>CM033734.1:43580343-43925184 GCA_019671005.1 Hibiscus mutabilis | reverse complement strand
AAAGATAAACAATACATAAATTAGGTAAAAAGCAGGCAAAAAGACTCGAAAAAGAAAACCCTAACTGCATGAAATCTAGCTTACTATGGTTGTCCACATGGCACTAATCGAGGTGGGCTTCCTAAATTCTCACGCATGGGTTTGGTTCTAAAAGGGTACTCGAACCTATCTTATTGCCTACTAAGACAACAAGAACCCTAAATTCTGGCCCATTATAGGCTTGTGAATTGGATTCGGTTCGAGGGAAAGTACAACCTAGTGACGTGGAGGGTTGCTCACGTGTCAAAAGGTGTGGATTCCGAAAGTGAATGACCGACCCGTGGAGGGCTACTCGCGTGGGTATATGGCGTTTCACTCTCAGTCAAGGGACAGAGCTCGGGTATAGAGCTTGATGATCGTGATGCAACACATGTCAGTGATTCCTTAGAAATTAAATGAGCAATTAATTTAAAATCACCAATTATCAAAGCCCGTATAATTAAAGTTATATCTTCAAAAAAGAACAAATTAATTGAAGTCAATCTAAATTTCAAAATTTCCATCATTAAAAGCAACATAGATTTTCTTGGCTTAACTCTCTTTTTTTGTTTGGTAAAAACAAAAATGTTATCCACAGCGGAGTCGCCAGCTGTAGCGACCTCTTTTGAAATTCAAAAACCGCTAAAAGGAGTTCTTTCCCTTTTCTCTTTTGTAAAACAAAAGACGGGGAATTCTTTTCGTATTTTTGAAAATAAAAACTTGGAGTCGCCACCGGCCACTGAGGTAGGCCAAACACCATAAAACCAAAGATTTATTCAAAAATGGGTTAAGGAGTTGGTTACGTGTAGGGAATGATTAGCACCCCATTCACGCCCGAAAATCGATACCAGAATATATGTTGCTTTTAATTGATGGAAATTATCGAAATTTAAAATTGACTTTAATTAAATAGTTCGTGATTGAATGTAGACTTTAATTAGACGGGCTTTTACCAAATTGGTGAATTCGAATTAATTGAACATTTAATTAATATGTGTGCCGATACTTCAGACCATAGATTAAATTGGCATCGAATAAGCCCGACTGACGTGTTAATTTGTGGTTCAAACTTCGTTCATCATCTTTATGCATGATGCAAGCAGTTAAGAATGATGTCATGACTTGTCAAAATTTTATCTAAAATTACATTTACCTTTAGACGGTAAGAATTAATTCGAATATTTGGCCAACATCCAATGAGCCAGGACTGTTATGACACAAATATAGGAATTAATAAATATCTCCTTTATAATTTAAGTTAATTAATCGTATGCATGTTCATTAAAATATTAGAGTCATATGAATGATAGATAAAATAAATGACAAGGAAGTGCTTGAAATTAAAACCTATGTCCGCTAAAGTTCTAACCTAAAAAAGCCCAAATTATGAAAATTCAATTAGTGATCTAATTGTTAACTAGGGTAATGCATTCTTAAAATATGAACTTAATTAAGGTTGAAAGACTTTATTCGGTAATGCATTCTTAAAATATGAACTTAATTTAGGTTGAAGCAGGTTGTTGTCCATCTCCAAGGGAGATTAATCATAGTTTAATTTAAAACCTAAAATCAACCATAATTAACTTGTTTAAATTAACCATAATTTAGCTTATAGCCAAGTTAACAATGATTTATGCCCTCATCGAATTTTAATATAGTACACATCGAAATGATATGACATCTAACAGTTTTATTATTTTTTATAACAATACCTAATTGATATATATATATATATAATTAAGGATATAATTCAAATATTTTAACGTTTGTGGATTAATTTAGAATTCAAATTATTATTTAGAAATATATGATGCAATTAACCTTTTGATTTATGTTCAAATATATATTAACTGATTAAATCGATTCAAACCAAATTGATTTAATTTTTTATTTAGCCATTTTGATTAAGTTAGTTTGAAAGTTTTGGATTAATAAGTTTTTAATTTAAACAAATAATATAAAACGGATAAGTATAACTCAATACGGAGCCCAACAACTATTTTTTTAAAGAGCCCAATAACCTGTTGTTCTTAACTTTAGGGTAAACATCACTAGTGGTCATTAAATTATTTCTACTTTTCAGTTTTGGTCACCAAACTACTATTTTTGGCAAAATAATCACTAATATTACGGTTTTTCCCCTATTTTTGGTTACCGTTCATTAAAAAATTCACGGAAAAATAGGAAAGTGAGAATATTTTAGAGACCAAAATAGGAAAGAAGCAATAGTTTGGTGACCAAAACAGGAAAAAGAAGTAACATTAGTGACCAAAATACAAAAAAATGTAAAGTTAGTGACCAAAATAGAGAAAATGTAATGTTAGTGACGATTTTGCACAAAATAATTGTTTGGTGACCAAAACAAGGAAACAAGAATAGTTCATTACCCAATGGTAATATTTACCCTTAACTTTAATGCCATTTACTATTAAACAAAATAATATTTTACCCTCAACATTTATCACATTACGCTAGTTCATCATTTCCACGTTACCCCAAAGATCATCTAGAATTTCTTGTAGTTTTGGACTTCCTGGCAATTCTCTTTGCATTCCATATGTGACCACTCCATGTGATCTCAATCTAGTATACAGGTAGGATGTTCAATCAGTCAGTTTGGTTAACCATTCAAACTAGTTAAAATCTATTAATCAATGTTTTCATTAATCTCTAGTAAAATTATTTTTTTTTGAAAATTTTTAACCAATCCGAACAAAGTTTAGTTAATTTGGTTGGTTTTAGAAGTAACCAAAATGTGTTATAAGTTTTTGGGTAATGTACACAAATGGTCACTAAACTATGCTAAAAAGATCTTTTTAGTCACTAAAATTTCAAAAGTTATAAAATAATCATTAAACTTATTAAACTATTACAAAATGGTCATTACACATTGTAAATTATTGATAAATTTTTAGTAGTTTATCATTCTGCAATGGATATGTGTCCCTAAGGAGAGAACGAGAAGATATCCTATACCATTGCCACTCTACCCTATGTGGAGAACACTTTGGAGGACAAAGGACTGTTGCAAAGGTCCTACAATCTGGATTTTATTGGCCATCCTTGTTCCACAATGCCCATGCATACTATAAGGTGTGCGATAGATGCCAAAGGAAAGAAACATATCTCGATGTAATGAGCTCCCCATGCAAGTCATCCTTGAAGTTGAACTCTTTAACGTATGGGCATTGACTTTATGGGACCTTTCCCATCTTCCAAGGGATAGTTATACATCTTACTTATGGTAGATTATATGTCCAAATGGGTGGAAGTCGTTGCTATATCCAAGAATAATGCAAACTTTGTCCTGAGATTTCTGCACAAGAACATCTTGACCCATTTTGGAGTCCATCGAGCCATTATCAATGATGAAGGCAAACATTTTGACAACAAGTTAATTGTTAAGGCACTACATCGATATGGAGTCCACTACAAGATAGCACAACATATCACCCACAAACTAATAGACAAGATGAAGTATACAATCGAGAAATCAAGTAGATTCTTGAAAAGGTGGTTAAACCTAATCGGAGAGATTGGTCTCTGAAGCTGGATGAAGCTCTATGAACCTATCGGACTGCATTCAAAACACCATTGGGCATGTCACCCTATAGACTTGTCTATGGAAAAGCATGTTGTTTACCAGTTAAATTGGAACACAAAGTCTTTTGGGCCATTAAAAATTAACATCGACTGTCAACTAGCTGGGGAAAGAAGATTGTTGAAATTGAATGAGTTAGACGAGCATCGTCTAGATGCCTATTAGAATTCCAAGATCTACAATGAAAAGACTAAAAGGTGACATGATGCTAAATTAATGCCCAACATTTTGATGAAGGCCAAATTGTTCTATTCTACAATTCTCGCTTAAAGCTCTTCTCAGGCAGGTTAAAATCATGATGGTCTAGCCCATTTCAGGTTGTTAAAGTTTATCGCCATGATGCTATGGACATCAAGGATCTCAAAGATGGCCCAATCTTCAAAGTCAATAGACACCGTTTGAAGGATTACAAAAGAGCACCAGTCTATCGTGATAAATCTTCAGTTACATTACTGGATGTCTAGTGTATCCGGTCCTATCCTTTACGTTTATGCACTTTTAATTTCTGAATTTATTTTTTGCAATTCTTTTAATTATTCGATTTAGGTTTTATTTAATATTTGTTTGTTTTGGTAGTTATTACAAGAAAGAGGTAAAATGGTTTAATGATCTCCTAAAAACAAGAATATGGGCTGGTTATAAACTTAATGGGATTTGGACTTTTGGTTATTTAAAATGGGCAAAAGAAAATTTTACCCTCCACCATAACCTATAACTTCACTACACGTCCCAACCCCATCCATACGCCGCCTACTTTTACTTTCTCGTTAAACAAAACAATCAGCATTAAATGTTGACTTCCCTCGATCACTCTCAAAACCTTTTGCCTCCATGACTATCCATATCCTTTATCCCTAAGTCTCCCTTTATTAAGAAACCAAAGCCGACTGACTGCCAGAGCAACTTGTGATAATTTTGCTTTCTCCATCCTCTTACAATAGCACAACAGAGAAACAGTTTGAGCCCTCCTTAGCCCCCTCCTTTTGGCAATCATCCTCTAATTTCTTTTTAGACTTTGACTTAGACTCTTCTACAGAACTTCTGATGACCTTTTAAAACTAACTCTATTCTATAAGATTCAAATGACGGTATGAGTTTTTCTAAAATCAAGACCTTATCCTAGAAGATGGACTAGCAAGGTCCTCCAGGTGCACTGTCATTTTTTGACGATGAGGAGTTAGCCATCATCAGTTCCTATTAGTGGGAGGTCTTCTCTAAGCAACCATGTCCGATCAATATTAACTGTGTAAAGGAGTTTTATACTCACTTTGACCAACATGGCGATGGATGGGTAGAGGAATAAAGTTAGAATTTACCGCATAACTCATTGTTCACCATTATTATCTAGAGATGTCAGAATGATTACACATTGGGTTTGTAGCCAACGTCATAGTTGAAGCAGATACCAGGGTCTTGCGAGACCTTTGTCTTGCAAGAACTACTTGGGAAAGAACATTGTCCAACTCTAGGGTAGTGAGATGGCAGAACCTCACCCTCAACGCTAGATTTTAGGCGAGGTTTATAAATACAAGGCTTCTACCTACAAGAAATATGACTACATTCTCCTGTTGATGATTGTTGCTTCTCCATTCTATCCTCTAAGGATGCTCAATTGAGCCATATGAACTCATTTATGGGTTATCCTAGAATGAGTCACGTCGTGACGAAAGACCATGAAATTACCTTTCCCTCGCCTTATTACAACATTCTGCCAAGAGACAGGCGTGCCACAATTAGAAGGGACAAAACCATCAAAGTGTTATTTAGATGGTTGTTTTCAGAGGTCTGTGCTATAAAAAAGCTCCACAACTGGCACCTGCTACTGCACCTGCCACCAAACGGAGATAGCGACCAGATACTGATGTTGGCGCCTCCTTATGCCCTGCCAAGAAACAAAAGTCCGCCCAGAAAAAAGCAAGGGCATCATCATCCGAGGACCAACACCCTAGTAACTCCCTGGGTTAGTTTTTATTTTTTTTAGTTTAGTTTAGTTTTCCATAATTGCATCTGCATATTTTCTTTTACTTGATTTGTTTTTCTTTTTCTTTATGTTATTTTATGCATTAGGGACAATCCTCTTCTCAAGTTTGGGGGAGTACTATCCCATGTATAGATTAGGTTAAAATTTGGGAAAAAATTAATTTTTAATTTTTTAGGACTTGTAAATAGCCTAATATGTCTAATAGGATCTCTTTGCTATGATTCCATTAATTTTGAAATTGTTGATGCATTGATCATGACTTCCTATGATTAATCTATGTTGATGCTTTGCAATGTGTTAAGAGCTTTCGTGTTTTGAACTTAGTGTTGAATCTGCTGTGGCCCTTAAAAACACATGTTGAATGCACTCTAAAAGCTTAAAAACTTTAGGGAAGCTCTAGGTCGACTATCTGAAGCCAAAGTATGAATCAATGTGAATGAACTAAATACTCAATGTAGTAACTTAAAGGTTTAAAAACTGCTTGAAATATCAAGAAAATTAATTAAGACTTGATAATATGAACAAAACTGTTGAGGGACACTCTTCTATGCATCTTGCTAACTTAGTAAACTAGGTGAGTTGTGTTTGCTCCATTTAACTTTCCTTGGTAGGAATGATAGTACTGGCAAAAAGTGAATAAAAGTTTTCACCGAATGACACTAGTCGTAAAGCTCAAGGATGGGTTGTTTGGTACTGTAATACCTCAAAATTTTGGTTGGTGACCAAAATGAATAAAATGAAAGTTTGGTGGCTAAAGTATAAACTTAGGAAAAGTTTAGGGACTAAATTGTAATTTTCAAAAGTTGTGTATTTTAGTCCCGTAAATGAATAGTTTACCCCCAAGAATGATGTTTTTGTGTTACTCGGATTTTTGATACAGAATTTGTGTTAAAAGCTATAAAGAGTTAAATTCTAGAAAAATTTAGATAATCAGATCGAATCGAATATTTAAGGATAAATAAGTCAATTCACATGTCTAGATATTTTTTTTCTCTGTTGGAATAATATGAACCCTTGGATTTAAAGAAATTTCCATGTTTAATCTCAACTGTTGGATCTTTGAGGACAAAATTGGAATTTTGATTTGTTTCAAGAGTAAACTTGTCAACTACAAATGGAAGACTAAATCTTAGCCATTAGATAATAGATTTTGACAAGTGGAAAGCTTTGGAGCATTGGATATAAAGGGTAAAATAGTTATTTGGCTATTAAGAAGATTTTTATTTATTAAACAAGGTTAAATAATGTCATTTTGCATGGAAAAAAAAAAAGAAAAGTGTAGAATTTTGGTTCATCTTTCTTACATTTACGTGAGGTTCAGAGAAGGGAGAAAAAAATTTCAAGTTCAAATTTCAAGCATCTAGATTTGGATTCAAGGTTACAAAATTGATCTCCATTAAATTCTCTTTTATTTGATATAATTTTTACATGGTTCTCTTGCTTTTTGGTTGAAGTTGGTGATTAAGGATTATGAAGAACATGTTGAAATTTTATGTTTTAAGGTTCAATCATGTTGGAAATGTTGTTCTAATGTTGTTTCTATGCTTAAAGTGATGAAAATCCTATAGTATATGGTATAAGACCATTCGGCTATATAGAAAAATTGAGGAGGAAATATTGTAAAAATTATTTTAGAGATAGAAATAATTTGAATGATGTTCTTTATGCTTGATTATGTATTTGAAGGTTAATTTGAGGTGTTAGAATGGTTAAAGGATACTAGAGATGTGAATTATGAAATGCCCTATTATTTTAGTCTTTGATAATTTGAGTTTGAAAATTCACCAAAATTCCATAAAAATTATTAGAAAATTTAGCCAAATACCATTGTATTCTGGTTTATTCTAGTTTATCAAAAACAAGCTATTGACTGATTACAAATTGTATATCAAAATATATGAATTTTTTGTTTTAATGGTCAAAAATACTAGTAGTAAGATCTACTAAATTCAAAGAGTGAAATCGACTTTGAAAATCGTTATAAATCGTATGAGTTGAATTTGGGCTATTAGTTTAAATCGTTGAATAACTTATCAAATCTATTTTCTTTTAGAATAAACATAATCGAATTATGTGTTGTAGATTATTTTATATAAATATTTCTTTGAAGGACCTTTATGGTCTATTGATTATATTATAAAATGAGTACCTTATTGGTGTTATTAATTTGTGCATGTAAGGGATGAATGTAAAGCATTCAAGTTTTGGGCTAATGAAATCAAAAATTTAGTAGATAAAGCAATTTTTAAGATTTGAATTTCTCTTAATACAACACATTTTAGTTTGGTATAAAAAGTGTCAAGGTGATTGCATTTATCGATTTTAAAACGATTTATTTATAAATGTTTTTAAAATTAATTTTTATTGCATTTATTATTAGATTTTATCAATTAATAATATTAGTTTTCATATGAATTATGATATTTCGAGACATTAAGTGTAAATAAAGTAAATGTTTGGTACATGATGGGTTATGAACTACCCTATTATGTTTTGTTTATGATAATTTTATTAGTGGCACAACAATTATATGTTTAGAATGATTTATGGTATAATGTAGTTATTTATCAAACCATTATTTTATTTTTATTGATAATGAGCTATTTACTACCTACATAATGATATATTGCAAAGGTAATGGTATTGTTTTTTGCCCAAGAAAAGTCATGTTAGAGTTCTGAGATAGTGGCATGCCATATAGTCCCTATTTGAATACGAAAAGAGGTTTATGTGTTTATTCGTTTACCGAGACTTTATGTGTCTATCATTTATCGATACTTTTTGTGTCTATCGTTTACTGGCACTTTATGTGTCTATCATTTATCGGCATTCTATGTGTCAATTGAATATCGGCACTTTATGTGTCTATTGATTATAGACCTTTATGGTCTATTGATTATTGGTCTTTATGGCTTAATAGTCTGGGACTATACGATTCGTATACTTAGTTTCTCTCTACATAAAATTTTTGGGCTAATGGTATAAAGAACTTTTATAGAATGAATTTTTATATGATTCATCCTTGCTTTAAAGCAATATTGATTTGAAAAGGGTTTGAATAAGAATTGTCTATACTATGTTTTGCTTTAAAGAAATATCGATTTGAAATGGATTTGTCTATAATATGTTTTTAAAATTAATTTTTATTACATTTATTATTACATTATAATGTCTCGCTAAGTACAAAAATTAGCGCGTGTGTTTCATGGAAACACGAGGTGGTTCGAGACATTGAGTGTAAATAAGGTGTTGCATCAAGTTCAGAAATTTTCATTAAGGTACCACAATAATGACATCCTACTTGAGGTTTTTAATTTATTGAGTGGCATGTATAAATGTGATAAATTTGTTTATTTTGGTTTAGAATATGTTATTTATCAAACAATTAATTTATTTTTTGTAAAGTAAAGAAGCTCCAATTTTGTGTACAAGTTAATTTTAAATATTTACAAAAATTTTAAATTTATAGATTTTTTTGAATAAAAGTCATGTTATTGTTCTGTGACATCTTTGACTCATATTCGCTATTTGAATACGAAAATGAGGTGTTACATTTATTGGTATGTAGCTCTGATTTGAAATGAAATTCAAGATTCAAACAGAGCTTGTTATCAAAGGTTAGTAAGTGTATACATGCCACTAGGATGTCATTAGGTTCATTTATATTGATATTGAGTGACTTGAGGTTTTATGCTTATTGAATTAATTGAAAAAAAATTTTATAGAGGTTGTGAAGTTGAGAGATCGCGTAGAGTGATGAGATTATATATTGATTGGGTAAAAAGAAATGAGGATATTAAAAAATAGTAACAAGGTTAATTATTCCCTTGTTTTCAATTCAATATGATGTTAATGTTCTGGCAAAGTTAAAATGCCTAGCTAAACCAAGGTTTATTATTTTGAACCTTGGATATGATTTTAAATGAAATTCAACCCCAAGATCTTTAGACTTTTATTGCTAGAGTGCTACAAAGTCTTGAAGTGTGAGACTTTAGGTGGGGTATTGATGGAAGACCAATGTCAATAGACTATTGGTTTGATAAATATATATATAAAAGAAAGATACAAAAAGGACTAGGGAAGATGATGATCATGGAAAGCTTGATGTGATAGTAATTTTATCTCTTGGGACATAGCACAAGAGTTGTTAAATTTGATTCTAATTATTTGATAGTAATTCAAAAAATTGAATTTTAGTAAGCTTAATGGAGTTGCTTCTTTACGAATTTTTGCTTGAAACAAATAGTTCTAAAAGGAACTAGAAAGTTTAGAGATTGTAATGATGAGGAAAAAATCAGATTTTTTTGTGATCAATGTGGTTCAGTAGTATTTTTTTGGAAACTGCTATCACAAGGATGTAAGAACTTTCTAGTTTATGTTGTGAATATATAAGTATTCAAAGGTGAACTTGGAAAGTATCTCAACTGTTAATGAATAACAGGATGTGTTCATGTTAGTCTTTGCAGTGTATAAAATCGAAAATCATGAAATGAAATTCAAGATTTAGGTTTTCTAGAACTCCTTGAACTTATATCATGTTACGCATGACTATTATCTTACAAAATATAGCTCAATACACTTAGTTGAAAGATAGAGAGTTAAAGGTTAGGCCTATTTATATTAAATATTGGATTGAGGTTTTATACGATTTAATATATTACGTTGGGGAAATTTTAGTAATGTTTGTGAAAAAGAAAAATAGTTTGATGAGATTATATATTGATTATTATCAAATAAATAAAGTGGTATTAAAGAATAGATAATTTATGTTGTAGATTGATGATCCCTTCAATCAATTGAATGGAGCATAAGTGTTCTCCAAAATTAATATTCGTTCGAAGTATATCAATTGAAGGTCAAGGAGGAGAATATTCTTAAAATTTGTTTTCAAGACATGATTTGGGCACTATGAGTTCATAGTGGTGCCTTATTGGCCATGCTAATGCTCCAGCACCATTCATGGATTTGGGTAATTGTAGTCAGATTGAATAAATCTGTAATGAATAAATATGCTGAGCTCGAAATCTAAAATATGGTGAAGTTACATGATGTACCTATTTTCATTGTGTGTGATTAAGATCCAAGGTTATCTCTAAATTTTAGAGTTCCTTGCATAAGGCATTTGGGACTTGGCATAAATTTTAACATTGTTTTGCATCTACAGAATGATGAACGATCTGAAAGGTTATTTAGATTTTGAATGATATGTATAGTTTTTATTTGATTAAGTTTGAAGGCTTATGGGAAAAGTATGTGCTACTAGATGAAATTTCTTACAATAACAGTTATCAATTGAGTATAAAGATGGCTTCATCAAAAGTGTAGTATGAAATGAGATTTTGATAAGCATTTATGAATAGTGCTACAAGCCTTGTGGGAAAGGTAGTTGTATGCGAAGTTACCCAAATTTGAATTTGATTAATTCAAGGTGCATTTCCAGGTTACATTGTCTCAACAAAGAGGATCTGAGTAGATCCCAAGAAAGTTAAGATGGTAGCACTAGTATTAATATAGGCTGAAGTTAATAAAGATCCCATGTTATTTAATGATATGTCCCATAATAGGTTGGGATGTGTATTAATGTAATTAGGCTAAAATAGTAGCCGATGTAGTTAGCCAAAAGTCTTTCTTTGCCTTATAAGTATTAAATGTCCAGTTATCTTTGGAAAAGAATAGTGTGTTGATTACACAGCTTCATCTCAAGTCTACAATTGACAAATCGGATCAAAGATTTATAGATGAAAGATAAGATATACATGGAAAGAATTCAGTAAAGTGAAAAGGGGAAATTAAAGACTTTGATGTTAATTCTAAAGGATGTTTATATTATTAAGGAATAATTTACATCCCGATGATAATGTGTTAAAAAGAAACTAAAAGGTGATTGAATCTGATTCAGTTCAGGATGTGGAGAATAAAGAAAGAATGGTTCGAAGCAATCTTAGAATTAATTTAGAATGATGGAAATTATATGCTAATCTTGAAAGAAAATATATTTATTATGAAGTTATTGATAAAGTATTCCTTAAAAGTTTCACCATGGAAGAAGGTGTTATGTTTCAGATCAAAAGTAAAGCTTAGCCTAAGATTCATTGACCTATATTAGGTTCTGAAGAAGAATTAAAATCCATGATGTCTTTCATATGTCGATGCTTTGAAGTGTCAATTTGATTCTTCACATATCATAATACCAGAAAAGGGTTGAGATTCAATTAAATTTTACTTATGAAGAGGAACAGACAAAGATCATGGTTTATGGATGTTGCGTGTGATAAGTGCTACGCAATTGTGCAAGTATACACGTCGCAAGTAATAAAGTGATATGAGTATCGAGTATCGTTTCCACAGGGATTGGTTTGGGCCACTTTGCTTAAGTTACTGCACTGTGAAAAGTAAAAACACAATTAAAGGATTAAAGGAGTTTAACTAATAACTAAACTAGAAAGCAATAAAGTAAAAGAAAAGATGAGATCGAATGAGAGAGAGATAGGCCAGGTTATCGTGAGTTGAGGTGTGATAGCCGATTGGATCGTCTTGGTAAAAGAGTGCAAGGGCAACTCAGTTGCCGTGGCATCTTGCACAGCGGGGTTACCTTGGCAACTAATCGATGGTTGCCTGGGCAACTAGCTGGGCAACTACTTGGGCGTCTGGGCAGCAACTTCAAGGTTCGGCGGAGCGTTCTTCAATGGTTTCTTCTTATCCCTAAGTCGAAACTCTAGCTACTTGTGCATGCCTTGATAATACATCCCTGCGTGAATCAAGGGTGAACAACTAAAATCCTTAACTTATTCCTAAGCCGGATTAATCTTCACCTTCATTGGATTGAATAAAGATCATATTCATTCGTTTCTTGAATCTAACTCTCCCGATATTAGATAAATGGATGAAATCACGAGATCCTCTCCCAATTCACTCGCAAACAATAATGAGAATCAAGAATGAATAAACCTTGAAATAGAAAAGTGCAAACTCTTATTACCTAAACAAAAACCAATAGTTTCTCACAACCACAAAACACAATAACCATAGCCAAGTAAATTTAGTTCATGGCTAGGTTCCAAAGAAACACAAGATAAACAATCCCTAGCATGAACCCAATCGAACAAGGAAGAAAAGATGAAGCTTGTCGAAAATCCCTTGCCCTAGATGCTTTGAAAATTCCCCTTGCTTCCTCTCTTGGAGTTGTCGAAATTAACTCTTGCTCTCTCTCTTGGATTTGTCGAATTTCCTTTATTTATTTATAGGGCTAGGCCAAAGTCCTTCTTTGAGGAGGAGTTTGAGTTGGAATTAAATTATCTTTAAAGAATATAATTCTTTATTATAATTTTATTCCTATTAGAACTTCTCCTATCCTCTTGGAATTTAATTCTTCTTTAATCTCTGCATGGCAATCAAATTCCTTTGGGCTTGGGCCTTGCTCCATGTCATCTTGGGCCTGTAAAATCATGAATTTCGACATCCCTATTGTATTTTGTCTTTGTCGACAAATGCCATGGCAACTGGCTCGGCGTCTCCTTCATGCATTGCTCTGGCAACTAGCTCGGCATTGCTTTGGCAAGTGATCCTGCACATACACACACACAAAAACACACCAAAGCAGCATCTATTTCCACAAAAATCACCAAGTTATGTAATCAAGCTCAACGATTGAAGGAAACATGGATTAATGCATGAATGGCTAACTATGCAACTAATATGAGCCTAAGTCTAACAATAATATGAGTAAAAAGGGTAAGAAAAATAGTACTTTTGAACACTTATCACACCCCCAAACTCGAACTATTGCTTGTCCTCAAGCAATGCAAACTCATAATTACCTGCCAAGACTTCAAATTTTCACAAACTTCGCTTTGAACTTGATTTCAATTCTCTGAACCGGGGCACAAAGTATGATTGGCTTTTTATTTTTTTCGAAAAGCGAGGAGTTACTCGGAATCAAACTATAATGCTTGTGAGTGTGTGCGGAGTTGTGTGCAAGTTGATTTTTTGATTCTATGCAAACAATAGGTTTTCAAATTACTTTATTGGGTTCTTTTTAACATGTTTTAACTAGAGCCAATTTGGGCACCTCTAGTGTTTTATTTTTAGTTTTCTTAAGTTAATTTAATCGACTAGAGCCGGTTTGGGCACCTCTAGTTAAAAATTTTAACGCCTCCTAGAGCAGTTCGGGCACCTCTAGTGATCAATTTTTTAGCATATGCTAGAGCCAATTTCGGGCACCTCTAGCCTTCATCCAATTTTTATTCTAATCCCCCAATTAGTTAATTATCAACCTAAGTTTACTAGAACTCCTTAAATCAATCAAACCACAACAGTGTTTCATCAAATTTAGCATCATAGTAAAATTCTAAGTTTTTCATGGTTATCCTAGAATAAAAATTCTATCAATTAAGTGCATTGGTAAAGTCATCATTGAATATTCATCAAATCTAAGAAATTCTTGTTCCAATTAAAGGCATGGCAAGCAATTTATGTATCCTAAATGTAATGCTTAAGCTTAATGTAACTAAACATGGTAATTACTAATAACAACCCCCCCAAACTCGAGTGAGGCATTGTCCTCAATGCATGCTTAAAAATAACGAAAAATAACAATAAAAATAAAAATGCATACGAGGACTTACTCCGAGAGTTCGTCATCGTAGATGATTAGTTTCCTTCTAGTTGGCGTCTTGATTTTCTTGCTTGAACGCGATGGTTGTTTTCTTGTTGCCGGTGGTGGAATCGATCCTCATACGGGGTTGTCCTCATCATCCTCTTCATCAATGTCAATGGCTTTTCGTTTGGAGGATTCAATTGGTGCGGTCTTTGTTGGTTCAATGGAGGACTCGTCCGAATCTGAAAAATCAGAAAATGATTCCGTAGGAGTTGATTCGGGCATATGTGCTTTACCTTTGGCTTTTGTAGTGGTTGCCGGGGCATCGTCAGGGTTGGTTGCCGTGGTGACTGCTTCATTGGTTGCCAGGGCAAGAATCTCGGCGGGAAAGATTGGGAACGGCACACGATTGTCCGGGTACTTTTCTAGGATGACTTGGGTGATGGCATTGTTGTGCTCCTTCATGTACCGCATGAACATTAGTTGCCGATCTTCAATTTGCCTTAGGCGATTTTCCAATGGGTGCAAAAGTGATTCAAAGTGTCCCGGGATTAATGGCCGAGTTGCCCTGGCGTTAGGTGCTTGGGCATTAGGGATTTCCGCGGCGGCAGGAGTTGCCGTGGCAATTGGAGGCCTTGAAGAATCTCCCGGTGCCTCTCCCATTAGCTTCCGGATTAGTGCTTGATTCCAACCAGACTTGGGTAGGGCCTTTTCATCGGTGGACTCACTCGGGACATGCATCTCCTTGCAAAGATTGGAAATTAAGCAAGGGAAGAAAAGATAACCCTTATCTTTTGAGCTGCATACAAAAATCTCATCGCAAATAATTTTTCCAATGTTAATGATGCGATTATGCAAAATAGAATGTATGAGCAAAAGACGTGGTATGTCAACGGTAGTATTGTGTGTGGAGGGCATTAAAGAAGTTTTAACAAACTTATTCCATAGTTTTGCCTCGGGTTTAAGCCGAAGGCGATTTACCGTGCCCTTGTATTTACCGTCGTTCCAATGAGTTCCCGGTTGAGTGAGTTCTTGAAGCACCTTGTCGAGTTGCTTGGGATTGATTTGGTCAACGAAGGCTTGATGCTCGTCCTTCTCAATGTAAAGTCCGTAAAAGGTGTTGATGCTTTCGGGACTTATAAGTATGGCCTTGTCACGAACAAAAACATAAGGAATATCCGGGTTAGGTGAGTGAGCATAGAATTCTCTTACCCATGAGATGTTACCCGGTTCCGGTTGATGGTAAAAGATTTGCCACTTTTGATGTGCAATCCTCTTGAAGATGAATGGTTCAAGGCCGAAATCTTGAGAGCTGGAGTATTCAAAGCCTTGTTCTTCATGAATCTTCCGGCTTTCAAACTTGGATTGAAATCTTTCTTGAACCGCCGGTGTAGCAAACTTCTTGTATCTTGGTTCTTTGGAGGAACTTGGATGAACTAAAAGTTTAATCTTGGATGCCATGTATGATCTTGGTTGTGAGTAAAAACAAAGAAAAGAAAAGAAACTAAAAAGTTGCAAGATAGAAAGTAGGAATAGGTTAAGGGTGATGGGTTTTATAGAAAAGATAGGTGGGTGGGATTAGGGGAAATCGACAATTGGGTTTAGGGTTTGGTAGGGATTTTCGACAAAGGGGTTTTGGTTAGGATGAATTGGAGGCTTTATATAAGCCTTAGATTCAGCCCATTAGTTTCCTTGTTGAAGATGTTTTCCTACTTGGTTTAGAATTCCTTCTTTCTCTTGAACTTCCTTTCATACAATTCAAAAACAAATCAAATAAGGATTAAAATTAAAGATAAACTAATAAAGAAAATAAATAGAGATGTGTAATAGGATTCTTAGACTTGAATAAAAAAAATCTATCCTAAAACTACTAATAATTGGCAAAATAATTAAATAATAAAAAATAATAATCGGAAAGAAAAAAAATGAAAAATAAATAATTAAATAATCGACAAAAACAAAAATAAAAATAAATAAAAATAAAAATAAAAATATCAAAAGGGAGAGCATGCTCATGCATCTCCTAAATTGACCACTTCCTTGTTACGTTCCACATGGGCACCATTGTAGTGCTTCAATCTTTGTCCATTAACTTTGAATTCATGGTTGTCAGAGATGGACTTGATTATCACGGCACCATGAGAGAATGGTTTGACGACTTCGAATGGTCTCGACCATCTTGATTTTAGCTTTCCCGGGAAAAGTTTTAGCCGAGAATTGAATAGGAGAACTAGTTGCCCTGGCGTGAATTTCCGTAGCAATAGTTTCTTGTCGTGCCATCGCTTTGTTTTCTCCTTGTAGATTCGTGCATTGTTATAGGCGAGTGCACGAAATTCTTCTATCTCATTGAGATCCATCAAGCACTTTTGTCCGGCACTTTCCCAATCCATATTCACGGTCTTGATTGCCCAGTACGCCTTGTGCTCGATTTCCACCGGTAGATGACATGTTTTACCATAGACAAGCGGAAGGGGACATACCTAATGGTGTTTTGAATGCGGTGCGATATGCCCAAAGTCGTCATCTAGTCTTAATGACCAATCCTTCCTTGAGGGATTTACAACTTTCTCGAGTATTCCCTTCAACTCCCGGTTGGAAATTTACGCTTGCCCGTTGGTTTGTGGGTGATATGCCGTGGCGATCTTGTGTGATATGCCGAAGCGTTGCAACATCTTGGCAATTAGTCTGTTGTCAAAATGCTTGCCCCCGTCGCTGATAATTGCTCTCGGCATCCCAAACCGTGTAAATATGTTTTTCTGCAGGAATCGTTGCACGATCTTGGAATCGTCGTTGGGAACTGCAGCTGCCTCTACCCATTTAGACACATAGTCGACGGCGAGTAAGATGTAGAGGTTGCCGAATGAAGATGGGAAAGGTCCCATAAAATCGATCCCCCATACATCGAATAGTTCCACCTCGATGATATTCTGGAGTGGCATCTCATGTCGTCTAGAGATATTGCCCGTCCTCTGGCAACGATCACATTGCTTGTAAAAGTCTTGGGCATCTTTGTACAATGTTGGCCAATACAAACCGGATTGCAGGACTTTGGCCGCGGTACGAGTTCCTCCAAAATGTCCTCCATAGGGTGAAGAATGGCATTGCCGGAGTACATTCTGTTGCTCTTCTTCAGGGACACATCGGCGTATAACCGGATCTGCACATTGTTTAAACAAAAGAGGCTCGTTCCAAAAGTAATGCTTAGCATCATGGCGGAACCGCTTCTTCCCTTGGTGAGTAATGCCATACGGAAAAATACCACAAACAAGGAAGTTAACTAAATCTGCGCGTGCAGGGTATTGCCGAGGCATGTCTTTGTCGTGAGAGTGTCCGCTCCCAAAATTGTTGAGGCGTGTGCGTCAAAGACTGCTGCGGCGTCGAGAGTTGCCGAGGCGTGTGCATCCATGGTTGCCGAGGCGTCATGGGCTGCCGAGGCGTTGAGGGTTGCCGAGGCAATTAGAATTTGTTCATCCAGAATGCATCGCATATCTCTAGATCCGCGTCTTTCTCCCTATTGCGTTCCAAACGTGATAAATGATCGCCACTTGATTTTTTTGTTCTTTTTCGTCCTTAATTTCAATATCAAATTCTTGTAAAAGTAATATCCAACGAATCAAACGAGGTTTAGCATCCTTTTTAGCAAATAAGTATTTGATTGCCGAATGGTCCGTATGAACAATTACCTTTGTACCAATTAAATAGGATCGAACTTGTCAAATGCGAAGACTACTGACTAGTAACTCTTTCTCCGTTGTTGTGTAATTCACTTTAGCATCATTAAGAGTTTTACTAGCGTAGTATATCACATGGAAGGTCTACCTGTGCGTTGGCCTAGGACTGCTCCTACCACGAAATCACTTGCATCACACATGAGCTCAAAAGGTAGCGCCCAACTGGGTGGAACGACAATGGGTGCCAAGGCAAGCTTTTTCTTTAGGGTTTCGAATGCTTGAGTGCAAGAATCATCAAAATCGAAGACTTTATCCTGTTCAAGCAGATTACACAAAGGTTTAGTGATTTTAGAAAAATTATGAATGAACCTCCTGTAAAAACCTCGCATGTCCAGAAAACTTGAATTCCTTTAACCGAATTTGGTGGGGGTAATCTCTCGATCACATCCACCTTGGCTTTGTCTACTTCAATTCCCTTGGATGAAATCTTATGGCCGAGCACTATTCCTTCATCTACCATAAAGTGGCATTTCTCCCAATTGAGGACTAAATCTGTTTCTTCGCATCTTGCCAACACCCTCTCTAAATTGCCGAGACAGCCGTCGAAGTCATTACCAAAAACCGAAAAATCATCCATGAAGATCTCAAGGAAGTCTTCGACCATGTCTGAAAAGAGCGCCATCATGCATCTTTGGAAGGTTGCCGGGGCGTTACATAATTCGAACGACATCCTTCGGAAGGCATAAGTACCGTATGGGCATGTGAAGGTTGTCTTTTCTTGATCTTCTGGTGCTATGGCAATCTGATTGTAACCTGAATAACCATCAAGAAAACAATAAAAGGGTTTACCTGCAAGACGGTCAAGCATTTGATCAATAAAGGGTAATGGGAAGTGATCTTTCCTAGTGGCTTTGTTTAGCTTTCGATAGTCCATACAAACCCTCCAACCGGTCACATGATCTGGTTGGGATAAGTTCATTATTTTCATTGCTTACCACTTTGTTATACCTCCTTTTTCGGTACACATTGTACAGACTTACCCATGCATACTATCGGAGATAGGGTATATAATGCCGGCGTCAAGCCACTTGATAATTTCTTTCATTACAACCCCTTTCATGGCATGATTCAGTCTCCTCTGGGCCTCAATTGAAGGTTTGTGATCATCTTCCAACAAGATCTTGTGCATGCACACCGCCGGGCTAATTCCCTTCAAGTCGGCAATTGTCCACCCTATTGCTTTTTTATGTAGCTTCAACATGTTGATAAGCTTCTTTTCCTGCTCAGGCTGTAACTTAGAGGAAATAATTACAGGTAATGTATTATCGATCCCTAAGTATACATATTTTAGTTGCTCTGGCAATTGTTTCAACTCAAGAATTGGTGGATTTTCGATAGAGGGTTTTTCGATCTTACCTTCCTTACCTGAGTAGTCCAGTGGTTCAAAGTATGTACCTGGTCGATTGACTAGCCAATTTGCCTCTTCTGGTTGTTCCTCATCGACCGGTTCTTCATACTCCTCATGTTCCTCGTGTTTGGCAATGTAGTTGCCGAGGCAACTAAATTCCTCATCGAAGTTAAACTCTACCGTGGCATGAAGTAGTTGGCATTCTTCTGGATCATCGGCATGCCTTAGTGTTTGGAACACATTTAGTTTTACCTGCTGGTCATTCACCCTCATTGTGAGTTCTCCCTTTTCAACGTCAATCAAGGTTCTCCATGTCGCTAGGAATGGTCTCCCGAGAATGATAGGTGCATGCTCATCTGCTTCACAATCCAAAACAATAAAGTCAGTGGGAAAAATGAATTTATCAACTTTTACCCAGTATGTCCTCGATTTTTCCCTCCGGATGCACATAGGATAGGATCTGGCGGCTAGCTGCAGCATAATCATTGTAGGTCTTGCCTTCCCGATTCCTAGTTTTCGAAAACCGATTTAGGCATCAAGTTTATGCTAGCCCTTGGTCGCATAGTGCTTTCCCGACATAGTGATTTCCAATAGAAAGGGTATTGTGAAACTTCGGGATCCTTCAACTTGGGCGGCATACGATTGTGCAACATTGCCATGCATCCCTCTGTCGCGGCAAATCTGTTTCAAACTCTCCTAGCCTTGTTCTCTTGGACACAATGTCTTTAAGAAACTTGGCATAGTTTGGCATTTGTTCAATTGCTTCCACCAATGGCAAGTTGATGTGGACTTGCTTTAGGATATCAAGAAACTTCTTAAATTGGTATTCTTGCTTTTGTCGCTTCAACCTTTGTGGGAATGGTGGTGGAAGTCGGATATCTTCGATCTTTTCATTGGTTTGAAACCTGATTGACGGCATTGCGGGACATCCGGAGTTGCCGAGGCATTATCAAACTGGGGTTGCCGAGGCATGCTTATCGCAAGTTGCCGAGGCGTCTTTATCGTCGATTCTGCCGAGGCATGCTTATTGCGGTTGCCGCGGCAATTCCGGTTCAGCATCCGAGGCTTTGCCGCTGGGTTTAAATCTTGATCTTTTGTGGAGTTTTGTTTGACGAGCGGGTTTGAATCTCTCTAAGTTGTTGGCCACTTCTGGTGGTGATTGCCTTACATTGCTCATGGCCAGCTCCTCTTGCGACTTGAGTATCGCTAGGTAAACCTCCTTGTGGTCCGGTGTTGATTTTGAGCAAACTGTCCGACTTGATTTTCCAATGATTTGATTGCCGCCTCTTGGTTTTGCAATCTCATCTCGGTCTGTTAATAAAAGCATCAGATTCTTTTTATGAAATTACTATTCTCAGCCATATACGATTCAGTTTTCATCATAAAAGCATTTAGAGAATTTTCCAAAGAACTAGATGTCGGTGTTGTTGTCGCGCATCATTTGTCGGGCATATTCTGCTGGAATCCCGATGCTTGTGCATTCGATTGTTTGGTTTAGAGCATTGTTGGGATTACTCCATGAAAAATTCGGGTGCTTCTTCCAAGCTGGATTGTATGTATTGGACATCATGTTGTTGCCCGATTGTAATTCCCCACATAGAATTTGGATTCTCGGATTCTCGCATACATTCGGAAGAATTATGGTTATCACCACATAACTCACAAAAAGAATCCATTACCTTGACTTCATGTATGTTGTTTGGTTTTTGCATGTTACGGACCATCTTGGTCAAAGTGGCCAATTGTGCGAAATTGAATCGATGATCCTAGTTCATGTATTGTGGCTTTAGCGTCTAACTCCTCATCTTCTAGTGGATGGGAATTGATAATCATTCTTGGCCAGCCTGTTTAAGATTTGCATTGCTTCTTCCGGCGACTTATCTAGGAGTATGCCGTTTGCCGAGCGTCTAGCATCATCCTTGTTGGTGTATTCACGGCGTTGTAAAACATTGTTACTTGAGTCCACACGGGAATCCGTGTAAAGGGCATTTGTGTAGAAGTTCTCTATATCGCTCCCAAGCCTCGTACATGGATTCATCATCCGCCACACTAAAAGAAGTAATGTCGTTACGAAGCTTATCGATTAAATTTGTAGGATTAAATCTAGCAAGGAAATCACGACAAAGATCAGTCCAAGATGCTATGGATCCGGCGCAGAATGCTATTCAGCCATGCTTTCGCCTATCCTCGGTGAATAGGGGAATAATCTTAATCGTAGGACATCGGGGTGACTCCGTGTATCTTGAACGAGTTGCAAATCTCGAGGAAAGATTGCAGATGTTGTCGTGCATCTTGGTTGTTGAGCCGCCAAATTGACCTATTGTGTTGATCATATTAAACATTACCGGTTTCAACTCAAAGTGGTCGGCTTCAATTTCGGGTGCGACAACTCCCGGGTTAAGTCCATCAAGATCTTCTTCAAGATAGTCTCGAATAGTTCATTTTCGTGCAAGAATCACTCCTCCTCCTCCCGCTCGAACATCTTGATTAATATTGCCGTCTTGATTTGCCATTGCTTCTCTTATCCTTCGTCTAAGTCTTTGTAAGGTTCGTTCGATTTCGGATCAAAGGGATATTTCGTGAAGTCGGTCGCGCCTGGTCATATACCAATGCAAAACCAAAGTTTGTTAGCCCTTTGAATTTTAAACAAGAGCAAAAAAAAAAAGAAAGTGCAAGAAAGTAAAAACAAAGTCGCTATTGCCAATCCCGACAACGGCGCCAAAAACTTGTTTGTGTGTGATAAGTGCTACGCAATTGTGCAAGTATATACACGTCGCAAGTAATAAAGTGATATGAGTATCGAGTATCGTCTCCATGTGGATTGGTTTGGGCCACTTTGCTTAAGTTCTTGACTTTTGTGAAAAGTAAAAACACAATTAAAGGATTAAAGGAGTTTAACTAATAACTAAACTAGAAAGCAATAAAGTAAAAGAAAAGATGAGATCGAATGAGAGAGAGATAGGCCAGGTTATCGTGAGTTGAGGTGTGATAGCCGATTGGATCGTCTTGGTAAAAGAGTGCAAGGGCAACTCGATTGCCGTGGCAACTTTGCAATGGGGTTGCCTTGGCAACTAATCGATGGTTACTGGGCAACTAGCTGGGCAACTACTTGGGCGTCGGGCAGCAACTTCAAGGTTCGGCGGGCGTTCTTCAATGGTTTCTTCTTATCCCTAAGTCGAAACTCTAGCTACTTGTGCATGCCTTGATAATACATCCCTGCGTGAATCAAGGGTGAACAACAACCAATCTTGCGCTCCTCTTAGCCGTTGAAATCCTTAACTTATTCCTAAGCCGGATTAATCTTCACCATCATTGGATTGAATAAAGATCATATTCATTCGTTTCTTGAATCTAACTCTCCCGGTATTAGATAAATGGATGAAATCACGAGATCCTCTCCCAATTCACTCGCAAACAATAATGAGAATCAAGAATGAATAAACCTTGAAATAGAAAAGTGCAAACTCTTATTACCTAAACAAAAACCAATAGTTTCTCACAACCAAAAAACACAATAACCATAGCCAAGTAAATTTAGTTCATGGCTAGGTTCCAAAGAAACACAAGATAAACAATCCCTAGCATGAACCCAATCGAACAAGGAAGAAAAGATGAAGCTTGTCGAAAATCCCTTGCCCTAGATGCTTGCCGAAAATTCCCCTTGCTTCCTCTCTTGGAGTTGTCGAAATTAACTCTTGCTCTCTCTCTTGGAATTGTCGAATTTCCTTGCTATTTATAGGGCTAGGCCAAAGTCCTTCTTTGAGGAGGAGTTTGAGTTGGAATTAAATTATCTTTAAAGAATATAATTCTTTATTATAATTTTATTCCTATTAGAACTTCTCCTATCCTCTTGGAATTTAATTCTTCTTTAATCTCTGCATGGCAATCAAATTCCTTTGGGCTTGGGCCTTGCTCCATGTCATCTTGGGCTTGTAAAATCATGAATTTCGACATCCCTATTGTATTTTGTCTTTGTCGACAAATGCCATGGCAACTGGCTCGGCGTCTCCTTCATGCATTGCCCTGGCAACTAGCTCGGCATTGCTTTGGCAAGTGATCCTGCACATACACACACACAAAAACACACCAAAGCAGCATCTATTTCCACAAAAATCACCAAGTTATGTAATCAAGCTCAACGATTGAAGGAAACATGGATTAATGCATGAATGGCTAACTATGCAACTAATATGAGCCTAAGTCTAACAATAATATGAGTAAAAAGGGTAAGAAAAATAGTACTTTTGAACACTTATCAATGGAGTCAAAGAATTGAGAAATAAAAGAGATTTCTATAGTAAAGATTCATGAAAGAATCACAAAGTGGTAGAAGTCGTATTAGAGATTTTTCAGAGAATTAGCATGTATGTGCTAAAATTCGAGGATGAATTTTCTTAAGTGGGGGAGAATTATAATACCTCAAAAATTTGGCTAGTGACCAAAATGAATAAAATGAAAGTTTATGGCTAAAGTATAAACTTAGGAAAAGTTTAGGGACTAAATTGTAATTTTTGAAAGTCATGTATTTTAGTCCCATAAATGAATAGTTTACCCCCAAGAATGATGTTTTCGTGTTACTTGAATTTTTGATACAGAATTTGTGTTAAATGCTATAAAGAGTTAAATTCGAGAAAAATTCAGATAATCGGATCGAATCAAATATTTGAGGATAAATAAGTCAATTCACATGTCTAGATATTTTCTTATGTGTTGGAATAATATGAACCCTTGGATTTAAAGAAATTTCCATGTTTAATCTCAATCGTTGGATCTTTGAGGACAAAATTAGAATTTTGATTTGTTTTAAGGGTAAATTTGTCAACTATTAATGGAAGACTAAATCTTGGTCATTAGATAATAGATTTTGACAAGTGGAAAGCTTTGGAGCATTGGATAAAAGGGTAAAATAGTCATTTGGCTATTAAGAATATTTTTATTTATTAAATAAGGTTAAATAATGCCATTTGGCATGGAAATAAAGAAAGAAAATAGTAGAATTTTGGTTTATCTTTCTGACAATTACGTGAGGTTTAGAGAAGGGAGAAAAAAATTTCAAGTTCAAATTTCAAGCATTTAGAGTTAGATTCAAGGTTAGTTCATGAGATACAAAATTTTTCTCCATTAAATTCTCTTTCATTTGATATAATTTTTACTTGGTTTTCTTGCTTCTAAATTGAAGTTGGTGATTAAGATTTATGAAGAACATGTTGAAACTTTATGTTTTAAGGTTCAATCATGTTGGAAATGTTGTTGTGATGTTGTTTCTATGCTTAAAGTGATGAAAATTCTATGGTATATGGTATATGGACCATTTGGCTATATAGAGAAATTGAGGAGGAAATATTGTAAAATTTATTTTAGAGATAGAAATATTTTGAATGATGTTCATTATGTTTGATAATGTAATTGAAGGTTAATTTGAGGTGTTAGAATGGTTAAATGATGCTAGAGATGTGAATTATAAAATATGTCTAGAATTTTAGTCTTTGGCAATGAGTATGGAAATTCACCAAAAATTCTATGAAAATGATTAGAAAGTGAGCCAAATACCATTGTATTCCTGGTTTAGTCTAGTTTCCTTTAAAACAAACGATGATTGATTTTGATTGGTATATCAAAAGATATAATTTTTAAGTGACGAAAGGTCAGAAAACAGAGTAGTAGTCTGCTCCGAAATTCAGCACTTGAATTCGACTTTTAAAATTCATCATAAATCGTATGATTTGAATTTGGGCTATTAGTTTATATGGTTGAACAACTTATCGAATCTAGTTTCTGTCATAATAAACATAATCAAATTCTGAGTTGTAGATTATTTTATATAAACATTTATTTGAAGGTAGCGCAGACTGATAGATTATAAAATGAGTACCTTATTGGTGTTATTAATTTGTGCTTGTAAGGGATGAATGTAAAACATTCAAGTAAACACGAGAAATCAGAAATTCAATAGAAAATGCAATAACCAAGCTTGAAGTTCTCTAAATACATACATTTTAGTTTGGGATAAGAAGTGTCAAGGTGAGTGCATTTATCTGTTTTAAAACGTATTTAGGAAGACTTGCGACAAGTCGACCTATATGATTTTATCGAATTAATAATATTAGTTTTCATATGAATTATGATATTTTCATAGCATAAAGTAAATATTTGGTACATGATGGGGTATAAACTGCCCTATTGATGAGTGATTTAAATAATTATTATTTTGTTATTAATTACTCCTTGTTAATTATTTGATATTGCTAATTTGGGTTGTTTTTATTCGTTTTTTTTGCGGGACCTCAATTTCCAGAAAACAACACTAAAAGAGCATGTTTTGCAATTTTTTTTATTTTTTGGAATCAAGGCTGAGTTAGTGGGCATGAATCTGGGCATGAAGGTTGACGTGGTGTCCATTCAGCAGTTTTTAGAAGATGACGTCAGCAACGTCGGATAGCTTATCAGCCGTGAATCGATAGCTTATCAGTTGGGATTTTAAATTCAAACTTAGGATTATCATTTGTATTTAATTTAAATATTTTTAGGATTTATCTTTTATCTTTTAGAGTTATTTTTAGGGTTTTAGAATACTATAAATACCCTATTTGGGTAAGTTAGAAGATCATCTCTCATTTTAGCTTTGTTTTTACTTTGGAAGTTTTATAAAATTCTCTCTTCTTTTCATTTTTGTTCATTTAGTTTTTTTACTTTCTTTTAAAATGCTAAGCATGGTTTTCACCATAATCATGCTTAGCTAAATTTTTCTATTAGCCAAGGGCTTAAAGTGAAGCTTCGATTCACCTTGTGAGAATTAAAAGCACTTAACAACTTTGTTTTACATTTCAATTTTATGAAAACCTAGATTGGCAATCGGCCTTTCTATTAAAATCTTTTCGCTTTCACTTCAAAAAGCTAGAGTTGACTTGATTGTTGTTGAGATTTACAGTTGGGAGGAAGGAACGATGATAGTCGTGGTTTTTACTTCCTATGAACACACTTAGCGACGGATTCGCTAAGGGGAATTGAGATCGGATTCGATTCTCATTAAGACAACATAATCTGAGTCGGGTTTTTTTCCAAATTTTAAAAACTGTTTTATTCTAACAGCGATAGTCGTGGTTAGTCTAACCAGAAAACTGGAATCTAAAAATTGATTTTAGATTATCGGTTTACCAAAGAGAAAAACAAGTTACAAGCATTAGGCCTTGTAGACTGTAACCGGCATATATCCGGAGTAAAAATTCTTTTCAATGATCATTTTGAATTGAAGCAGAGCAAAATTTTGCGGCTAATTATTTTATTTTTACTTCATTTATTCTCGCAGTGATTTTACTCTTACTCTACAGTTTCTTCGATCAAAACCCCCCTCATTCACTAAATTATCTTGCAACATTCAGAATCAGAACAACCATATATCAACAACTCCTTAGTCCCTGTGGACTGACACCTTCTACTCTATACTACGTTTTTATTTATTTATTTATTCTAAGATTAAGAAATATTATTTTGATAGATCACGACGCTTGTCAAAATTGGCGCCGTTGCTGGGGACTATGACAAAGTTACTAATATTGTTTGCTTTGATTTATGACCAGGAAGAATCCGGGCGAATTTTTAGATTTTGAACCGAAATAGAAGCAGTTGAAGGTTGCACTCACGCACACTTCGGGAAAGAAGACAGTGACAACAATGATTCAAACAAGAACTAGAATCATCCTCCACAACCGAAACACACTTTGAAGACACCGACAATGAACATATTTTAATGGGTGACGAAGACCAAACCATTCGCCAACTTGTCGCAGCACCACACAACCAAAAATCGTTGTGCATTACGTTCCCGAATGGAGAAACACCATTTGTGCTTAAGACGGGCTTGATACATCTTTTACCCACCGATCATGGTTTGCTGAGCAAAAATTTGTATAAACACCTAAAAGAATTTCATATGGTTTGTTTGAGTACAAAACCACAGGGAGTATCCGAAAACCAAATAAAACTTCGCGCTTTTCTTTTTTCTTTAGCTGATATTGCCAAAGATTGGTTATTTGACTTACCTTCTGATTCTGTTACAGCTTGGACTGATATGGTGTGACATTTTCTTGATAGGTTCTTCCTTGCGGCTAAGGCGAGCGAACTAAGGTGTAACATCTTGAGTATCATTAAAGGATACTAAGTCATTATATGACTACTTGGAGAGATTCAAGAAGCTGTGCAAAAATTGCCCACAACATGGGCTATCAGAACAAATGCTTCTTCAGTATTTCTACGAAGGCCTGTCTCCAATGGAAATAAAGATGATCGATGCAGAAAGTGGAGGGGCACTTGTGAACATGACCCCAACAGTGGCGAGAACTCTAATCTTTACGATGGCCGCTAACTCCTAGCAATTTCGCCATCCTAGTGAACCCTCTCGACGGGTTCACGAGGTAAGTAATGTTTCATTAGAAAATAAAATTGACAAATTGGCTGAAATTGTTCAATCCCTTATTGCAGATAAAAAATTCGCAACTAGACTTTGCGGGATATGCACGAACCCAAAACATCCAATGGATTGCTGCCCGATGATACAAGAGAAAGACGCTGCCCAATTAAATGCCATAGGCAATTTTCTTGGACCTCTCTAGAGACAATAAAATCCCAATGCTAATACATACAAGTCAGGATGGAAAGATCGTTCGAACTTTAATTATGCACAAAACCAATGACCAAATCAAGCACAACAACATAGGCAACCCTATCAGCAGCCGAAATCATCCTTGGAGTCCATTGTTGAACAATTGATGATATCTCAAAAGAAGTTTTAGAACCGCACGAGGCCCATCTACAAGAGTTGGACAAGCAAATGACCCAATTGGCCAAGACGGTAGGGCAACTCAAGACTCAAGGAAAATTACCCTCTCAAACTGAGCCAAACCCAAGAGAAAACGTCAATGCTATCACACTTTGAAGTGGCACCACTATCGAACCAAAAACCAAAAAAGAAGATGGCCAAAAAAAAGATAATAAGAAGGATCAGCCCCCCATCCAGTTTGATACATCAGGTTCATCTTCTGATCCCTTTCCCTTCGTCGTGTCACCTCTTTTACCATCAAGGTTGGTAAAGTGAGACAAACAAGCCCAAGAGAAGGAGATCCTAGATATGTTTCGAAAAGTCAAAATCAATATCTCACTCCTTGAAGTCATCCGAAAAGTGCCACGATATGCCAGGTTCCTAAAAGATTTATGTACTAACAAAAAATGACTTACTGGAATCAAAAAAGTAAATCTCGAAGAACACGTCTCAGCCGTTTTCTAGCGGAAGCTTCCACCAAAATTAAAGGACCAAGGTATAAAACGTGCAATGTGCGATTTAGGGGCTTCTATTAATGTTATGCCCCATTCTCTATATAACTCACTGTCTGTTGATCCCTTCAAGGATACAAATGTGACAATACAACTAGTTGATTGATCCGTAATATATCCAGAATGACTCCTCGAGAATGTTCTAGTAAAGGTAAATGACCTCATATTTCTGGCAGACTTCTATGTGATAGATATGGAAAATAATCGGTCAAACACTTTCTTAGAAATTCTTCTCGGATGTCCCTTTCTAAGCACAGCCCATACAACAATTGATGTAAGAAGTGGAATTCTCACAATGGAATTCGACGGTGAGGTTGTTAAGTTTGATGTTTATAGAGCAATGAAATACCCTGATAATGTTACTAGTATTAACTATATTGATATCGTTGAAATTGCCGTTGAAGAATATTTTGAGACTAATTTCATTAATGATATATGCAGAGAAATCGAATAATTTGAAAGCGACATTAGAGAGTTCGAATATATTTTTCTGATTAATGATGAGCCGAATCTTGCACCTTTACAATCTAAACTTCTACCTTCGATTTTGCAGGCACCAAAAATCGAACTTAAGCAGTTGTCGGATCACCTCAAGTATGCATTTTTAGAGGAAAAAAGACATTGCCAGTAATTATTTCCAGAAAGCTGTCCAAGGAAGAGGAAGGTGATCTGGTAACGGTGTTGCGAGCACATAAAGAGGTAATCAGATGGACAATTGCGGACATAAAATGACTTAGTCCCTCAACTTGTATACACAAAATCAAGATCAAAGAAGGAGCGAAACCATCACGACAAGGCCAGCGCTGATTAAACCAACCAATGATGGAAGTTGTAAAGAAGGAGATACAAAAACTCCTTGATGCAAATGTAATTAATCCAATTTTAGACAGTGACTGGGTAAGTCCAATTCACGTGGTACCTAAAAAGACTGGAGTTACAGTAGTCAAAAATTCAGAAGATGGGTTCGTTCTAACACGAGTTCAGAATGGATGGTGAGTTTACATCGATTACAGGAAGTTGAAATCCTTAACTCGAAAAGATCTTTTTCCATTACCGTTTATAGATTAAATGATAGAACATTTAGCTGGTAAATCTCATAATTGCTGCCTTGATGGTTTTTCAGGTTTCTTCCAAATCCCTGTGGCCCTTGAAGATCAAGAAAAATGACTTTTACATGTTCGTTCGGAACATTCGCCTATCGTCGAATGCCATTTGGGCTCTATAACGCACCAACTACGTTTTAGAGATGTATTGTAAGCATATTTTGTGATTACATTGTGAAAGGAATTGAGGTATTTATGGACGACTTCACGGTTTAGGGTAATTCTTTTGGTGATTGTCTATTGAACTTAACAAATGTTTTAAGATGATGTCTTGATTTTAATCTTGTGCTAAATTATGAAAAATGTCATTTTATGGTTGATAAATGACTAATATTAGTACATATTGTTTCATCTAAAGGGATTGCCGTAGATAAAGCTAAAACCGATATTATACGCTCACTTCCTTACCCCACAACTGTAAGGGATGTTCGCTCTTTCCTTGGTCATGCAGGATTTTACTGTAGGTTCATCAAAGATTTATCGAAGATAGTACAACCGTTATGCAGTCTACTTTAGAAGGATCAAATCTTTGATTTCAATGAGGAATGCAAGGAATCGTTTGATGTACTAAAAGAAAAACTTGTGACGGCACCGATTGTTCAACCGCCAAACTGGGAGTATCCATTCGAACTAATGTGTGACACGTCAGATACAAGTGTTGGAGTCGTACTTGGCCAAAAAATCAGAAAAGAACCACATATCATAGCTTACGCATCTCGCACCTTAGATCCAGCCCAGAAAAATTATTCAACAACGGAAAAAGAATTGTTTGCTATTGTTTTTGCTCTAGAAAAATTTCGATCATATTTACTTGGCACTAAAATTGTGTTTTCTGACCATCCAGCCTTGCGATATTTGATGAGCAAAAATGAGATAAGACCAAGGCTCATCTACTGGATCTTACTTCTTCAGGAGTTCAATCTGGAAAATAAGGATAAAAAGGGATACGAAAACCTCGTAGCAGATCACTTGAGTCGCATTCCACTTTTCTCATTTGATCCACTGGTTAAAGATGAGTTCCCCGAAGAAAGGTTGATGATGGCGCATAAAACTACACCATGGTTCGCGGATGTGGTCAATTACTTGGCCACAGGTAAGTTACCACTAGATCTACCCAGAGCTGAAATTAACTGACTAAAGCGAGAATCCCGATTTTATATTTGGGACGATCCCTACCTTTGGAAGCATTTCTCATATCAGGTAATTAGGCGATGTATCATCGAAGATGAGGTAAATTCAATCCTAAACTTTTGTCATTCCTACTCATATGGCGGTCATTTTGGACCAAAGTGAATTGCGCACAAAATTATTGAATGTGGTTTCTTCTGGCCCAACATTTTTCATGACACGTACTTATTTTGTAAATTATGTGAAAGATGTCAACGTGTAGGAAATCTAAGTCATAGGAACGAAATGTCGTTTAACCCAATTTATGTATGGGAAATATTTGATGTTTGGGGAATTGATTATATGGGTCCTTTTGTTTCTTCGTTTGGAAATTTTTACATAATTCTTGATGTAAATTATGTATCTAGGTGGGTTGAAGCTAAGGCTACCCAAAATAATGATGCCAAAACCACAGTTAATTTTCTTAAAGATTTCATTTTTTCTAGGTTTGGCACACCGCAGGCGATAATAAGCAATAAGGGAAAGCACTTTATTAATCGAGTAATTGATACTCTCATGAAGAAGTTTGGAGTTTCTGAGCGGATCGCAACATCTTACCATCCACAAACCAACGGGCAAGCGAAACTGTCAAACCGTGAGATTAAATCAATACTTGAGAAAATTGTAAAGTCGGATCGTAAAGACTTTAGTGTTAAATTAACCGATGCATTATGGGCATACCAAACTGCATATAAAGGTCCTATTGGAATGTCTCCATACCGCCTTATTTTTAGGAAACCATGCCATTTGCCAGTTGAATTGGAACATCGCGCGTATTGGTTGGTACAACAATGTAACATGGAAATGGATGCAATCGGTGAAGCGCGCAAACTGCACATCCAGGAACTTGAGGAAATCTGTAAAAACGCTTACGATAGCGCTCGGATATTTAAAGAAAAGGCAAAGGATTTTCATGATCGAAACATTTCTTTTAAAACTTTTGCTACCGGACAAAACATTTTGTTATTTAATTATAAACTTAAACTTTCTGCAGGTAAACTATGATCAAAGTGGCTTGGACTCTTTACAGTGACTCAAATTTTTCCTCATGGTGCGATAGAAATTAAAGATGACTCGGGCGCACAGTTTAAAGTGAACGGTCAGCGACTGAAACCATATTATGAAAATGCCCCAATTGGGCTAATCGAAGAATTCAGTTTGGAAGAACCTGTAGTCTGATTCAGGTAGTCAAGCTAAACGACGTTAAATAAAGCGCTAAATGGGAGGCAACTCATTGTTTTTATTTTTTGTTATTTAATTTATTTCTAATTATTTATCATGATTACTTATTTTTATTTTTATTTCTCAGGTACAATAAAAAAATATTATTCGGATAAATCCAGCAGGTCCAAAATAATCAGATTCGAGATAATTACCAGTATAGGAAACGGGTGCAATTGCTTCAAAATTTTTCACACGTGGGTCCTACCTTATCCACCAAGTAGATTTCAAAATCCCACCTTCTGCTGTCATCCCACCTATATCCTTATCTTTGTCTTTACTTTAAACCATCTTTTCCTTTTAAATTTTAAAATCACATGGGCCTAAAAACAAATTCTTCTTCATTTTGACTTTAAATTTCCCCACGTGACTCAAGCCAAACAACAAACTGAAACCCTATTTTCATCTAAACACACCCAGCTGCACCCTTCCCCTTTGGCCAGCACAAAACCCACCAACCAACTCCTTCGACCTTGCACCCATGGTGAGAACACGAGACCAAGCTCACCGTCTTCCTCAGACTCACGAGCCAGTCATCCTCGGTAGTCGCCGGTGATTTGCGCCACCGTAGTTTGTGGCCCTGCCCAGCAATTATAACTCGCAACCACCCCCACAGCCTCCACCCCTTCATGGTAGGGGCGAGGACAGCAAGGACCTCTTCCGCACGAATCGAAAACCACTGCACTGCCTCATCCTCCTCTCCGCCGTAGTAGACATTGGCAGTAAGCTAACGCCGCCCCGCCACCTAAGCCCGAGCTAGCCCCGACCTCGCACCCTCATCCTCATGCCTTTGCAGCACAACTGTGATGAACTGAGCAAGAGCCGGTTCAAACCTCGGCTGCTCTTCCCTCACGCTCATTCCACCACCAACAACCGACTTCCCGATCGTCGCAGGGTACTAGCCTTATTCGAGTTTTAACCTCTTCCTTCCATTCAATGCATACTGCTGCATTATCGTAATCCATGCCCAACTTCGATGCATCCTCTTTCTCTATCCACTAGGCAGTCACGAATCGAGCAAATAAGGTAAGCTCTAGTTTTTATTACGTTCAACTCCTATTAATATTCGATCCTATTTTTAGCTATATAGATAATTTAAATTTTGGCTTTATGGGGAGAGGGTTCGACGGAGTAGCCGAATGTCGAGAACGATCAACCAACCTCGTCTCATCCTACCAGCGAGCGATCAGCTTTGCATTCATTTACAGCCATCACCGGTGAAGGCGCTACACTAACCGACTCGCAAGATGGTAACGAAGAAAACACTGAACGTTACCGCCGTGGTCGTACTTATTCCGTTCCAATTGAGGAGAATCTGAATAGATATTTGGACTTTGAGCTTGAGGAGTTAAGGCGTTTCAATAGCAATCGGCATCGCCCGTTTTAGGTTTGTAAATACATTCATGAGCCAACGCTTGATAATCTACATCTGCGTGAATCTGTTATACATTACTTCAATGCTATATGATGGTCTTTATACCCTGTAATCTGATATAACACGTACTATGTATTAGTTTTTAAATTTTATGCTACATTCTCATTTAGGCAAAGGCGTGTTATTACTATACATTCACCTGATGTTATATCCTTCCATTTCCTAGGACAATATTTTCAGATGTCTATTACAGATTTTAATTTTTCTATGGGATTCGTGATGGATGTCGCGGATCAAGGCTATCTAACTGCATTACTTGAGATCCCGTAGTATTTTGACACTGATATGGCCTATGAAGCGCTTACTGCCACCGCATGGGTAACATTTGATGCTCACACCACCAAAGGTTGGAATATCCATAGCCCAACTCTTCGCTACATCCACCGGTTCTTAGCATACAACTATTCTGGGCGTAATGACACTTCATCGTGTTTGAGTAAGGTTGAACTGTTCTTTTTATGGTGTATGCAAACCGGTATAAAGGTAAACCTAAGATTTTGGTTCGCTCGTGCTTTTGAGCATGTTGTACAGAAAAATCACCCACTAATTCTCGATCCTTATATTACACATCTTGCGTCTAGACTTTTTCCATTAACATTTGATACTTCCCAATTTACTTATACTTTTGCCATGGATGCTCTAGATGCACGATGTTTAGATACTATAAGACTCTTGGGTGGTATAGTTGAAGCCCCTTTATATTGTTCCTCTGGGGGTCACTACGCCTAGAAATGCCCGCGTCTTCCTTCGAAGATCCGCACCACAACCAGCTCAAAGAGAGAATTAATAATCGGACGTGAATGAAAGACTCAACACCATCGAGACCGATATCGTTGAGATTTTTTCTTGCCTTTGCCCAGGCACGTCTCACCGAGGTCGAGGTCGTGGCCGTAATTAGCTCGGTGAGTATTATATTCCCTCTCTTTTGCTTTACTTTTCATAATTGGGACTTTATGACTTAAGTGGGGGTGGAAGTTACATCAAATTTTACTTTGCTTATTCAATTGGTTGGAACAGAGTTTTTCTTGAATTGGTGTATTGAACTTGATGGTTGCATATCTTATTTTTCACCTTGTTTCTTTGTTTTTCTTGTAAATTTTAATCTCGCTTTTGTTGGAATTTAGGAAGCATGATGGCAATTGGCATGATTAGCTTTTCTTTAAAATTCCAATTGACATTACATGCATTTGTTAGTTGAATTGATAGCATGACTTAGTACAATTTGAACCTTTCATGTGAGTTTTTGAGCCTAATGAGCATACATTTGCATTCTTGCTTTTTGTTTACTTGAGTGTGCCGACTAATTCTTGGCATTTTAGAACTTGTAGCGTAATGTTTTTCGAGACTACACGATTGAATATGTTGCTTTAATAAGATAGGGGCATTAAGATTTAACCCTTTTCTCTTCCCCAAAAAATAGCCTACCCTTGTTTATCTTCCCCTTAGTGAGCCAATTTTTTAGCCTTATATCCTTTTCTTTGTTTATCGCATCATTAAACCGAGCCTATTTTTATCTTTGTTTTTCTTTTTTTGTCACCCTTTTTCAGGACGAAGTTAAAATTGTTCCACAGACACAAAAAAAACACTATTCGAACAGTGCAGAAAAAAAGAAAAAAATAGTGCAAAAAAAAGTACAGTGCAGAAAAAAAACAAGTGCAGTGCAGAAAATTCAAAATGATTCGAAAAAAAAGAAGAAAAAGAAAAAAAAGGAGTGGAGTGAATAAAACTTTGATTATTTCATCTCTTATTTCCTTTCTTCGATTTTTGCTTCCTTTCGAATAATCATTTGGAATGATCTTTTTATCTTGAAGTTTTAACCCGATCTTTGGCCTTTATCCTACCTGAACCTTAGCCCCATTACAACCATTTTAAAGACCTCTTGATTATTGTATCATGTTCATACTTAGTAGTGGCGATTAGATTTAGTTACAAGCTTATGGTAATGTTTTGATTAGTTAGGCTTGAGCGATTCTTTTTACCCGAAACACTTGAGTGGAATGAGTGAACCAATGTGAGGTACTAAGTCTTGCTTCTTTGAGATTGATGAATAATTGGAATGTCATGCTTTGCTATTACTTGTTTTTAATTGTGCCTTTAGCTTGATTGCTCTTGAGTTTTATCAATTTGCTATGATTTTTATTTACTTGAAAGACTTAGAAATTTTGTGAAATAAAGATGGCAACTTGAGGTTTTTGATACATTGAGAAATGCTTGAGGACAAGCATTGAATAAGTGAGGGGGAATTTTATGAGTGATTTAAATAATTATTATTTTGTTATTAATTACTCCTTGTTAATTATTTGATATTGCTAATTTGGGTTGTTTTTATTCGTTTTTGCGCAGGACCTCAATTTCCAGAAAACATCACTAAAAGAGCAATGTTTATAGTTTTTTTATTTTCTGGAATCAAGACCGAGTTAGTGGGCATGAAGGCTGACGTGGTGTCTGGTCAGTAGTTTCTAGAAGATGACGTCAGCAGCGTCGAATAGCTTATCAGTTGTGAATCAATAGCTTATCAGCTGGGATTTTAAATTCAAACTTAAGATTATCATTTGTATTTAATTTAAATATTTTATGATTTATTTTTTATCTTTTAGAGTTATTTTTAGGGTTTTAGAATACTATAAATACCCTGTTGAGGTAAGCCAGAAGATCATCTCTCATTTTAGCTTTGTTTTTACTTTGGAAGTTTTATAAAATTCTCTCTTCTTTTCATTTTTGTTCATTTAGTTTTTTTACTTATTTTAAAATGCCAAGCATGGTTTTCACCATAATCATGCTTAGCTAAATTTTTCTATTAGCCAAGGGCTTAAAGCGAAGCTTCGATTCACCATGTGAGAATTAAAAAGCACTTAAAAACTTTGTTTTACATTCTCAATTTTTTGAAAACCTAGATCAGCAATCGGCCTTTCTATTAAAATCTTTTCGCTTTCACTTCAAAAAGCTAGCGTTGACTTGATTGTTGTTGAGATTTATAGTTGGGAGGAAGGAATGGCAATAGTCGTGGTTTTGAATTCCTATGAACACACTTAGCGATGGATTCGCTAAGGGGAATTGAGATCGGATTCGATTCTCATTGAGACAACATAATCCGAGTCGAGTTTTTCCAAATTTTAAAAACTGTTTTATTCTAACAGCGATAGTCGTGGTTAGTCTAACCAGAAAACTGGAATCTAAAAATTGATTTTAGATTATCGGTTTACCAAAGAGAAAAACAAGTTACAAGGGTTGGGCCTTGTAGACTGTAACCGGCATGTATCCAGAGTAAAAAATCTTTTCAATGATCATTTTGAATTGAAGCGGAGCAAAAGCTTGAGGCTAATTAATTTAATTAATTTATTTTTACTTCATTTATTCCCGCAGTGATTTTACTTTTACTCTCCAGTTTCATCGATCAAAACCCCCTCATTCACTAAATTATCTTGCAACAGTCAGAATCAGAACAACCATATATCAGCAACTCCTTAGTCCTTGTGGACCGACACCTTCTTCTTTATACTACGTTTTTATTTATTTATTCTGAGATTAAGGAATATTATTTTGACAGATCACGATGCTTGTCACCTATTGTATTTTGTTTATGATAATTTTATTACCATACAATAATTATATGTTATAGAATGATTTATGGTATAATAGAGTATGAACTACTCCATTATTTTGATTTATCAGTAATGATCTATTTACCATCTACAGAATGATATATTGCAAAGGTAATAATATTGTTTTATTACCCAAGAATACCATCGAGAGTTACAGTATAGTGGCATGCCATAAAGTCTAGCAGCTGCACCCGACATTTTATGTGTCTATCGTTTACCGGCACTTTATGTGTCTATTGTTTATCGGCACTCTATGTGTCTATTGAATATCGACACTTTATGTGTCTATTGATTATCGACCTTTATGGTCTATTGATTATTAGTCTTTATGGCCTAGTAGTCTAGGACTACACGACTTGTATACTTAGTTTCTCTCTACATGAAATTCTTGGACTAGTGGTATAAATAACTTTTATAGAATGAATTTTTATATTATTCATCCTTGCTTTAAAGAAATATTGATTTGAAAAAGGTTTGAATAAGAATTGTCTATACTATGTTTTGCTTTAAAGCAATATCGATTTGAAATGGAATTGTCTATAATATGTTTTTAAAATTAATTTTTATTGCATTTATTATTATATTATAATACCTCACTAAGTTCGTACTTAGCGTGTGTTTGCGTGAGAACACGTAGGTGGTTCGAGACATTGAGTGTAAATAAGGCGTTGCATCAAGTTCAAAAATTTTCATCAAGGTACCGCAGTAATGACATCCTACTTGAGGTTTTTAATTTATTTAATGGCATGTATAAATGTGATAAATTTGTCTATTTAGTTTAGAGTCTGTTATTTATCAAACAGTCAATTTATTTTTCGTAAAGTAAATGAGCTCCGATTTTGTGTAACAAGTTAATTTTAAATATTTTCAAAAGTTTTAAATTTATAGATTTTTTGAAGAAAATTCATGTTATTTTCTGTGACATCTCTGACTCATATTCGCTATTCGAATTCGGGAATAAGGTGTTACAGCTACACTCCATCTTCAGGTCTGAATAAGTTGAAGCCCTCACGATACAGTTTTTGAACTTAAAAAAAGTGAGTAAAATAATGTGCTAAAAAACAATATGCAGAGGCAATAATAGAGAGCAATCCTTAAGTTTCTCTAAGGCTATTAAGTGATGAATGCATGTAACCAAGCACACACTGCACCTACAGCGGAATTAATCCTTAGAACAGAACTATAAGCTCTAATACATTGCATCTCATTAACATAGCTGATGAATGAATTACTGTTGCAGCATGACTTGGAATCCCTGTAATCATAGCTTAGTGAAACCTTAGGACTTATGGGTTGTTTACTGTTTTTTTTTTGTTTTTTTTTTCTTTCATTTTTGCATTGCTTGAGGACAAGCAACATTTTAAGTTTGGGGGTATTTGACAAGTATATAAATGATCTACTTTATATGCCATTCTTACTTGTTTTTTGCATGCTTTCAAGTTCATAAGATTGCATTTAGGTTAGACTGTATATACTTTGCATGTAGATAGGGAGTTACACCGCTTGTTATTTAATGCCATATATATTGGTGCTTTTATGGAAAATGTGGTGCTTTGTGGTGTATGTGTAGGATGTTGATAGATACTAGAAGATTACTAGAGTGGGGGAGTAACAGATCTCATTGCCGGAGCTGACGAGGCATTAAAGAGTTAGAGATGAATCTACTTTTTCCCACATAGACTTTCTCCCAGATATGGAACATTAAATATAGCAGGAAATCAATGGCCTTCTTTAATGAAGCCGCGCACTTTAGGGTTCTTAAACCCTAGTTTCATTGCTTATATAAAGAGAGAATTGGACGCCAATTCAAGAGGGTGTGATTATAGACAACAATCTTAGTTTGAAGCTTACGGAGAACTACCGAGGTGAAAGCTACAGAAATCTCCTCATGAAAGATGCCATCGAGAGAGGCTGATGGAGTAGGAGACTTACAGCAATAGTTAGACGGTACATAAAGAGTTTGTCGAGGACGCTCGACTCTTTTCTTTTCCTTGCTTGATAAACTATCGTACTTTAATAATCTTGTTATGGATATTTTAGGCTCAGACATGAGCTAAATACTTTAGTTGGGATTATTGATTCTCAAGATTTTAAGTTTTGATTTACTTTATTTTAATGTTATAGTTGTTTTCCCTTTTATCTATTTTGTTCATTGTTCTTCATGCATAGTTATTGTAAGATCTATCGAGAGAAGCCTTTTAACTATTGATTTGTGGCTTAATATCGAGAGAGTTAGGCTATACAAATGTAAACAGTAGGGCAAAGCTGTTAACTTAGTTCTAATTTGGCTTAGACATAAGTTTAGGATTTCAACGACTAAAAGGGAGTTCTTAAACAAATAGTAGAGTCGTTAGGGTTCACGCAGACATGTATTACCTTAGCTTCAATATTATTAACTTCTAGGCATTGAGAAAGTCAAAAGTTCTTTAGAAAATCCTATCGAATAGATAAAGATTCTAATGGTTTACACATACATGTATTTCCAGACGTTATAGCATTGAAATAAGTAATCAAGCATATATACTTAGCAATAATACCAGCTTCCGTAATTATTTGTTATTTGTTGCAGCTGTTCTTCTTAATCATAGCCATTTTTAGTTTTGTTGTTTTAATTTTAACTAAATCTACAACCACCATTACTTGCAAACACATTTTTAAATTCGATAACTTCATAGTTATTGATCCAATCCTTATGGGTTCGACACTCTACTCATGACTTTATTACTTGATTCAACGAGTATACTTGCTGTAAAGTGCATCATTATTCAACAAGCATCACATACAAGGCATCACAATTTTATCAATCAATCAAATCATCAAGTAATTATATGAGCATCTCAAATGACCTTACACAGTCTCTACAGTCACTATGAGTCTCATCATATTCATAACATCAACAAGCCTCACACATATATCAAGTTTCATGATACCAGTCTCTCAACATGTTTATTTATCATCTTTCTATTTTGCAGACACTAACACATAAGCAATCACATTTATGATACTCATGAAGCAATATGAGTTTGAGGTATACTAAACATAAGCCAAAGCAATAAATTCTCTTCCAAGCTCCTTCAATCATCTCCTTAGATCCAACGTTCGAGTCCACAAATCCCTCGGATAAAATAAATACGACTACATAAGTCATTTCACATTACCTGACTACTTTAGGGGATAAAATGTGTAAAGACAACTTATCGAGTTTGAATTTGGTTAACGAATTTTGCCAACATACTCAGAATGTTGAATTCCTCCACGTAGGGTCTCCCAAAAAAGTCAACGGCTTGGTTAATGTGCTCAACAGTTTGGTCAATGGTCAGCACTGCTCGATCAATGATCAATATGGCTTAGTCAACGGCTTGGCTTGATGGACCGAGTCAGTTCACCAAAATAGCTTGGTCTGGCTCACCAGACCAGCTCTACCGGCTGGTATAACAACTGGCCAAACTGACTTAGCCCAAGCTAGTGCAAGTTGCCCACGGCAACTAGACGTCGCCCACGCGATGCAACAACGCGTGTGGTGAATACGGTAACAAAAAATTTTAGGCAAGCTCCGGTCTGGCATTTTGGAACCTCTTAATCTCATTGGTGGTAACGGTTCTCGATGGTGGATGTCGGAGGATAGAGTTTTGAACTCAAAGCTTTTGGCTGAGTCATTCACCGACGACAAAACAACCTTCCACCAACTCGTCTCGGGTGAGGAATCTAACGATATTGATGGTGTCGAAAACGGACCATCGAATAATGACAAATCTTGGCTCAACAATTTTATCTCTCTAAAACTCTTTACTATGCTCTCTCTCTTTCTCTTCAATGATGTTTCAAAACTCTCCCACTCTGCCACACGTAAACCAGAGGAATTTATTGCGCTTCAAAGAAAAAGGGTCAAATCACACATTTAGCCACTTAGCTTTCAAAAGGTTCCCACTTTAGCACCAAACTCTTACCCGCCTACAAAATGGTCACTGATTCTTCTCAAACTAACCTCCAAACTTTAATTTCTTAAAATTGAATTACCAAAATAATAATCCAATACTCGAATTCGAGACTCAATTTACTTACCCGAGATTTGGGTCGTCACATATTCAAATATTTTAATGTTCATTTTTGAACAATTCCTACATAGGGGAGGGGGATTTTGCTCATAATAGGTATTGAACCCATAACCTAGAGAAGAAGGAAGAGTGTCAACCGAAAGCTTTTAACTACTTACTCCAGAGATTGTTGACATTTTTTTAATGTTATAATATATGATTTATGAGAAAAATATCACATGCACTGGCGGTGGAAATGAAAAGTTTTCACAAGCGCCTTAATTTTAGGGTTTATGGACCTAATTTAGGGTTTATGGTTTAGGGGTTTAAGTGTATGCGTTTAGAATTTAGGGTTATGGTTAAATTTAGAGTTTAGAGGTTAAGTTTAGATTTAGGGTAATATGGCTAGAGATTTAAGTTTTAACTTATAAACCCTAAATTTTAACTCTATACCCTAAACTCTAATCACTCTCCCTAAATTCAAAACTAAAGCGCTTGTGAGTTTTTTTTCCACAAGCGCTTGAGATTGAAATAATTACCCATGAAATATATCTAACTTAAATTATGATAAAAATACAAAATAAATATTTTTATGAGATGTGTTCATAAATAAATTTGATTTAGGGGCTTAGATTTAGGGTTTATAGTTTGAGTTTATGTTTATGTGTTTAGAATTTAGGGTTTGTGCCTAGAATTTATAATTTATGGTTTAAAAGTTAGGGTTTAGGTTTTAGGGTAATATGTTAGAGATTTAGGTTTTAACTTATAAACCCCAAAGTTTAATCTTAAACCCTAAATTCTAACCATTGCCCCTAAATTCTAAACCCATAAATCCTAAAGTCCAAATTGAATCCACAAACTTTAAATTTAAGGCAATTGTGAAAACTACATATTAGATGTAAATCATTTGAAATATGAGTATTAAATCTCCGAATTTTAAAAAATATATATAAATGAATCGAAGAATGATTTTAACAAAAATTAAATTATTTGTAATTTTAATTTTTGAGTCGCTCGTGTGATCTGGATATGATTTATTTAAATCCGTCATATCTTCTAAATCGGGTATAAAGTGTTACAAACCTTTACCTCATTTAACTCTAATGTTACTCATTGACTCATAAATTCACCCTTTTCAAGCATTTCTAGCACAAAAATCTGATATAACGACTATTTAATTTTGACCTCGATTTCGAGTTGTTATACCCATGTTCGTCTATTAGTGTTATATAGATATTAATTAAGAAATGTTATTTTTTGAACAATATTTAAGATGTGTTAATTATTTATAAAAGTTATTTTATTTATAAAGAAGTATCAATTATATATTTTTTAAAATTTTATGTAAAATTATATAGAAAACTACAAATACTAAAAACTTTTTAAGGTATTAATAGATACCCAATATCCATGTGGCTCTGCCCATGGGTTCACCCAAATCATCAAACAACAAAGAAAACATAGAAAAAAAAATTGAAAAAGAACTCACCCATGATTTGAGCCTCCAAGATTCCAACAGTGAGGAGACCATTATTTGGGAGCAACATATATCAGCTTGAGCTCCATCCAACAGTGAACACTGGAAATAGAAGAACAAGAAATTACAGCATTCAATGTTGGATTTATGAAAATGAAGAAAAAACAGTTTTTACTAAAAATTTAAAACGTCGTTTTAATGTCAATTTAATTTTTTTAAAACGATGTACCTTTTTGTCTTGTCATATTATAATGTTATTAACTATTTAAAAGTGGTGTGATCATAATTAGGGGTGAGCGTTCGATCGAGTCGAGCAAAAAAATTTTGAGTTATTCGAGTTGCCGTGTCATATTTTACAACTCAAATTTTATTTGAAATTTTTTCAATTCGAAACGAGTTTAAGAAATTCGAGTCGAGTTTTTGAGTTCTTATAAAAATTTAATTGTAATTATTTATCATGTTATAGTACAGTTTGATTTTAATTTAAATCACTTTCTCTAGTCATATAAGATATGCATATATATATTTCTTCATATTTTTTCATATGTTGCAATATTCCTTTATATTTTATATATCGGTATATATATAATAAAAAAAATAAAAAAAATTCGTCTCAAACTTAAAAATAAATCCATTAATTAGTAAAAATTTCAAATTATTCGAGTTTCTATTTTACAACTTAAACTTTATTTAAAATTTTTTCGAGTTGAGTCGAGTTTATGAAAATTTGAGTCGAATCAAGACGAGTCGAGTATTTTTGTCTCGAGTCGAGTTATTCAATTTTTTCGAGTCAAATCGAGTTTTGCTTAGCCCTAAATTCATAACAAGAGAAATTAAAAAATTATTAAATTATTTTTTTAAAAATTTTAATAACGAAGATAGGAATAAAAAATCGATGAAAAAGTACTTTTCGCAAAACAAAAAAAATCCTTTTGACTTGCTCCCTTCCATTCCAAGAGTACCCCAACCCGCCGCTCCACCACACCACAAATGCCTGCCCTGCGGTGCTCTTTCTAAACTCCAATCACCCACCTACCCACCGCTACCAACACCAAACCTGCAATGGCGTCAGCCGCGGCAGCTACTGTTTCCTCCGACGCAACTCCCACAATTTCGGACGGCCCCGTCCTTAGCTTCATCAACAAACGCATCCGTGCCCTACGCAAGAAATACAACCGCATCCTCCAGATGGAAGAATCCATCTCCCATGGAAAACCTTTGAACAAAGAACAAGAAGAAGTCCTCCGTTCCAAACCCGCCGTTTCCGCCCTCATCGATGAATTCGAGAAGCTTCGCCAGCCTCTTTCTGCCGCCGTCTCCGAAGAAATCTCATTTGCCTTACAGCGTCAAACCATTTCGCCGGATGAGACAACCTCGGAAGGTCAACCCGACAAGACCGAAACCCAAGAACAACAATCCAACGAGCCCGATCATGCCATTGAGGATCTACTCAATCTTGTCTATTTCGGGTTGTTGTTCGATGTTAAGTCTCAGAATGATTTTACCTCGACCATGTTGACGAGAATCCACGAGAGAGGCTGTTGCTTGACTTACGATTACGTGACTGACGAAGCCACCGATCTGCTTAGTGAGAAAGATTTGGATTTGATTGCGACGCTGAGTCGACGGCTGACTTCAAGATCTGCTGATTCCAGTTTGTCTCATGAGAACGCTTTGCACCGTTGCGTCCAGCATGCTAAGCTTTGGCTTTCTAACTCTGACGAGCCGATTGACCCCAATGCCGACGTTTCATGTAATAATCCACTCTAATAATTTCGTAGCTCTTTTATTTATTTACTGATTGATAAGTTTCTGGAATTTCTGAATTGGGAGTTATTTTCTGCAGATGCTGGGTTGAGACAGAGGCTTAACAAGATCATGTCTTTGGATTATTTTACTACGACGCCGGAGATTAAGGATCCTGTTGAAGTGGCTGCGGCTGCTGCTGCCGTCGGGACTTTCCGGGTTCCGGTGCACAGCATGCCCATTTCCGTGCCTGTTCAGGTGGAAGATTCAGCCGAGCAGTACCAACCAAAGGTATTAACTTTTGCATTTTGTTTCTGATATATGTTTTGGTATGAAACTTTGGCTTCCATTTTGTCCTATACATTTAGCATCACCGAAATTATTGTTAATTTGTTTTACTTGATGCACATAACAGCGCGGGGGCAGGGTGGGGGTGGGGGAGAAAACTAGGGAATTCCTATAGTTTCTTTATATTCAATATTAACGAATGTTGGAGAAGCAAAGTTTAAATTATGCCAGCAACCTGCTAAATTATTTGTTTATTTTTGTATTGTGAAGATAAGGGTAACTGCAGTGGCATTAGAGAGTTAAAGTTTATTCATATGTATGTCTTACTCTTACAGTAGTGACATTTTCTCCTCTTGGATTTTCTAATTGTCTATCGATCATCATATCTATCTGTTATTTATTTATCTCAGTTTTACTTGTCCCTGTATCTGTAGCCCGCATTAGAATTAGACTGTGAATCTATCTATATCTAAATTCCTGTATGCACAAAAGGTGAGTTCTTTAAGTTTGAATTTATGCACAAAAAGGTTGAAATGACTATATACTAGACTTAGCCAGTAATGTCTAGCAAGAAATCCTGTACCTGTGTGCCATAGCAAATACAAGTTATTGAAACAGTGAGTGTCTGTGGTTCCCATGCTTCAGAAAGAAATTCCTTTCCTGTGTGCTGCAGCAGATGAAAGTTTTTAAAACAGTGAGTACTGAGTAATTGTGTTTGCTGAAGATCATTATGTGTTGATTAATATCATTGTTATTTGGTGCTGTTTGAAACTATAGATCATTCATGCTTTCCAACCGGAGGAAAATGTTAATCATTTGCATTGGTTGCTAAAACTTTCAGGCATCAACATTATTGAACTCTCAAGTGTTTTTTCTTCTTAGGAATAAGATGCACACACAAATGTTGTTTCTTCAGCTAACGATGAAAGTATAAAACAGCTAATTAGGAACTAGTTGGAGACTGAGGTACAGAGGAAAGTATTGGGTTGGTGTGGCAAGATTTTAAAATGTTGGTACAAAATGGATGAATTATTTGAAATTCTAAGTTGAAGTTCTGTGTACTTGTTGGTCATGTATTGTGGGGAGCTCGGCTATATCAACTGTAACTCTTGATCAAAGGTTTGATGTAACGTGCAGTTGGTGCTAGAAAGCACAGGCTTTTAAGAAGAATTTCCATGCACATGCTGGATTTTGAGTTATATATGCTTATACTTAGTTAAATAAGAGCAAGAATGTAACGTGGTCCTAGATAAGTTCCCTTGGACATGATACCTAAGATCGAGCAGGTTAACAACCATGCAGCAATAATGCTAAAATTCTCATAAAATTGTTTTTTATTAGTCGAAAGAAGTTGCATGCATATTCCTAGAGTTAAGGAATTCTACTTACTAATTTCAAAGTTGACTCAGAACCAGTCCTAAAATTCTCATGAAGAATTTCCATTTATGGAGATGGTCCAAGGTTTGATTAATATCTGGACAACATACTCTGGATTTTGAGTTATATACTCTTAAACTTGGTAAATAAGAACAAGAATGTAATGTGGTATTGTGGTCCTAGATAAGTTCCCTTGGACATGATACCTAAGATCGAGCAGGTTAACAACCATGCAGACATAATTGCTAAAATTCTCATGAAATAGTTTTTTATTAGTCAAAATGTTTAGGTTAAAGCTTATAGTCCAAGGCTAATATGATAAGAAGGGTTTTTACTGGTGGATTATTCAATATTGATTTGATCTCTGGACTTTGGCTACATGTAAATGCCTTTGAGGATCAATTTAATCTTGTTAATTTTGCGTGGACTGCGTCTGTGTCCTATTTCAGTTGACAGGGATTGCCCCAACTCCCTTTTGTGCTTTGTTGTTTTACATGTATGTGTTGCATTTGAAAAATTATTGCCAATCTCTAGCATAAGGCTTTTTGGATCAGTTGGCCTATTTTGCTTCAGAAATGGGATTCTTATTCATGTTACTTGCAATTTATTCAATCCTTGTTGTTGATTATTGGAATGGTGGCATATTTGGTGGAATGCATTCTTTGATTTTCCCTTTATTTGAAATTCATTTCATTTTTTATATGACTTGTTGCTCAGTGATCATCCTATCGCTTAAAATTGTTTTCCAATAGGCATGTTGTGCTTTTGGCAGCTGTAAGTTATCCGAGAAGTGTTAGAGCTTTAGGGGGTCTGTAAGTTGACGAGGAGTGTTAGAGTTTTTATTTAATGTGTAATTAGAGTTTATTCCTAATCAGTAGTTTAGATTTATTAGAAGTCTTATTTAAATTAGGAATAAGTATTATTTAAATTAAAGATAAAAGTATAGTTTTAGTTATATTAAAACTCTATATCAGCCTATTTAAAGGCTTACTCTGTATACATTTGACAATTAAGAATAATAAGAAAATACAGAGAAACACATTGTTCTCTCTGAAAAATATCTTGTTCATCTTCTTCAAACAACAAATCCCTAACCACAGATCACACACAAACCACCATTATTCATTGCATCTTCGGCCACCATGGCCCTTTTCTCACATGGTATCATGAGCCAACAACGGTCTTGATGTTGTCACCACTGTTGTCATCTCTAATCTGAAATAGATCGACGATCTGATTTTTCAGATGCACCTCGTTTTTCTTTCCGCTGCTACCATTAGGCCACACTCGTTCATTGGCTTCTCCCTCGTTGGAATCTTACATCTCTGGTGAAATTTCTAATCGTTTAATTTTGCTGTTTTGTTCTCTATTTAATGGTTCTATCTTAGCCAATCAAAAAGACGAATGAAAATGTTATAGTTTAACCTTAAAAACTAGATAGGAGAAGAGGTTCTAGTTTAACCTTAAAAACTACATAATATTTTTTAAGGGATTTTACATCAAAGATCCAAGTTGGAACTCTAGTCTGTGTAACTACTAGCTTGAGGGGAGTGTAGATTCTTATGATCACTTCCTACATCGTTCGCATTAGACCTTTCAGTCAGGAACTACATACTAGAGCATCATGTGGAGCAGACCTTTTAGTCAGAAACTGCATGCTGGAGCATCTTGTGGAGCAGTCTTGATATTCCAACTGATGCATCAACCATCTCAAGCGTACCATAAGTTGAATGGCATCAACAATTGCTGTGTAAGAACATCATGGTTCTGTCCTCGCTCTTCAAATCAAAGACTCCCGAGAACGGGGAGCATTTTTTTCTAAGAAACAGCAAAAGAAATACGAGTAAGGCATCACATCCAAGATCCAAGCTGGTGCTCTATTACGTTTGCTCACCAGCTTGAGGGGGAGCATAAGTTATTCGAGAAGTGTTAGAGCTTGAGGGGAGTGTAAGTTGAAGATGAGTGTTTTTATTTAATGTGTAATTAGAGTTTATTCCTAATTAGTAGTTTAGATTTACTAGAAGTCTTATTTAAATTAGGAATAAGTATTATTTAATTTAAAGATAAAAGTATAGTTTTAGTTATTTTAAAACTCTATATCAACCTATTTAAAGGCTTACTCTGTATACATTTGATATTTAAGAATAGTAAGAAAATATAGAGAAACGCATTGTTCTCTCTGGAAAATATCTTGTTCATCTTCTTCAAACAACAAATCCCTAACCACGGATCACACACAAACCACCATTATTCATTGCATCTTCGGCCACCATGGCCCCTTGCTCATTCAATATAATGCGAATTTGGAAAAGGGAAATCTTGTCAAGATTCTTATTTCTTTCCCTTCTAGAAATATACAAAGCTGGCTTCTATAGCTGCAAAATCTGCAGTTGACTAGGTGAGAAAAGATGGTCTTTGGTGAGGCAGTGTATTTTAGCCGAAAGAATTGATGGCATGGTTTCAATTCAATATTACAAGGTGATGAATAATGAGCTGGGTTGTGTGGGATGAGTTCATACCTTGGCTTAAAGGTTACTAATGGAGCCCAACTGAAACAAGATAATCCAAGGCATTCAAGTTGTTGCGAATTGTAATATTGAAATAAGCAGAGAATTGTCCCAAGAAGCTGTAAGAAATTAGAAATATAGGGTAACTGAGAATTTTCAACTTTCAAGTTATGTTCGATGATCTTTATGTGGTATTTCATTATTATTCTAATTCAGATCAATTTGTCTTGAAAGTAAAAGAACTCAAGTTAATTCTTCTTTCTCCTTTAGTTTTAATAGGCTATGCTGAACCATGCATTGATGCTTACAGATTATTATATGGTTGGGAAGTAGGAATACTTAATAGAATATAGATAATAATTGCATGACGGGAAACGTGATGATTCTTAGTTTTACTCTTGCTTTACCCAACTTTGGACTTGATGTTTTTTGTTTAGGCTTGCTTCGTATTTTGGGGGTGAGTGGTTATGTTATTCCGATGGGGTATGTGTTATCATTTGTCCTGGCATCAACATAAATCTTTAAATTTCATTTAGAGCTGTTGCCCTGTTAGTTTTATCATCCAATTGGTGTCAAGTTTTCAAGTTGTTTTCTTATGTTCTATAGGAAGATGAGGCGTCAAATTATCAAGAATCCGAAACCGGTGACAATCAATATAGTAGTACAGAGGAACTTCATCAGGTTCTTTCAGTTAGCTTTAACACTATTTGTTCCTTCAGGATTTTATATGTTAAAAGTTTTAATATTGTAGGCTTGTGCTCTGCAGGATAATTTGGAGAAAGAGAATCCTGCAGAGGATATTGCAGTTCAACTAGAACATGGCAAACTACAGGCAGATAATGGAGAAGCCGAGGAGCAACCATATGTTCCTCGACGACCATATCAGAACCAAAGAGGTGGTCGAGGTACCGGGGGTGGTCGTGGAGGACGAGGCAGTGGAAGGGGAGGTGTGAACTACCAGAATGGGCAGAACCAATATTATTCTAGGAACCAGTATAACAACAGGGGCAGAGGTGGTAGAGGCGGTGGCCATGCTTACAACAATCAGGGCTCAGCTGTTCAGGGCGGTAATCCCTCGGTCAATGATGGTGTTGCCTCATGACAGCTTTACGCAGCATCCATCAGGTCCATTTTTCCAGGTCGGTGATAGAAATGTGCTTTTTGCGTGAAACATGGTTTGAATGCGGGTTGATGTCGATATCGTATATGTATCCGGAACACCCCATTTAACTTCTTTTTTGTAGTTCAGTTACAATAATGTTATGGGAAGAGGAAATGCCCTGCACACTCTCCTGTAGATTCGTCAATACAAGGCCTTTTGGCACTTCAGATGCTAAATGCTTATGTTCCTTCCCTTCTAATATTCCGCAGATTGATTGATTATATGTACAAAATTACAATTTCAAATAACTTAGATTCAATCTTTAAATATTAAGTTGGATTATATTGATGACGATGTCAATCGAATTAAACACCATCGACAACTCTTAAAAACGAAATACAAAATAAACCCCTAAACAATAGTAATAAACCCATACAAAGGACCAGGTTCTTCAAACCGTTAGAAGAGGATTAATCCTTTCCGCATTGTGTAGAATTATAATGATCTAAAACGGTGTCGATTTTATTTGTATTATCCAATTTGTCCCGCTTTAAAAATTATTGATTTAATTTATTAGAGTATTCAACATCTTTTAAATGAAATATTAATTTGAAGTTGTGGATGAAAAAACAATGTTAAAATTTCGATTGAATTCATGCTACTAGCCCTAGGACATTCGATTGAGTTAAGAAATTTTTTTAAATTAGTTGAGTTGACGAGTCGTATTTTATAACTTAAATTTTATTTATTTTTTCAATTCGAGTTTATAAAATTTCACTCAAGTAAAGTCGAGTCATTTGAGTTGTAAACATTTATCATATTATAATACTCGAGGATTCCAATTTAAAGGACTTTATATATAATTAAATAAAGTTGAGAGACTTGACGAACTTAAAAATTAATTCATTAATTACTTAAAATTTTGAGTTATTCAAAGTTTTATTTTATAACTTAAACTTTATTAAAAAATTGAGTTAAAATTATAAAATTACGATCTAAGTCAAGTTAAATTGAATTGTTCACGTCGAATAAAAAAATTAATCTTTTTATATCGAATTGAATTTTATTCACCTGCTATTAGATAGCAGAGAGTAAGAGAATGTGTGGGCACAGTACTAATTTGAGAATTACTGAATTCAAATTCAAATGTTAACGCATCGAAAAAGCAGGCGGGTGTATCAATCCAGTCTCCATCATACAACATTTACTTAGTTTTCAAGAACCTCTTTCCTGTTCGTTTCAATGCATTTCAGCAGCAGCGCCGGCGGCTCTTATTTTGGCGATTACCATCTTCCCAAACTCCGCAAGCTTGTCGGTGTCAGGCATAACATCCTTCACGGCGACATGGGAGCTGAACCTGTCGGCCCATTCAACCAGGCCGGGAGTCTTGCCCTCATCGAGCAGCTTCATCTCATTGAACTTCTCCGTCACTCTAATCCATCCCAAGAAGCTTCCGAACGCAATATCAAGGTACCCGATTTCATCCCCACCGAAGAAACCCTTCCCTTTGCTACATCCGCCGAACGCTTCTTCCATCAGCGCCAGCCCTTCTTCCACTTGCGCTATCGCCGCTTTCTTTGCTTCCTCTCCTTTAGCGACCCCGACGCTTTTTACCGCCGGGAACCACTGCACAACAAAAAGAATTCAACCCCACAAATCAAACAAACAAACCTGTTTCTAAGCTGTGATGCATAGATACGGATATAGATACTAGAATAGAGACAAAAAAATATTTTTTAAAATTATAAGGTACCAGTACCGTAGAGTTACGTCAAATATAAAATAATTATTATATTTAAAAAATCAAAAATAAAAAATCATAAAAAATCACGTGAAAATAATATAACACATGCTCATATACTTATAATATACTTATAATTTAATTGTAATAGTAAGAGAATAAAAAAAAACAAAAATAATAGAGGAAGAAGAGAGGTCAATCACCTCTCTAAAAGTTTAAAATTTATATATTATTTAAAAATATTTTATTAAAAATTTATTTTCGTCCCTCTTAAAATTTTCTCTTAAATTTTTCATCTGACATAAAATTTTACACCTGTACCTGAATAAAAGAATAAAATTAAATAGAAAGATAAAATATTTTGGAGTACTGAAACTGTATTCAATATATTTTGGCATGAGAACGTACCAACTACGTGATATATGATTAGATTGAAGTACCGTGTTTCCTAAGTTTTAAGTACAAATCGTGAGATACGAATACCTTGTCGTCGAGATATGCAGCCCAGAAACGAGCGACGGCACGTTCGTAGGGGTCGGAGGGAAGGATGGAAGGACCGGAAGACCATGCCTCGTCGATGTACTGTACGATAATGAGAGATTCGCAGATTGGCTTACGATCGCCATGGATGAGGACTGGGATTTTCTTGTGAACTTGGTTTGACTGGAGAAGGAGCTGGCTTTTGCCTTCCCATAACTTCTCGTCAATGTATTCATAGTCGACGGATTTGAGGTTAAGGGCAATCCTCGGCCTCACCGCATATGGACTCGGCCAGGAACCCAGAACTTTGACTTCACTCGTCGCCATGGTCTAATGGTATCCTCTGGTCGAAAGCAGAACTATATGGAAAATGGAGTGCTTGGTTCACCGTAGAAGCGCGGATTATATAGAGATGTGGGCGGTGGGGATGGTTGAAGAAGATGGAGCCGGTAACTTTAGTAGAGCACTCAACCGACAAAGGAAAGAGGGGCAGGTGTGGGGAGGGGTAGGTAAACCAATTATTCGAAATCTTTTACTTAATTATTTGGATGTTATTACCTGCCACAATAATATGATATTTTATGAATGTATAAATATTTCAAAAGTTATTTGGTATAAAAATTATATTTTGATATATATAATGTGTAAAAATAATTTGTATATTTTTTAGATTTAAATTTATATTTAATAATAAAGTGCTTTACTTTTAGTTGAGGGTTAAGGGTTATAAATTAAGGTTTAGAGGTTAGAGTTTAATTTTTAGAGTAATATGGTGAGGGATATTTACACAAGCTTAAATCCTATAAATCTTAAACCCTAAATTTCTAATCCTAACCCTAAAAAAATTAAACCTTAAATCCTATATCCTAAATTTTAAATATTAACCTTAAATTCTAAACTATACAACCTAAACCCCTAAACTAAAACCCTAAAATTAAAAGGTACGTGTAAACTAAAGTTTATACGGCTTATATATCGAAGTTTTTCCTTAAACTAGGGGTGAGTAAAACTCGACTCGAAAAAACCGAATAACTCGACTCGAGGCGAAAATACTCGACTCGTCTTGACTCGACTCGAAATTTCATAAACTCGACTCGAAAAAAATTCAAATAAAGTTTGAGTTGTAAAATAGAAATTCGAATAACTCAAAATTTTTAGTAATTAGTGGGTTTATTTTTAAGTTCGAGACGAGTCTCTCAATTTTTTATGATATATATACCGATATATAAAAATATGAAGAAATATTGCAACATATGAAAAAAAATATGAAGAAATATATATATGCATATTTTATATAATTAGAGAAAGTCGTTTAAATTAGAATCAAATCGTACTATAACATGATAAATAATTACAATTAAATTTGTATAGGAACTCGAAAACTCGACTCAACTCGAATTTCTTAAACTCGACTTGAACTGAATTTTTTTTAAATAAAGTTTGAATTGTAAAATATGATACGTCAACTCGATTAACTTGAAATTTTTTGACTCGACTCGATCGAACTCTCATCCTTACTTAAAACAATAAGCTGTCATAGTGATTTTTGTTGTGAAAATTATTTTGTTTTAAAATATAAAATGTTATGTACTCCCTCCGTCCCACAAATATTGTCCCTTATAGGGCTGTAAATGAAACAAGACAGATCGCGAGCTACTCGAGCTCGACTCGGTCAAAGCTCGACTCGATTGGACTCGACTCGAGCTTGAACTCGGCTCAAGTTCTTAACGAACCGAGCTGAGTTACTTGATACCTGACTAAACCCTAAGCTAAACATAAGTCTTAAACCCTAAAATCTAAACCCTAAATTCTAATCCCAACAACCTAAACCTTTAAACCCTAAACTAACACCCTAAACCCTAAAATTAACAAGCTTGAGTTTACACAACTTACATATCAAAGTTTTTTTTCTTGATATGGCTTTAAATGAGACGTGACAGATGGCGAGCTACTCGAGTCCGACACGGTCAAAGATCGGTCAACACTTGACTCGATTGGGCTCAAATCAAGCTCGAACTCTGCTCGAGTTTTTAACGAGCCGAGTCGAGCTCAGATTTCTTAGGCTCGTTAAAAATTACTCGAGCTTGAACTCGGCTTGAAATCTTAACGAGCCGAGTCGAGCTCAGCACTATTCGAGCTCGACTCGGCTCGTTTACACCCCTAGTCCCTTATTGACTTTTAAAAGTCAATTTTTTTAAACTTTGACTATAATTGTATTAAATATTTTAAATAATTAAATTTTATAAAATATATATTTAAAATATACTAGAGTAGAGGTTTTTTTAAATCTATTTTTTTATATTTTTATCAATAATAAATTTTAAATAATTATGAGTCAAAGTTAAAAAAAATTGACAAAAAAATCAATAAAAATAGTTTTCATAGAACAAAAAATATATTAATATTTTAAAATCGAATTTGTGGTCGAACCAATCAAACTTCGGTCCAATTAATCCAACAGGTTAAGTCTATCATTTAGTGAGCGTGCGTACGTGTTTTTGTTCGACATGACAATATTATTTACAGATTAATATTTTTAAGATAAAATATTAATGGGTGTTTGATATCTTGGAATGAAGTTTACTATAATTTAATTTATTATTTATCGTTGTTTCTATCTAAGGTCTCATACGAGGTTGTTTTATTTGATCCAGCTATTATTAGACCCTCCAATATTAATGTTTACATTAATTCAATTCATATGTTAAATGATACTAACTTTTAATCATGGAAAAAGAATCGCATGTACGTTATTTGTGGTTGGTTTTTACTTTTAATTGTCAAATTTTAGTAATATTTGTATTTTTTGTTTCGAGCCTTTGAGTTAGAGTTTTTATTTTTTCTTTGTATGATCTTGTTTATGATCTAGAGACGTTAATTTTCGTATTTTTAAGAATATGTTCGGATCAAGTTTGTTTACTTGAGTTGTAAACTCTCATTTTATTTTGAATTTTTCTTCTTTTAATAAAACAAGAGTACTCATATATATATATATATATGAGAGTATCTTGATGAAAAAAAGGGTGTATGATTGTTATGTAGGGATGAGCATTTCATTTCGATTAGATTAGGTTTTGACCCGACCTTCACGTGATTTTATTGGGTTCTGACTTGACCGACCATGTCGGGTCGAGTTTTTTTGTTAAAATGTTGGGTTCAGGTTGAGCTTTTATTAAGGGGTGAGGCTGGCTCGAGTTTGAATTTAGGATGAAAAATATTGACCCGAGACTAATAGTTTAGTTCTCTCCTATTTTTAGGGATATTTACAATAATGTCTCTTTTTATATTTTTTTACAAATAAATCCTTAAAATTGATTTTTTTATAATTGCATCTCTAGCATTATTTTTTTTACAGATAGATCCCTTAAATTGATTTTTTACATATAGATCAAGTGGTATTTGAGTTTAAGATAATTATTTTCGGGTCAAGTTTATTTCGACCAAAAACTCGACCTGTACCCATTTCTAGACAAAAGAAAGACATTCTAGAAACATTAAGTAGGTCCATAAAATCTTTTTGTAACATTCATTACTAATCATATCGATTGTCTTTAAAATCGTTGTCCAACCCCAATAATTCATATATTTTATCACATCATAATGGTATTTAATATATTTTACATTTGTTTAAATTTAAGTATCTTAATAATTAGTATTAAAAAAACTATATTAATAATTAGATTCAAACAAGTATCTTAATAATTATAATAATTTAAAATCTTATATATTCATATAATATCAAATTATTGTGGCTGGTAATAACGTCCAAACAATTAAGTAATAGAATTATAAATATAATATCATAGTTATTAAATTATTTTTTTAATTATTATCATGACTTAATAAATTTGATGTATTAGTTTCTTGTATTACCTTTTAGCAAATGTATACCTTTTCAATTCATTTATTTCTTGTTTTACTTTTCAGTAAATATATACTCATATATAAAGTTATATTTTAAAAAATAATGTTACATTTAATACTAATATCTTATGAATCACTAAACTTGATATATATATATATATTCCGATTATGTTCAACAATAATTGCTTATAAAATACTTTGAAGTATACCAATATATGTTTATATATGTCATAAAAATTGTATTAGAAATATAACAAGTAATATATAATAGATAATAAAAAATAATAAACAAAAACTTATAAATTGAATTTTAAAAATAAAATATCAAATTAATCGAAAAGGATAAACTTAAGCTGATTTTTTATTAATCAAATTCATGTTTGTTTAGTTGTGAAAATTGAATTGATTAATAAAATTCATGTATATGTATGTATTTTATTACTATTGTATGCATGTGTACGTAAGTGTGTATGTATATGTTATTATGTATTTATTGTTATTATTATTACTACTATTTTTTTGGGGTTACAATTTAAAAATATATCAAATATTTAAAAAAACCCATATAATATTTATTAAAGTCGCAAATTCCATTTACAATGTAAAAACCCAAACCCAAATATAATACAAATGGCCCAATCGACCAAACCCAATAATTAAAAACCCTAGACCTAATTAAAATAGAAACCTTAATGTCATCTTATTCTCCATGTGCAACCGAATCCCAGCCATTGGATCAAGATTTGATCCAACGACCCAGATCAAAGGGAGCCTATCCAGCTGGCGTGAGTGGAAAGCACATTCGGACCATTCGCCTCCTACACGCGCGTGGGATTCATGCGCAGATCCTTCGGATACCCACGCGCCATGTGGCCAGATCATGGGATGCCACGTCAGCTCTCCAGATTGCATCAGAGCCGTCCATCTTTGAGAAATTTCGGCTGTTGGATCAGATCTGATCTAACGACCTGAAATAAACCTGGACAGACGACTCTTCATCTCCACCACGTGCCATTTGCCGCCGTACGCTCACCAACAACTGCATGGCCAAAAAAACATAAAAAATAGAAGAAATCGTCATATTAATAATCATGCACAATATTTTATTTAAAGTTTACTTATTTTATAAACTAATACAAAATCAGAAGCAAAAATCGGAGGATATATATGTAATGTAAACCAACTATTGTACTCAAAGATTTTCAGTGACTGAAATAGAAAAGAGAATTTCAGAAGGTACATTATTTTTGCATGCATATTCGAATAAAAGAAAAAACAAAAATAATAAAGCAATAAAAGGGGAAAGAGTTTACCCTTTCGGCTTCGGCCCGTCGCCTTGCATGGAGGCCGAGGTTGGTGCCGTCGATGAACGGCACCGCTCAAACATTGTCCCTCCATCCTTTCTTTTCTTTCACAGGCGAATAGTCAAAGATTGTTTTTTTTTTAAAAAAAAAGATCTCGTTTTTTAAAATAGGGGTATTTTGGTTTTGATCTACATAAAATCAAGAGGGCCTGGGTTTTAAATCTAAAACTAGTTTCAAAGTGGGATGGTTTATGGGTTTATTGGCGCTGGTAGGCGGTGGCTGAAGTGGCCAACCACCACCTGGTTCTGGGATTTGGGGCGACTTTCTGGGAAATATTTGGAGGAAGGTTTTTTTTGAGAGAAAATGGGTTATAATTTTAGGGGCTAAAAATGGCTAAAAGAGGGGAATAGCCGGTGAAAGAAGGTTTATATAGAGTAGAAAAATTATTTTGGGTTATTCCCATTTTAATCCCTCAACGTTTTCAATATTTCACCCGCAACCCTTCTGCTTTTTTTATTCAGTTTCTAGTCCTTATGTATTTCAAAAGTTTTCAATTTCGTTCCGAAATCTAATAAAATCATATTTTAAGTGGGCAAATTACCCCTTAGATCCCTCCGCCCTATTTTGCTTCTCGATTTTGACCTTCCGCATGGTCCAATACACGATTAGTCCTTCTATGTTTTGGCCAGGTTGCAATTTCATCCCCTTTTTGTCTTAATTAAAGTCTATATGGTTTAATTCCTTTTAGGTCCTCAAATTTATTTTGTTTTTTAATTTAGTCCAAATTCCAGTGGGCTATTTCTTCTTTAAATCCTTGTTTAATCCTGCACATTTAATTTCAGCCATGGTTTTAATTTTAGAAATTATTTATCTGTTTATATGTATTTATTTTTTTAGATATGTTCTGGTTTCATATTATTCATTTGTTCTTACCTTGTGTTTTGTTAGCATTATTTTGTTCGTATTTCTATTTATTTATTCGATACCTTTTTTGTTTTCATTGTTGTTCTTTATATTGCCCTGTATTCGTTTATATGTAGATATATATATATTATACTATGTCTATTGTTTATATATATATATTATGCTTATAAATATATTATACTCAGTATATATATTATATCTTATTATCTACATATTTTATTGTATAATTATAATTATGTTGTGTATATGTTGTTCTTATCATTACGTATATTTATGTATGTATACTTTATATATGTGTTTACTTGTTTTCTATTTCGTTAATTTACACATTCTATATATATATATATATATATATATATATTATATACCGTGTTTATATAAGTTGGTATGTATAGCACATGTACATAGCATGTTATATATCTTAAATGTGTTTAATTTATACTCATATATTAATAATATATTTATATATTTTACATCATTATATTTCATATTATATATATATATATGAATATATTATATTATTTATACTATATTATATATTACTACATTATATGTTACATGTAGCTATTATATATTAGAATATAAATATTATTATCTATACGTTATATTGTATATATATTATTATGGTACCTTTTGACGTTTATAATATGTTACTACATCTTTATATATTTATCTATATTTAGTCGTTTTTAAAAAATTTATCTTTATTTATGTTTGCCATTTATTTTCGTTGAGGTCTTTTAATATTTATACGAATTAAGTATTCATGCATATATTTGTCGCGTATAGTTTTAGGCCTTTTATGTCACCCCGGTCTCCGGGTGTCATCTCCTTTGGTACCGTGGATATCAAGGCAAATTTAATATTCGAACCATGCATATTAAGAATTAATTTTAAAATTAAATTGAATTTTTATAATTACGATACTTACCCCATAGGTACCAATCTTGGGCGTAGCAGGGGTGCTAACCCTTCCCCGTACGTAACCGACTCCCGAACCCGAATTTTTGAATCTCTGGTTTGTTTTTTTTTTGTGTGTTCGGTCTACCTTATCCAAGTGACTGGTGGCGACTCTCGTGTTTTCCAAAAATAACAAGTTTTCTTAAAATTCCCATTTTAAATAATTTCTCAATAAAGAGGGAAACATTCCCCCATACACGATTTTATAATTTTCGTAGCGACTTAAAAAAAATGGCTACACAGAGGTCCCTTTTTTGGGCCTTGTTTTATTTTGGTCACTCGATTTGAAAAAAAAAAGATTAAAATGGTCACTTATGTTTTCGATCGTTACTGTTTTGGTCACCCGGCCGTTAACCTCCGTTAATAAAAAATGTTAATTTTAATTTTGACGCCTAAACTTTTGAAAGTTTATTTTTTCCACCCATTTCAAACAAAAACCTAAAAAACTCTTCCTCACCTCTAACGCAAGCCTTGCACTTGTTGTCGCCGTCATTGTCTGTCTTGCCACCATCGTCGTTCGTCTTGTCACGGACTTTGAACAACCCTCAGATGTCGCTTGTCCTTTTCTGACAAACCAAGACCAACAAACGAAAGCTTTCTTTTTCCACTTCTTCTTCATGGTTTGGATTCATTAAAAAATCCAATATCCCAAATGGAAATCCAGACCTAAATCGTTCGATTTGTCATCGTTAGTCGTACGATGGAGTTCATTTTAGAGTATGTTGTGTTTGGGTTTGTGTCGAGAGGGGAAAGGGTGGATTGATTTAGGTGGTCGATGGTCGTGAAGCTTGTGTTTGGCTGGTGATTTCAACTATGTCGAGGGGAAACAATTAGGGAAAAGGTTGGGTTTAGGCAATGATTTGAACTATGTAGGTGGTGACAAAGAGGATTGGGTTAGTGTAATGACACAAATTTCTGAGTCAACAATTTGTTTATTGACCTAGGTTGTGGACCTTCGCGTTTGTTGGTGTAGTGGGACCATTGGGGGAAGTTTGGGCCCTATTAAGTGAGAATTGAGCCACATGGGCTCGGGTAGTGACCAAGTTGTTACAAGGGTTTAAGTGGAGGGTTTTATGTTGCAATTTTACCCATTTTGAAAATAAAGGTTGACAATCCTTTATTATCCTTGTGTTCCATGTGAGTTGGAGGAGATAAGCTTACCTAACCATTTCTCAATCTTTTTCATCATTTTCAACACCCATTCTTCCTATATTTTTATACCCATTTTCATCAACCTAAAGACCTGTGATTTATGCTCCAAAACTTTAATTTGAGATTTATGATTTATGGATTCTTAATCTCCTTTTCAAGGGCATCAAGAAAAGTGTCTTCTTTTCCCAAATAGGTGAGTTTGGTATTCATGGGTTTTTGAGTTTCAAGCTTGTTGAAGCTTTCCTTTGGGTTTAAAGCTATAAACCCGTATCTAGATCATTCCTAATCTCTAGTTTGAACTTTGACTCATTTCCATGTAGGTTTGGCTAAGAAAAAGGGGTTTGAGAGTCTCTTCAAGTGTGAGACTCAAATGAAGGTGCAAAGGATCTTGGGTGAGTGCTCATTTCGGGATTCTTAAAAAGGTCAGTACATCTCAAACTCTTTTGATTTTTGAATATCATAAAGTAAATTGCCTTGCTCGATTTTATGGTTAAGATTGCTAGTTTTGGTGTTAAGGTAGCATAAAGCCTTGTAAATGGTAAATGTAGGATTTAATGTTTGTATGGAATAAAAATAGTAGTAAAGCCATTTCTAGGCTTCGATATCAGTATACGGAGAGCCCATACCAATACCCTGTGTTAAAATTGATGAATATATATAATTTTAGAAGGGCACATCGGTACGCCTGAGAAGGGTACCGATACCCCATGCCATACTCAAATTTCAGTAGCAAAATTGTGTATAGGTACGCTTGGGGACATATCGGTACCGTAGGGGTATCAGTACATGGCCCTATGTACCAATACGGGGTATTGTTTAACACTTTTTGCATGTGAGACGGGTATCGGTACCCAAAGGGGCGTATTGATACCCTCAAGTGGGTATCGATACCCACTGAATTGCCTGCCCATAAAAGTTGAATTTGTGTTTAAGGGGTTGATAATTCGAGAGCTATGGCCCAATTGGCTTCTAATGTGATAAAATGAATTGTTAAATTAAGAAATCAAATTTTAACCCTTATGGATAGGTGTATCATGTAATAGATTAGTAAGTAATTAATGGAGATAACCATGTTGGTTGGTGTCGTGACTTGGGGGCATATGGTTGATAGCTTGGCTTGGTGCCACTTACCTCTTGGTGAGGTGTATGAATGTTCAGAGAGTATGTAATATCTTGTGATTGTGGTAAAGGATCTGGATGTCCTAGAGTCATTACTACGGTACATATAGAAGGGGATGTGTACTTCGGGCTAAGTGATTAAGTACATTTGATGTACCCACATGTTGAGTGATCTGGGTACAGTTAGAACCTATCTGTGGTTGTGATGATCCAGATAAGGTAATAAACTCGATGGGCTGAGTGAGCTCGAGTAACCTAATAGGTTGAGTGACCTCAGGTAAAGACTACTTTTGGTTAATGTGATCCAAGCATGTCTAGGACGTATCTATGGCTATGGTAATCCAGGTATGGTCTATTTAACCTGTTGGCTGTGTAAACACAGGTAACCCGACTGCTGTGTGAGTAGGGGTAAAGTAGGTCTTCATTGGCCATTATATAGATGATGTATGGATTTATTATGTATGTTGCGTGGATGCTATGTGTGGATGTTGTAGATGATAGCTTAGGTAACCTGATAGGTTGAGTGACCTCAGGTAAAGACTTCTTGGAGACTTGTTAATACCTTGAGATGGGTGATCTAAGAGCTCTAACTAGTGTAGACTAGATGATAACTCATAGATAGTGGAAGCCTTATCTATTCTCTCTAAAAAAATATTGATCTTGCATGCTTATTTTATGATAATCACGAATTGTGGTATAGTAGAAATGTACCACTAAGCTTTGTAAGCTCAACATTCAGAATCGTTGTGTTTGTTCGTAGGTTAGTAGGTGGATCATGGCCGAGGAGCACATCAAGGAGAGATCTCCCAATATCGCTTTGATTCAGAGTATAGTGCTTAATATTTGGTTTGTGGCTTATGTATTCATAGGACCTTACCACTGTTGAGTCTATAACTGATTTTAAAATATTATTTTGGTGTACGGTGTATTAAACTTAGAGCTCTTATTTTGTAAACTTATTTAAATTATCATTTAATAATATGAATTTATGGATGATTGATATTTTGAAAAATTCTAAACTCGTGATTTAAAAATGACAATTTTTTATGGGTCAGTTTTGGGTGACCCGAATATAGTAATTCATATCCGGATCAGGATTGTGGGTATTACAACAGTGGTATCAGAGCTGAAGTGTAGCCAGTTCTAAGAAACCCTGGGGTGGTATAGACGTCGTGGTAAGGTGTCTAGTGAATACAAGCCCCTAAATTTAAGTTGTACTCTTCTAAGACTGGGAATCCTGATGGTGCTACCTTGTGTTTTAGAAAAGTTCAATGGCGAATGATGCCAAATGCAACCGGAAGAGTTGTGAGGAGAGCTATATCTCTCAAGCAAAGGACTTCGGTAAGAAGTATGTCCCAGATGTTGGGGGCATGAGTCTTCCAGGAGGTACTAGAAGTGGAGGGGTGAGCCACCTCCATGATCTTACCTCTGCTTTCTTGCAAGTGGTGCAAGCTATCCCGAGGCAATCTGAGACTCCTCGTAAGACCTCTGTTGAGAGGCATCACCATTTTGGGCCAAAAGATTTTAAAGGTTCGGGTGAGGATGGCCCGATCACGGCTGACCAATGGTTAAGAGACACTTAGAGGATTCTAAGACAGATGAAAGGAAATCCAGAGGATGACCTCGATTGTATTGTCTCCCTTCTTAAGGACAATGTACATGAGTGGTAGGATACTGTTGAGTTAGAACTATAGCCTGCACTTTTGACATGGGATGTCTTCTTGGATGAGTTTAGAAAAAAGTACATCATTGAGGTTCATATGGATGAGATGAGAGATCAGTTCTTGTATCTAGTTTAAGGGTACCAAAAAGTGTTTGAGTATGATTAGGATTTTCTTAGGCTGAGCCATTATTCCCCGAAGTTAGTTGCCATCGAGGAGTCGAGGTGTAAGAGGCTTAGACATGGGTTGGAGGTTGACCTTCAGTTGCACTTGACAGCGGGTCTGCTTGGGATATTCTCTGAGCTAGCTAATAGTGCAAAGGCAGTTGAACGACTTCAGGTTTTGACACCGAGTCAAAATAAGGACTCTAGAGGCCATATTTTACCTAAGACACCATAGGTTCTTCTTAGGCTCCGTCTAAGAGGTTTTCAGGTTCAAGGGATACAAAGAGAGTTACCTCAGATCAGCTGCCAATGGACAGTCAGAGATCCAGACAGAGGGTTTATTGATTTTTGCTCTAGAGGGGAGTACTGATAGTTCAGTCAGAGTGTCGCTTCCACCGGCTTGTAAGCTTTGTGGTCAACATCACCTTGGGGTGTGTTTCTTGCTCCAGAGGGTTTGCTATAAGTGTCGGGCATCATGTCATATGGCGAAAGACTACCCAGCTATAGATGATGGTACACCTATTCAGTTATTGAGGTTGACTCCATGTCAACATGGTCAAAGTTTTGCTAGGGGCAATGCTAGGGCATCGTCTGGATATCAGGGTAGAGGTACTATGAGATCCACCGTTAGGGTCGACGATCGAGTTGTTGCTAAACAGTCTGTTGTTTGGGCCAAAAAAGACATCTTTTCCACCGGTGATATATCAGGAACCTATATTATGTTTTGCCTTTTAGTCGTTGCATTGATGGAAATTGATCTTTTGTTCACATAATGGTTTTGGTTCTTTTTAGATAAGTGTTGTGGTAAGATCTAGAGGTTGATATCGGATTGATTAATTTGCCAGGTCTGTATGTGCTTATAAGAAAGGTTTCTACCATGGATGGTGAGTGAGGATTGAGAGTAACATTCCTCATGGGCTTGTTAGATTTACTCTCTCCCTAGTAAGTGGATGTTACCCTTAGTTTAGATTGGTCGTGTGAGCATGACGTATGCCTTAGTTTTCGAGCAAGAGTCTTGAAATTTTGGTGCTCAAAATGAATCAGGTTGTTTTTAATGGATACAAGGAACTATTGCCTCTTTAGCGGGAGTGTCGTGCTCCTATAATGTTAGTTCCAATAGAGCCTTGTAAGTTGCAAGGCATTCTTCGCCCACGTGGTAGATACGAGGGTTAGGAGTCTAGGACTTTAGAGTTGCGGAGGTTAAGAGGATTTTGAGGTGCTCTTCAGGGAATGAGCGGGCTTACCTCTTGATCATGGATTAGAACCCATGATAGAGGTAATATCGAGTTTGGTGTTAATTTCTATTACCTTGTAGTATGGAACCGACCAAACTTATTAAGTGGGAACTCGTTTGTACAAGTGAGTAGACACGGGTGTTGTCGTCAAGCAATTTTCCTTGGGACGTGCTTGGGTTGGTATGTGTTAAGATTGTAGCACGTTCGAATCGATCTCTGAATGCCGTCAAGAGTGTTAATTTTGCTTCCCGAATGAATAGGCTAAAACCGATGAAAATAGTAGACAATTTGCACAAGGATTTTAGAGTGGTTCGACTACCCAACCGAGTCTACATCCACTACCTTAGCATACCACTAAGGATTTACCAATTCACTAAGAATTCTTCCTCTTTTTCACAGGCTTAGGAAGAAACCTTTACAACCCTATCTTTTTCTTTGGCTAAGATAGAACCACTCTAGTTTTTCACTAAGGCTAAACTAAAACCTCTCCTTTTACAAAGAATTTGTTTGGTAAACTAAATACCTCACAAGGTGGGTGTTTACACAGTTGAGCTCACAAGAAAGAGTGAAGAAATTTACAATTGAAGCACTCTCTAAACTATGTACAAGAGAAATGAAGAAATAAGATTTAGACTCAAATTCTCTTGATCAAATTGCTTGGATATGTTCTCTCTCTTTCTTCAAGTGTCTTTGGCTTGTATTTATAGTGTGGAATGAAAAACTAGCTGTTAAAAATCAGCCTTTAAAAACTAGCCGTTTGAAAACTAATCGTTAGAAAACTAGCCGTTAAAAACTAACCGTTGGAAAACTAGCCGTTAAGGACTTTTAAATTACTTGAAAATATATGTTTGAGTCAAAAACACTTTTAAAAGCTTTCAAACATATTTTTCAAATTAAATGGACTTTAAATTGTTTTTGCAATATTTGTTCAAGTCCAAAAATATTTTTCACTTTGTTATATCAAAATAAATATCTCAACAATCTCCCCCTTTTTGATATAACGAAAACATTTGAAAAATAATTTTTGAGATTTCTCCCCCTTAGGAAAATAATTTTAGAAAAAGAGAATATTTTTGAAAAATGTTTAAGACTCCCCTTTTTTTCTTTTTGAAATTGAATTTTTCAAACCTAACTCTCCCCCTTTTTGTTGTATCAAAAATAATTTCAAAACAAAGTTTGAAATCTCATTAAGTTCAAAACACCAAATGTTGAAAAATTGAAATACCAATTGATAAGCATACCAATTGTTGGTGTAAAATAAAAATGGAGATAAGATATTTTCTTTTTTTTAAAAAAAAATCAAAAGCTCCCCCTTAAATAAAACATTCCATTTTAATAAATTTCGCTCAAATGCTTGACACTTAAAAGACATTGAATTTCAAGATAAAATAAACTTAAGAACATATGAAATTCATTTTATCCAAGACTTTAAAAATAATAGAATAGATAACCAAATAAATAAAGAATTAGTATAGAGGTTATCTTTTTCATTTGTGTGACTAGAGCATTTCCATATCTTTGCTTTGCTTGCCATTGCTCCAACACACCTACAAGAGACATTCACTTGGATTTTGGTATCCAAATCACTTTGGATCCATTTACATTAATTTCAATGTCCTTAGTTCCCTTAGGAACCCATACTTGTCTAATCCTATAAGTTTTTCTTTTTTTTATAGGACAAGTATGTAAAGAATGACCATGATAATGGCAATGTGAGTATTTTTCCATTATGTGACAAGATGAATTATTAAAAATAATTTCTTTTTCTTTTGTTAAGATTTCAAGCTTAACTTTCAAATCAAGATTTTCTTTTTCTAAAACTCAATTGTTTGTTTTTGAAAACTCTAAGTCATTTTTCAAAATTTCATTTTGGTTTTCAAAATCCAACTTTGTTTTCAAAAGAAAATCATTTTTAAATTCAAGTTTAGAAATCATTTTCTTAAATTTGGAATTCATGTTCTCAAATTCCAAAAATAATTCATTGAAAGCATCTTGTAACTCATCAAATGAATAAGAATTCGAATCATTAGAGTTAGAAGATACATTGGGCTCATCGAGAGCCAAAACACTATCCACCTTAGGGATTGAGATGAGGTTTGTACATGATGAAGCATCATCATTCTTCTCTCCCTTCTTGCTGCCATAGAGTTTCTCAAGCTTCTCCCATATTTATTTGGCACTTTTGGATGTGGAGACCTTCTTGGAAACGTCTTCATTGAGGCCACAAAGAAGAGTGTGCATGGCCTTGGAGTTTAGCTTTGCCTTCATGTCATTTGCACTCATTTGCTTCTTTTTCTTCTTAGAAGCTTCCAAGTATTCATCTTCAATGATATCCCAAACGACAAAATTGAAGATTTGATGAAATACTTCATGATGTTGCTCCATTGGAAGTATGTTTCTCATTCGAAGAGCGGAGGACACGAGATAGAGCGGCCTTATTCAAATCTTACCATTTTCTTGAATGGTAGACTTCGAGCAAAAGATCTTTACTCCCGAATGTTAGTCTTTTGGTGGAGACGAGGCTCTAATACCAATTGTTGGACTCGATGAATCAACCGAAATTACTTGTCAAGTAGTGGAAAAGTTGTTATTGGGTGATTTTTGTGGGAAACAAAAAGATAGAAAATTGACACAATAATTTAGAGTGGTTCGGCTTTCTAACCAAAACCCACATCCACTACCTTAGCTTCCCAACTAAGGATTTCCCAAATCCACTAAGAATTTCTTTCCCTTTTACAAGGCTTAGGAGGCAACCTTTACAACCTAGACTCAATTACCAAGTCTAGCATCCAAAGCTTACAACCCATGCTTTGGGAGTCCTTTCTAACAAGAGAAAAGACTAAGCAAATAATAAATTCCTCTCTTAGGTAGATGTTTGCACTCTTTCTCTCACCCAAATCCTAGAACACTTGAGCTTACATAAACAATTTGTCTCACAAGTGTTTGTCCATACAAAAATATACAATTTAAGCCCTAAGACACTTTTTCAATCATAGACATGTTGGTTTGTTGATCATTAGTTGTTCCAGGTGCTTGAAGGATTCTTTTATCCTCCCAAATGAGTTCCTAGCCATTGGTGACTGTTGGGGATGATTTAGAGCCATTGGGGATCAATTTCCAACCTAACCTACCATTCTGCAGCATAGGGTATCGATACTCGTAAAGGGGTATCGATACTGTCTTAATTTGGAAATAACCGTTGGAGTCAAAATCTAACTGGGGTATTGGTACCTGTACATAGGGTATCGGTACTCCTCTCAAGCCAGTATCAGTACCCAAAATGGTTTTGGAAATCATTTTGAAAGCACGTATCGGTACTCAAGATCTCAAAACCAGTACGATCCTCTCAGTAACGATACCAGGATTCAGGTATCGGTACCAGGGGCCATTTTTTGACTATTCTGAGCTTGTAAATCATAGGTATCGGTACCCAAAATGGTTTTGGCCATTTTAAATGTTTCAAAACTAGGGTTCAGGTATCGGTATCCAAAACTATTTTTTAATTATTATATCAAAACAAATATCCTAACAGTATGGCAACGAGTAGCAGCGTTGGGTGTTGTGAGTCGATGTGTAACGGTGGAGGATAGTTACCCATTTCTCAGGGTTGATGATCTGGCAATTGGTTGAAGAGTTTTAAGGTTTTTGTACGATCGTTAATAATTTGAGTATTGGAAGTCAAAGGTTAAAGATAAGTTGGGATAAAGATTGGTTTTGATGTAATGATTGGAATTTAAGGACAAGTAGTGAAGTGGTTTGGACTCATGAGTGCTTCATTTTAATCTTGAGTTTGATGATTTAAGTGTTCTCTCTATCGAGTTTTTGAGATGGATTATCTACCTGTATGGTAAAGCAATGGGAATATTATCAGAGTAGCACAACGAAAGTGTGGTTTAACGACTATGGTTATGTAGAACCGAGATTCTTGTGTTGCAACAGATCTTGTTGAAAGAATCTTTTGAAAATCATCAAGGGCTTGTTGGAGTTCAGTACAACCATTCGTTGGAATTAAGTGGTACGGTTGGATGAGCATGTTCGAACCCTCGAGGATAGTTGGGTGAGCTTCGATCTCTAGTAAGATTTCGTAAGCAACAAAATTTTTTTTGGGAAATAAGTGGCTTGAGAAGTGAAATAGCATGATCATGAGTTAGTTTTCATTCGAGTTGGGGTGAGATTTAGTTAAATAAAGTACTAAGTCTCATCTTGGTTGGCCGAGATGGGAAAAAAGGTTGTTGGTTGTAGATAGATTGATGGTAGAGTTTGATTGTCAGAGTTTTGCATATTCTCGAAATGTTTGGTCAGGGTGTTGATAACAGATAAAAAAGTGCCCTGGCAGTATACCTTTGAAGAAGAGTCACGTTTCAGACATAATTGGGGTTTGAGTTCAAGAGTTTGGAAGTAGGGGTGATGGTAGAGAGGATTTTCAATCGAGATGAAACTCATCTAAAGTTAGTTCAGTAGGTTGATGTCTGACAATATTGTTTGAGGTTATCAATTGTTGATCTACTTTAAGGTTCGATGTGAGTATAGTTTAATTGTTAGGAAATGGTTGGGTCTGAGATGGTTGCATTTCCTCCATTCGTTTAATTTTGAGGACAAAATTTCTTTTTAGGAGGGGAGAGTTGTAACGACCTAGATTTTTGAGTCAACGATTTGGGTATTGACTCGGGTATTGGACCTTCACATTGGGTGGTGTAATGGGGCCATTGGCTAACTTTAGGAACTATTGGGTGAGAATTGGGCCATATGGGCTTGGGTAGTAACCAAGTTGTGACAAGGGTTTAAGTGGGGGGTTTTATGTTGCAATTTTACCCTTTTGTAAAATAAAGACTGACCACTCTTTATTATCTTTGTCTTCCATGTGAGTTGGAGGGGATAGCTTACCTCACCAATTTCTCTATCTCTTTCATATTCTCCAACACGCTTTCTTCCTCCATTTCTATACCCATTTTTATCACCATAAAGACCCAAGCTTTATGCTCCAAAACTTCCATCCGAGATTTAAGATTTATGGATTCTTAATCTCCTTTTCAAGGGCTTTAAGAAAAGTGCCTTCTTTTCCCAAATAGGTGAGTTTGGTATTCATGGGTTTTTGAGTTTCAAGCTTGTTGAAGCTTTTCTTTGGGTTTAAAACCATAAATCTGTATCTAGATCATTCATAGTCTCTAGTTTGAGCTTTGGCTCATTTTCATGTTGGACTAGCTAAGAAAAAGAGGTTTGAGAGCCTCTTCAAGTGTGAGACTCAAAGGAAGGCGCAAAGGAGCTTGGGTGAGTGCTCATTTCGGGATTCTTGAAAAGGTCAGTACATCTCGGACTCTTTTGATTTTTTGAATATCATAAATTAAATTGTCTTGCTCGATTTTATGGTTAAAATTGCTAGTTTTGGTGTTAAGGTAGCTTAAAGCCTTGTAAATTGCAAATCTAGGATTTAATGTTTGTATGGCATAAAATAATAGTAAATCACCCTGAATAACTCCCATAATATGTAGGATTAGGTTAAAGGTTACATTTTGGGGGCTTGAAAAGTGCTTTCTAGAGCCTTAGAAGCCATTTTTGGGCTTCGATATCTACTAATTATAATGTCATCAACCTTTTACCATATAAGTACCCCATTAGGATTTTCTTTTTCAACTATAAATATAGATTAAGGCATTTAATTTATATTAAATTGAGTGGAAATCGTATATTTTATAAGATTATCTGTTTGGTATATGTTTCTATTAGTAGGGAGCTGTTAAATTTTCAAGATGATCTTCAATCTTTTCTTGAATCAAGTTATTTTCATTCAAGTTTACTCCATTAAAATGCCCTATCTATCGTCCTCTTTTCTTAACCTATATTTTCTCTCAATATTTTTTACCGTCTTCTTTTTTTCAATTTTTGTTTAGCCGGTGACAGCACTAATTTTAATGTTGGTTTTCGATCGTCATTGTTTATTATTTTCCTTTGTTTTTTTCATGTTATGTCCTTTATTTTTTTCTTGATTTTTTTTTAAATTTTGAATAAAAATTTGTCCTTTTTACATTGTTTTTCTGCTCTTGTGGCACATTCCTTATGGCTTTTGGTACGTTTTTTGCATACCTTTGCGGTCGTTTTGGTGCTCGCACAAAGACCATCACGACGTTTATTTTTTGATTGGTTTGTCGGTGGTCACATATAGTCAGATCTCTTCTTTGGTAAAATGCTATTTGTCGATATAATCTGAATTATGTAGCGAAGCAGCATGCCAGATAGTTTGGTTCGCTCATCACTCTTTTATCACTTCGTAAAGCATCTCGTCCGACAAAGGCAATGAGTTTTTATGAAGGTTACTAGGTTCTTTTGATGTTAGGCGTCATTCTCAAGGGAAGGTTTCGTTTTTCTTCGTATCTTTGAGTTTAATATTTTTATTTTCTGTATGAGCTTTATGATGATTATTGTCCCCATTTTTTTCATGCTTTGGTACATTGTAATTATGATTCCTTCTAGTTTTTATTAATAAAATCCAATTATCATTGTTCAAAATAATCAAGATAAATGTTAAAATTCGAACTCATAAAAGATGGAACAACATAATTTTTTTGACTATGTGACCAATTAATAAATTATTTGATGTATTCTTATTTAAGAGGTGATACATGTATAACATTACGAGTTTATGATTCTTTTATTATATTTCTTACATGTATCTTTTTTTCGATAAATAAAAGAATATTATAATGTGCCTCATTAAAAATCTCCCTAAATTTAGTCAGAGGAAAAAAGTACACATGATAATACTTACAAAAAATAACCGAGATAAACTCGACAAATAAAATGACCCTGAAAGAAAACTAAGTCACAGCCAACATGACATCCTGCTGAAGTAACGACATAATTTCGATAGCAGGCTCAGTAAAGTATCGTACCAAGAAACAATCAAATGAGCACAATTTAGCTAAACCATTTGCAACCTGGTTGCCCACCTGACATATATGTTGTATGCGCATAGACCATGCACGATGCCGTAAACTAGCGAGATGCATAGCCAATGAAGAACTATCACATCTACCTGAATTAGAACAAAGGAAACGAAGGGCATCCATACTATCAAAATCAATGACAACATGTATGTTGCCTAACTCCCAAGCATAGAGCAACCCAATATAAACACCACATAACTCCGCATCAACCACCGGACAAACTCTAATAAACTTGGCGAACTCCCCCAACCAATTATCAGAACCATCACAAATAACACCACCAGACGAAGCATAACCCCCAACCACGTGACGTGCATCATCCGTGTTTAATTTGATCCAATCAACCTCAGGAGGTGACCAACTATCAGTCCCACGCGAGACCGGCGTAGACACGAGATCTTAGATGTATCTTTTTTATCTTTTAATTTTACCACTTCAGTTATTCTATAAATTTTTAATACATTTCTTTTGGCTCTTAAATTATTTTGTTTTGTCAATGTGAACCAAATATGATGGAACAATAACATTGTTTTTTTAAAATATTAAAGTCATTTATTTGTATTTTTCTGTCACGTCGTATGAAAATTCAAAAAGATATTAGAAATTTTAAAAAATATTGTTATCATTTTAGTAAGGAAAATTTAATTTCTTTTTGTTACTTTTTTCAAAAATTTTAATAAAATAATATAAATGACAAAATAATTGATATCAACCGAAAAGTGTCGCTATTCTTCCTTCGCATTTAAATTATATGTTAATTTATTCGTTTGATGAGTAAAATTATTATAGTAATCTCTATATTATATTTCAAATTGCATTTTGGTTCCTCTATTAAAATAGATAAATTAATCCATAAACATTTAAATTATTGTTATGAATATCTTTATTTCTTGTGGATATTTATTTATTAAATGAGACTTTAATGTACTTTATTATTAGGGTTTAATACCCACTGAAATTAGGGTTTCCATCTTACGCCTGAGTTTGGAGAAAGCATTATACACAACCTTCCATTGAGAATATAATACAAGTCTCTATCTTTGTCTCTCATCTGTGTTCTTGTTCATCTTTCTTGTTCTTCATTACTTTACTTACAATACGTTATCGGCACGATTTCACTCAATTGATGTGACTCTTGTCAGCAATTCCCGAAAAAGATTTCACATGATATTGGTGACTACATCTACTGTATATTCAACTTAGCTTAGAAAGTCTGGTATGTTTTCTTATTTATATATCGATATAGTGGTTGGTTAATCGATCTTATATTAAGGTCAGTGTATATTGATCTATTATTTGATTATTATTTCGTTCTAATATTCAATGACGTTTTGATGGAACAAATATCGAACCTTCAACGAAACTTGTGGATCAACTTAATTTCAAAATTATGGTGATAGAAATACCAGTCACTACTTTAAGAAAAATGAAGAAAGTGATGGATTGGATATGCCACTTGACAGTGAGGTTTTTCGAGTTCCCCAGGCTATATGTACCTCAACATTTTCTTTTCAAAATTATTATTAGTATTTTTATGAATTTGGTGTTTTGATTTATTTTAGGTTCATATATTGGTTGAACAATTATTTTTTGTGTTGAAAAACTTGACTATAGACTTTTTCCAAGTTCCAGTTACGAAAAATTGTCTTGATCCATGATTTTTTATGGGAGGCATTCTCTGAAGTGAATGCAAGCATGATGTTTATTCCATGCGATTGCTGGATTTGTTTTATTACCTGAAGTGAATACAAACATGATAATTTACTGTATGGTTGCGAATAAAAGTCAGCTATGTGAATGTTTCAAATAAAATTGAAAAATTATAGTCAAAGTATCATCGATGATGATATGTTAGAAAAATATGCTCCACTTTTCACGCAAACAATATTGTCCTGCAGACACAATATCGTGAAAAAGATTTTAAAGACCTATTGGCTCTGCTCCATTCCTTGAAGTGAAGGCGACATTTTATAGCGGAAAGAATAAATAGCACGATTGAGGCCATGAACATAGACATTTGAAGTATGTCATGTATATAATTCATGCCATATATATATATATATGAATTATGCCATGCATATGAAATATGTCATGTATGTGAATTCTGTCATATATATATATATATATATATAAATCATGTCATGAATGTGAATTATGCCATGTGTATGAAATATGCCATGTATGTGAACTATGTCTTGTATATGATTTACTTGATAATGATGGAGTATTGGAAACTAGACTAAGTTAGAAAAATTATGACTTGCACATGAATAAGGAGTTACATGTCACATGACCGAGAAGCACATGACATACATGATAGAAAGGTTACTTGACATATGATAGAATATATGTTATGCAAATGATGGCATAAAGAAAGCATGACCATGATAGAGCACATGATATGCAAATGATTGCATGATGAAAGCACGTCCATGATAGAGAATATATTATGTAATAATAACATGATATATATGATAATTATGATACATGACATATGTACATTGTGACATACTTGCCATGTTATAGAGAAAATGAAATGCACTTTTATATGATATACCGCATCGCATCATTTTATGTTTAAATAAATAAGTTTAACTGCCTCACTAAGTTTATACTTAGCGTGTGATTGTTTCACACGTAGGTCATCTTGGAGCACCGTTGAAGAGGAGTCAAGCATGCCGATCGAGCTACAATCTGTAAACATCAGTAAGACATTCTGATTATGACAATCTCTAGTGGGCATGTAAACTATTTTCTTGTTGATAATATATGATGCATTAAATTGAAATATAATATAGTCTAAATAATCAGCTAGACAATGAACCGTATTTGGATAAAAAAATCAAGCCAAGCTTAACTTTTAGTAGCATATTTAAGTAACATCTATAATGTATATTCAACTACGAGTATACGTTATGGGTGTTACATTTATTGGTATCAGAGCAAAGGTTTAGTCGGTTCTGGATGCTAAACCGAGTTTGATAAGAAATTTTCAGTAAATACATGCCCATAGGATGTCATATTACTGATGTGCTGATTGTATGACTTGATGCTGCTCCTCATTAGTATAAGGTGGAATGAGACTAGAATAAGGAATGTAAACGATGACGAATTTCGCCTATTGACGAATCTTAGAAGTTAAGAAATGACCCGTAGTGGATATGATACAATGAAATAAGCATGGAAGTTAACTCCTGATAAGAATAAGTTATCTGCATAGTAAGAGAGATGATACAGTAATTATAAGATACTCGGATACGAAGGAGTAAGAAGAAGAAATATATTTACTTTAGAAATATATATGTTTGAAGATAAGAATGTCAGTAGTTGCTGCAGATGTAATCTGGCAATTTACTCAAGATAAGTTAAGGATTGAAGTTATGATGGAAATAACTCAGTAGTATCTTATTACAAGATGTTTGTACTGTCAGTACATATAAGGGAGAATTGGAAAGTTAAGTAATGATACTATTGAGATGATTAGAAAATAAGCTAAGAAAGAAATTGATTTATTAAGAGATTATAATTGAGGCTCAAAAGGAAGATGTTAGGCATGAATCAGTCAGAGTACTAAAAGTAGTAAACCATATTATAATGATAGTCAAAGCAAACATGGAAAGAGTTACAGTGTAGACTCCTTAAATCTTAGAACAACTTTGAAAAGTCTTTAAATTAGACACAACCTAAGTAAGAAGGATTATTTCTTTAAGGAGACATTAGTATTATAAGATGTCAACTGTGAAGTCTGATAGATCAGGAAGACAAGAAATCTGGAATAAGGGGATGATGAATAATGATATTTGAGTATATACAGAGTAAGATTGGAAGTTTATTTCCTGATAAGGTATATCGAATTCTTAGCCAAAGAATATTCAAAGAAGTTAATTAAGAGGTCAATTTTACCTGAATAGTTGACAACATAGCCTTATAAAGGTAGGGCTGAAGTGTAATGGATAAGCTAAGATACCTTTTCAGAAAGGTTTTTATAAAGACAGTCAGTAATAATAAGATGATGAGTATGACGAGCATTAAAATAATGTGGATTGTTGGAAAAAGGGTTTTCTAATTATCTAAGTGATCAAATACTAGAGGGTAATATGAAGGTATCATCTCAGGAATCTGAAGTGTAATTTAGATAAGTTGGTTATCTGTGCACAAGGTAGAAATGATTATAAGAAGAAACGTTTAAATTTTTAAAAAGAATTAGTTCCTTAATGAAGTCAAAGAAAGAGTGTTTAGTTGAGGATTGTTCCGGCTAATTAAAATTTCCCTAGAAATGTTTCTAGACAATAACAAGAGTATCGGATTACAAGGGTTATAAAGATACTCGTAGCAGTAAAAATGAAATAATGTATGAATTTTTTCCTGCTTTTACCTAGATTGAGCTACTAGTGCAGTAAGAGGCTCAAGTACAAGAACAAGAAGTACCTAAGAGATTGTAACCTTCGGCAACTATATATAATAAAGCATTGGTTGATTAAATGTTTAAGCTGTTGAGAGCCTTAAATGTCAGAACAAAAGAGAAGTTATGATTGTTTATTTGAAAATGAAGGCTGATTTGTATAGGTCAAAAAGGGAAAAACTTAGTTTCAGAACTGTTATACCTCAAGGAATCGTGAATGAGTTGGACCAAAAGTATATTAATGGGTCTTATCACCATATGTGAGCAAAAGTCTATAATATATGTACTTATGTTTTGAGGGCATTGACTGAATTATTTACATGTCAACACTCCTAAATAAATTGAGATGCAATTATATTTGTTACATGGAGAAGAGTTAGTAGAAATATTGGTTTATGGAAATTAAAGAATTAAGGAATAAGAAATTTCATTGACTAAAATTTTGAGGAAAATCACAAGGTCGAAGAAGCCACTTGGGAGGTTGAGAAGAAAATAAAGAAGTAATGTCTGTAAATGTTTGTAACAGGTACGCATTAAAAATTCGAGGACGAATTTTCTTAAGGGGAGGAATTGTAATATCCCAAATTTTGGCTAGTGACTAAATTGTAAATTTTGAAAGTTTACGGGGTTAAAGTATAAACTTTGGAAAAGTTTGGGGACTAAAGTGTAAATTTCCCCAACAAGTAATTTTATTTAGTATAAGAGTGAATCGGATCGAAATAGGTACCTTGATATCGGTTTTAAGAATTAAGATGCAAAAAAAGGTACCGAATTTGGATCGAATGAAATTGTTAAGCGTGCTCAGGTTAGAGAAATACAAGGATGGGTGACCTTCGGGAAGGTCCCATAAAAGTGTTTCTTATCGATATTTTGGATTCATTAAGAGTAAAGAATATTCGTATGGATTTACGATAAAGGATTTCTAAGATAAATTCTACTCTTTGAAGATTTTCGATAATTATTGGGATAATAGACTGAGTTAAGAAAATTCAATCTAAGAATTTAGGAAAGGAATTTTTTATAAGATGATAGTGTTCATTTTCCGAATATGGAAATATGGAATTTTTGGAATAAATTCGATAGCTTGATAAAGGTGAAATCGCAATAAAAGTACTTTATGAATATCGGGAAATCGGATCGAACTAAAATTTCAGAGGCTGATCCAAAAGCCATGGAAAAGTCATAAAATACTATTTTATGAATATTTTATTATAGTTGGTTAGATTCCAACTAGGCTTAGTTGAATTTTTACAAGAATGGCAAGATAGTAAATAAAAACTAGTTGGAGGGCAAATTGGTCATTTTGCCCCAATGGCATTTTTGAAACATTTAAAACGTTAAAAGGGCAATTTTGGAAGGAGGAATTTGAAGATTTATTCTTGGCCCTTGATTGATGGTAAGAGCAATCTCAATCGTTGGATTAAAAGGGTAATTTAGTAATTTTTGTATTTAAATGAATTTAAAATTCATTTAGAATATACATGTGGCTTAATTGAGTATTATTAAAAAATAAAAGAATCAAAAGATGAAGAATCTTTCATCTTCTTCATTTCAAAATTTAGAGGAAAAATGGGAGAAAATTTTTGAAGTTCGATTCAAGCTCTAAAACTCGATTTTCAGTTCCGAAAGAGAACGAAGGAAATTTAAGTGATAAAAAGAAAGAGAAGAACCTCGAGTAAGCTTAGTGAGGCATGCTATTCATGGCCCAGGTGAGTGCATTTACATGTTTTAAAATGCAATGAGGAAGACTTGTGAACAGTCGACCTTAAATTAAAATGATATTGCATTATATATATATATATGTTAATTTATGTTTGCCATGATCAATTATGTTGAAGTATGAGATATGAAATGTATATTTATATGATTATCTATGTTTATCATGAACATTTATGATGAAGCGTGAAACATGACATGTTTTTTATATGATTGGTTATGATGATTGATTGATGATAAAAGAAATGCCCAAGTATTGTGTATGAGAGTCCATGGTATAATTGGCATGCCATAGAGTCTTTAGCAGCTGCACCCTCATGTTCATGTTATCAAATAGATATTGTGACAAAATGATTGTGTCACATGCACCCTAGGGATCCACACCCACTGTGCCCAAGTGCACTGTCGATGTGCTTCATGTTTATGAGGAGCAAAGAGCGTCCCCGAGTTCGTACTCATCTTCACGTTCACGTTAGACACTACGGTGTCATTTCAAGATGACTCGCGTACCTTGATCTCATATAGCGTACTTTGGGAAATGATAAAAAAATCATGCCACGTAAATGAATCATGTCATGTAAATGAAACATGTTACGTATATGAATCATGTCAAGTAAAAGAATCATGTCATGTAAATGAATCAAGTTATGTGTATGAAATATGCCACGTATGAGAATCATGTTATATAAATGGATCATGCCATGAATATGAATCATGTTACGTATATGAACCATGTCATGAATGTGAATCATGATATGTATAAGAATTAAGTCAAGTATATGAATGATGTCAAGTATATGAATGATGTCAAGTATATGGATCATGCCATGTATATGAATTATGACATATATATGGATTTTGCCATGTATATAATTCATGCCATATATATATGAATTATGCCATGCATATGAAGTATGTCATGTATGTGTATTATGTCATATATTGTTACCTCTCCAAAAGTATTGTTTTTAATGCCAATCTTACAATGCTTTTGCTTGTTTTTATGTACATTTAGTTGCATTAGGATGTTAGAATCATGCATTTGCATAAGGAGTTTAGACTTTTGTCTATGCTAGTGTGAAGAGTTGTTTTGTTGGCAATTTTGCAGGTTTGGCATAGGATTTGGCCCAGGAAAGCACCTCAAGAAGGAATGCCGAGTGTTATTGGCGCAAATGGACCAGACAATACCAAGCACCGGGTAGCAGAGAAGTGAACTTGATGCCACGCCAAGATGTTGTTGGACCTTGAAAAAATTTGACATGATCAGGCTCTGAAAAAGTAGCAACTGAAACAATCTCCGAAAAATAGCGGATAAGATGGTGCCAAGACTTGTTGGCAGATTCATACCAAGCTTGGATGCCAGGGCAGCTTCGGTAGGATGACGTCAGCCTTATCCTGATCAGCCCTCATTCAATTTTGGATAAGAAGATAATCCCTTATCCCTTGGGCAGTTGAAATTCAAAATTTGAAGAGCTAGTCATATCCCTTCCTCGCACGCCTATTTAAACACCAACCAAGCTAGACTTTGGAGGAGGAGAAGAATATTGGATCGTGAGGAGTTAGTGTGTGACGATTGACAACCGGCTGCACCATGTAAGGGTGGTCTGACTAACTTGGCCGAGAAACCTGGATCTTGAAGGGCTGCATCGAGAGACCCCTTCTAGCCCATTCTCTCTTTCAAATTGTTTTATCTTGTTTTTAAGGATGATTATTTCAAAAATGTTTATGGATTAAAGGTTAAATCCCTCACCATGAACTAATTTAATAGTTGGTGGGGGATGTTGGGTTAAATGTTATTTTTCATGTTTTAGTTTTTAATAATAAATCTACCTTGGCACGGTTTTATCTATTCAGCATACTTTAATGTTTTCTAAATACTCTGCCAAGCGAGAGCTGGCACTATTGGCTTATTGCTCCTTAATATCTTAACAGACTTGGGGTGGCAACGAATAATTTGTTGAATACTGAGGAGAGAAGCTTCTAGAGAAGTCGTTCAAGTAGATGAACTCACTTCAGGAGTGAAATCTACCCCTTAAGAGTATAGATTGGATCTTAATCAAATTGGTTTATTTAAAAGCATGCACTATAGAGAAATAAGGTTTTTACATGATCAATTTAGGGCAATGACCATCGAGAAAGGCTTTGCTAATTTTGAATCTGTTCGGCAAACAATGCCAAGACAAGTTGTTATTAAAGGCTGGCACGGCATGAATAGCGTGAAAACCTGGCATTCTCTGCCAACGCTCATCATTCATTAAAACACCTTCCTTGCCAACGACTTTACTTTACTTTCATTCCTTTACTTTTTAATTATTTTCCAAAACCAATTTCAAATCAAATCAACATTTTTCTTAAGGTAAGTAACAATCAAGGTAATTGAATTCCATGTAAATCTTTGTAGGATCGAAACTCAGCTTATCAGCTGTATTACTTGCAGACCGTGTATACTTGCACGCAAAAGACTCGTCTTGGCACCGTTTTATACTTTTCCAATACATACTTTCTGCCACTTTTGCCAACTTCACTCAGAGAGTCTACAAGTTTTTGGCGTCGTTGCCGGGGATTGCAACGTAATTGATTGTTTTTAAATTCTTACTCGTCTTTCTTGTATTTTTGTTTTTGTTTTTACCTTTTATTTTTTTGTCGGTGTATGACCAGAAGCCATCCTATGGCGTATGAGTTGCCATATGATCCAAAAATTGAGAAAACCTTGCGGAGGTTAAAAAGAAGATTGCGAGAGATGCAAAACCAAGGTAATTGAGGGAATGGTGTGGTGAACAATGGAGGAAATCCACTTAATAATGAGATACCACCACCACCTGTTGTCCCAGTTTTTAATGAGAGACCTATTAGAGAACATTCGGCACCAACCATTGACAATTTGATGCCAGGACTTGTTGGCACAGAGGTAAACACTGTCAATTTTGAACTTAAGCCAGTAATGATTCAAACTCTTTTGAATGTAGGTCAGTTTGATGGAGCACTCACTGGAGATCCGAGGCAACATCTAAAGCAACTCATGGATATTTGCCAGTTATTTTAACAAAATGGAGTACCTGAAGATACCGTGAAGCTGAAGTTATTTACTTTCTCTTTGAGAGACAGAGCAAAGGCTTGGCTTAACTCCTTGCCACCTGGCTCAGTTACTTCATGGGCAGACCTATGCCGGAAGTTTTTGACAAGATTCCAGCCGCCAACACTCATTGCCAAGCTGCAGGGTGAGATCATTACATTCAAGTAGGCTGAAGATGAGACCTTATATGATGCCTGGGAACGATTTAAAGACCTATTGAGAAGGTGTCCTATGCATGAATTCCCGAATTGGACTCAGATCCAAACCTTTTACAATGGATTGAATGCACAAACAAGGACTGTTGTTGATGCTTCAGCAGCCGGTTCATTGCTTGACAAAATATATACTGAGGTTGTTGACATTTTAGAGAGGATTGCAATCAATAATTTTGAATATCCTGTTGCAAGACTTGGGACCAAAACTAAAACCAATGGGAAATTTTAGGTGGATAAACTAACATCCATTCATGCTGAGATTTCAAACCTTACTAGCATGGTAAGAACGTTGCAAAAGAACAATGAGTCCCAAGAAGTCAAAGTATTAGACCCATTCTATACAATCTGTGGAGAGAATCAACATGTGGATGAATGCCCTGCCAATCCTGAATCGGTAAATTTTGTTGGCAATGCTAATCGTTATTATAATCCTAACTCCAATACTTATAATGCAGGTTGGAGAAAACACCCTAACTTAGCATGGGGAAATCAAGGAGGTAACCAGTACAATGCCCAGCGCCAGAATACCAGAGGCAGAATAATAAAGCCATGCCGGCATTCTATCAGAAGGTCATGCCACTGAAAGCCCAAAACAATTTTCAGCAAGGGCAAAGACTTAAACAAGGAGGCACTCTCACAGAGTACATTGAGAGGAATGATGCCACAGTCCAGAGTTTGGCAGCATCAATGAGAAACTTGGAACTCCAAATAGGGCAGATTGCCAATGCACTCAACAATCGACCCCAGGGAGCTCTGCCAAGTGACACAGGAGATGCTCGACATAAAGACAATGAGCAGTGCAAAGCTATAACTCTTTGGAGTGGTAAGCAGTGCGAGATGGAGAAGGTTGCTAAGCAAGTAATTGATTGCCAAGTTGAGAAACCCGTACAGCAGATAATCCTAGGGAAGCAGAGAAAGAGGAAACGAAAGTAGATGATGCCAGAACCGATGCCAGACATCACACTGATGTCAGCACCGAGGCCAAACAAACTGATGCCAGCACTGCATTGGCAAAGCCAGCAGAGCAGGCACGTATTTATCCACCACAAGCATTTCTAGTAAGACTTCAAAAGCATAAGCAAGATCAACAGTTCAAGCGCTTCTTGGAGGTTCTTAAGCAATTGCAAATCAACATTCCATTGGTAAAAGCCCTTGAACAAATACCCAACTATGTCAAATTTATGAAGGACATTCTGTCCAAAAAGAAGAAGTTGGGAGACTTTGAAACAGTTGCTCTGACCGAAGGATGCAGTGCCATGATCCTAAACCGTTTGCCACCAAAACTGAAAGATCTGGGAAGTTTCACTATTCCCTGCACCATTGGCAACAAATTCATGGGCAAGGTACTGTGTAACCTAGGAGTCAGCATTAACTTGATGCCAATGTCAGTTTTTCGGAAGCTTGGCATAGAAGCAAGACCTACCACGGTGACACTTCAGCTGGCAGATCAATCCTATGCACATCCCAAGGGTAAGATTAAGGATGTGTTGGTAAAGGTAGACAAATTTATTTTTCCAGTTGATTTTATCATTTTGGATTATGAGGTTGATATTAATGTTCTAATTATTTTGGGGAGACCTTTTCTTGCCACGGGTAGGGCTTTGATTGACGTTCATAAAGGGGAACTAACAATGCACATGAATAACTAGCAAGTTACATTTAAAGTGTTTCAAGCTTTGAAATATGTAGATGAACCTTATGAGTGCCAAGCAGAGGAGATGATGGAGTCCATTTACACTTTGGACACGACACAGTTATGCCAGGATACAAAATTTGATGCCAACAATTTATATGGCATAGCTGATCTATTTAAGGAACTAGAAGAACCGGTCTTGGAGGCTGAAGAGGCGAGTTATTTTAAGCCACTACAGTTGACCGGCAAAGAAATCAAGGCAACTAAACCATCAATTGAGGAGCCACCAGCATTGGAACTGAAACCACTGCCAGATTAATTGAAGTATGCCTATTTAGGTGAACACTCAACTCTGCCAGTAATCATTGCCAATGGTCTCACTAATGATCATGAGGAAAGATTGTTGCCAATATTACGTGACTATAAGCAGGCATTAGGGTGGACTTTGGCAGACATCATAGGAATTAGCCCAACCATTTTCATGCACAAGATTATCTTAGAGGAGTACCATGGCAAGACCATTGAAGGCCAGAGAGGCTAAACCCAAGCATGAAAGAGGTAGTGAAAAAATAGATCATAAAATGGCTTGATGCCGGGATTATTTATCCCATTTCTGATAGCTCTTGGGTTAGCCATATGCAATGCGTGCCAAAGAAGGGTGGCATGACCGTGGTACAGAATAATAAAGCCGAGTTAATCCCCTCTAGAACAATCACAGGATGGAGAGTGTGCATGGACTATAGGAGGCTGAACAATGCCACGAGGAAGGACCAGTTCTTATTGCCATTCATTGATCAGATGCTAGACAGGCTGGCAGGTAAAGCTTTCTATTATTTTTTGGATGGTTATTAAGGTTACAATCAGATTGCCATCGCCCCTGATGATAAAGAGAAGACTACGTTCACATGCCCATATAGGACTTTTGCGTTTATAAGGATTTTATTCGGCCTATGTAATGCACCGGCAACGTTTCAACGTTGTATGATGTCCATTTTTTCCGATATGATAAAGCACAACATGGAAGTGTTCATGGATGATTTCTCAGTGTTTGAGAAATGTTTTCAGAGTTTGGAGCAAGTCTTGAAGAGATGCATAGAGACAAACCTAGTGTTGAATTGGAAAAAATGCCACTTCATGGTGAAGGAGGGCATTGTTCTCGGGCACAAGGTAACTGAGAGAGGGTTTGAAGTGGATCAAGCAAAACTTGAGGTAATTAAATAGCTACTACCTCTAACGAGTGTTAAAGGTATAAGGAGTTTTTTAGGACATGCTGGTTTTTATCGATGCTTTATTAAAGATTTTTAAAAAATTGTCAAACCTTTATGCTTGTTGTTAGAACATAATGCCACTTTTGCATTTGACGATTCTTATTTGAGAGCATTTCAGGAGCTTAAAGAGAAGTTGATCAATGCCCCTATAGTTGTGGCACCAGACTGGAATGAGCCCTTTGAGCTCATGTGCGATGCTAGCGACTATACCGTCAGAGCAGTCTTGGGACAAAGGCATGGCAAGGTTTTCCATGCCATCTACTATACCAGCCGAACCTTGAACGAAGCACACCTGAACTACTCTACGACCGAGAAAGATTTTCTTGTGGTTGTAGTTGCTTTTGACAAATTTAGATCTTATTTAATTGGTAACAAAGTTGTGGTTTTTACAGATCATTCAACATTGAAGTATCTCTTGGCAAAGAAAGATGCCAAGCCCAGACTAATCCGATGGACGCTTCTACTTCAAGAATTCGACTTTGAAATCCAAGACAAGAAGGGCAGTGAAAGCCTAGTAGCTGACCATCTCTCACGTTTAGAGCATCATCTTGAAGATAGTAAGACCAATTTTATAAGAGATTAATTTTTTGTTGAGTGTTTACTTTCAGTTAATGCCATGCCATGGTATGCTGACATTGTCAACTACTTGGTAAGTAACATTCTGCCACCAGACTTGGCATACAATGCCAAGAAGAGGTTCTTGCGGAAAGTTAGGCAATACTACTGGGACGAGCCAATATTGTTCAAACAGTGTGCTAACCAAATGATCTGTCGGTGTGTGCTTGAGGATGAACAGCATAACATATTACATCTATGCCATGCCGCGCCATATGGAGGTCACTTTGCTGGGGTAAAGACTATTGCCAAGGTACTAGAGTCAGGATTCTTTTGGCCTACACTATATAAGGATACCCACGAGTATGCCAAGGCATGTGATCGATGCCAATGGACAGGAAACATCTCTAGCAGACACCAACTACCGCTTCAAAACATTATGCATGTGGATTTATTTGATGTATGGGGGATAAACTTTATGGATCATTTTCCACCCTTATTCGGTAATGTATACATTCTTGTGGCTGTTGACTACGTATCTAAGTGGGTAGAAGTTGTTTCCCTACCAACAAACGATGCCAAGGCTGTTTCCAAGTTCTTGCACAAACATATTTTTACTAGATTTGGCACCTCTAGGGTAATTATTCACGATGAGGGCACCCATTTTAAGTGTAATCTAATCTCTAAAGCTTTGTGCAGGTATGGTATACAGCAGAGAATTACCACAGCATATCATCCACAAACAAATGGGCAAGATGAGATTTCAAATAAGGAGATCGAAAACATCTTAGAGAAGACTGTTAATCCATCAAGGAAAGAATGGTCCTTGAGACTAGATGATTCATTGTAGGCTTACAAGACTATATTTAAAAGTCATTTGGGTACTTCACCGTTTAGACTTGTTTTTAGAAAACCATGCCATTTTCCAGTGGCGCTTGAGCATAAAGCCTATTGGGCCATCAGAACACTTGGTATGCCATGGAGAACTGTTGGAGAAAAGAGGTTACTAGACCTAAATGAGTTAGAGGAATTCAGAACGCAATCCTATGAAAACGCCAGGATCTACAAGGAAAAAGAAAAACGTTGGCATGACAGTAGGATAATGCCAAGACAGTTTGAGGTAGGCCATCATGTTTTTTTATTCAACTCACGACTTAAGTTGTTTCCAGTAAAACTCAGATCAAGATGGACGGGCCCTTATGAAATTGTAAAGCCCTATTCCCATGGAGCTGTGGACATCAAGAATTTGAAGACGTGCAAAATCTTTAAGGTGAATGGCCAACATTTGAAGCACTACATGGAAGGTGATCAGAACAATGCCAAAGAGGTGATCCTCTTGGCAGAGGTAACATGGAAACACAATCAGGTTTGAACTTTTGTAAATATTAGGTTAGTGTTTTTCTTTGTTTTAGACTTTTAGGTTTTTAATTGTTTTTCCTTCTTTTTAAGCTTCGTGTTTTTATTCCTTTACTGTGTTGAAAGGTTTCCTTTGAGTTGTGCAGATTCATTATGCCAACAATTATGCCAAGAACACTACCATAGGCGCTGGCAAGGGATAACGCTTCAATAGAAAAATCTGTCAGACGCAGTGCCAGAGTAGCTTGGCATGCAGCGGTGCAAAAGATGGAAGGAAGAGAAAAAAACCCTTGTTTTATCGGCCCAGTAAAATAAGAGAGAGTTGTTTTTATTTGACTTTAAACCCTAGCCACCCAAAATCTCGGTTGAAATTTAAAGTTTCAGATCAATTACCTTATCACCCCAATCCTTACCCTATCTTATTAGCTATCACATTTTCACTCCACCTCTTTTTAAATTAAATCTTTTTATTTCCCATCATTATCCCTAATTACTAATCCCATTAAAACACTCAACCAACCCAAAACCTTTCACTTTCTCACCTTTGTCGGTTAAAGAAACCAAACATCTCTCTCACACTTTTTACTTTCTTTTCGATAAGCAAGTGCAAAACTCAAATCGTTTTCTTCTTCATCTTTCAACATCGTTTCAAGTTCCTTCAACGAGTTTCAATGGCTTCATCCTCTATCCCCTTCAAGCGATTCTTCAATGAGGAGATCGAGAAAAAGTTTGAATCTAATTTTACCTCGAAGAATTTTTGTTATGAGAAGCACTTTGACCTCAACACAGAGACGAACAATGGGTTCCCTCTGAACGTCATGTCTACGATTAACTTGCACAAATGGACTCAATTTTGCCAGAAAAAATGGGAGGTTTATGCCACAATCGTCCAATAATTCTATGCGCACCTTGTGACCAAGGATTCGCCATTCTTGATGATTAGAGGTAAATGTGTTCGTTTCGATGAAGGGTATATCAATAATATGTTTAAGTTAGATGGTGCAGAGGGTGAGTATTTCGAGTACGCTGAATCAATGAATGCTGCAAAGAGAAAGAGGCTGCTAGAAGATCTGTGCGAGCCTGACACGACATGGATAGTGTCATCCAAGGGGCACCGTACGGTGAAGAGACTGGCATTGAAGCCCTAATGGAGAGGATGGAATCACTTTCTCAAGGAGAATCTGATACCCACATCCCATAACGAGACCGTGTCGGAAGAAAGGATGATCATGTTGCACTCCATTGTTATGGGGCACAAAATCAATGTTGGCAAGCTCATTGTTGAGGAAACTTATAAGTGCGCAGCAAAAGGTACTGGCAGCTTGTTTTTCCCTTTGTTGGTTTATAACATTTGTCTGCTCCATGAAGTGCCAAGGCTTGATACGGATAAAGGGAAAACAATCAAGGGAACAACAATTATTGTTGATATATGGAGGAATCTTGTTGTTGCCGAGCCCAAGGACAAGGGGAAGGGAAAGGCAAGGGCCCCCATGCCAAAGCCCAATGAGTCAAGGGCTGCGTCAGCAACCATGCCAAAAACTGTGCCGGACAATTCAATGGCAATGCTGTCCCAAATTCACTAACGCCAGGAGATTATTCTCCAAAAGCTGGAAAGGGGTGAGGAGCTCAATGTCAAGATGCGACACTACACCAGGCTAAGGAGCTTCTTACAAAATAGCCCTTAACTTTATTAAACTCTCAAACTTGAACTTAATAAATTTTAAAATTATTTGGATCGAATAACTCAAGAAATAAATTTACTTGTCAAAAAATAAATTTTGATCATCGGTAATCGAAAATATACTAAGCCGGTTTTTGGGTCTTTCAACACTTTTTAACAATGATATCAAAAACTTATATTAACAAAACACACTTTCTCGCCGCTTCTCTAGTAAACCCTAGATCTTCTCCGTTTACGGCGGCCAACTACCACCTCTTTTGTAGCTGGCATTTTTGCCCTCTTTTTGTCTTTTGATTTTGATTTTCGTATTTTTTTTCTTTAGTGGTGGTTCCGTTTTCATCCCGATAATTGTTTTTGTTCGATTCGTCTCTCCTGATGGTCGTGGTTCTTGCTTGGGCCCATTTTGTAAGAAGCTTGCTCAGTCCCCTCTGGAGGCGAGGGTCGAGATTATTGTGGAGGAGAAAGTCTGATTTGGTCGGTCTCTTTAGGAATGACCTCACTTTTTCCTTGTCTCTCTACTGGGTTTTACTTTGGTAGCCTACGATTTTTGTTGGTGTCTCAACTTTTCTCGACGGTGGACAAAGTTTTTTTCGCCGATTCAAAGGTTGTCAGCTAGGATCTATGGCTCCATTCCCTTCTCTTGAAGCCCATATGTCATCGACATGTTCAAATCTTTGATGCGATGACCGGTATGTTGGCTTGTTCTTACTGCATCTCTCCTTATGTTTTATGTTTTGGTAACTCTAAAATGACATGCAAATGAAGAATGATGTCGTTGACTATGTTTCTTGTTCTATTTTATCGTTGGTTTGGAGAACCGTTGTGTCCTCTATTTTTCTTCTGTTATAATTTTGTTATGTTCGTTTGCTCTGTTTCCTTCTTTTCCTTTTTATTTGTGTTTTGTTGTTGTTTATGTGTGCAAGCAGAAGCGGAGCTTGGTGAGGGCCAGTGGGGTTGTGGCCCCAAACTTTTGGAATATTTATATTTTATCCCTTTAATTTTTAAAAAATTTTAATTTGGCCCCTTCGAAATTAAAAAAAAAAATCATTAAATTTTATTTTTTTTAAAAATTAACTAAGCCCCCCTTTGATTTTTTTTAAATTTATCATTAATTCTCAATATTTTTCGAAAATTTTAGTTTAAGAATTTAAAATTTTCAAAAATTTTAAGTTGGCTCCCTCATCTAGTTATACCATGATCTGACCCTGTCTGCAAGGCCTGTTCATTGTTGTTTTTGTGTGTGTTGTTTGCTTGGGATTTGTTTGAGCCTTTCTCTTCCCTGTATTTTTGTTTTTGTTCTATGAATGACAACATTTTCTGTTAAAGAAAAACAATTTTTCATCTCAACAACAATAAAAAACTAAACCTAAATCACTCAATTGCTTAACATAGTTAATCAAGATTAATATATATTATCTTTTAACCCTTAATAAACTTACGTTCATCTTGCGTAACATTCTACTCGAATTTAAATCTTTTAAAGAAAACATTTCTTTTTTCACTAGAATCATTCCTTTGGTTCTGTTATCAATTTAATTTTAAAAATATTAAAAGTTGGTTTAATTTCAATTGTATCTGAAATTTAAATGAAATATGAATATTTTATTTTTTTGATAAAACATAATTTTAATTCTAATTCTATGTAGAAGGGAGGGGAAGGGGAAACTCTAGGGGGAAAATGGGGTGTTTTTGGAAGGTTTAAAACTCATTACCTAAGGGAGATGAGAGAACAAATATGAGCAGCTTAGCCAACCGGCCAAATATATTTGCTCGAATATTTTCTTTATTACCTAAGGGAGATGAGAGAACAAATATGAGCAGCTTAGCCAACCGGCCAAATATATTTGCTCGAATATTTTCTTTTTCAAATGATCATGTATGATGTTATAAATATAATATAATATAATAAATAATTTTTTTTATTTATTTTAAGAAGTTTATTGCTATCAACACCTTTGTGTATCATAATGTAAAGGGAAGAATCGGCCATCACATTTGTGTGGACAATGTTAAATAAGTTGTCACCAATCTTACAATCTCTCGCAATCCTTAATTGTGGTTCATCTGCTCCTACCAGTTCTGGTCTTAGCCGAAAAGATGTGTGTATTCCAATTTTCAAGAAATGGAGTATATAAAAAAGGTAAAATGCACTACAAATCATTTAATTATAAATTTGATAATAAATATATTATTTTTAAAAATAAATATTCACTTTTTGATAAAATGTTTAATTTTTATTTATCCAAAAAAGAAGTAACCTGTTACAAAGAGCAAAACATCAAAAGGCAATCAAATAATGATTCTTCAAGTGGTCTCAATCTTGCACTTAGCCAACTCACCTCATCATTAAAATTAAGGTATTAGAAAAATTTTAAATCACGAATTTGATTTTTCATGAATAAATAATATATGTGAATTTTATTAAAATTTATTTTTATTTAAATTTAAATATTATTTCAGTTATCAATATAATTTTGCTTTTAAATATAATTTAGAATTATTTAAAAAGAAATTGGACCAAATTTTAGTTTCAATTTTCAAAGACAGGTGGCGTGGGGTTCCTATATTCAACTGCGCGTCCATTTATTACAAAGATATTAATTGCTGGTAATTTAAATGGTTGGGCAGATATGTTCTAATGGAGATAGAATATTGCAGGTAAACGTCAAACTAGGAATTTTACCATTTGAAAACTGAAATGGAGCATTAATATTGTGATTTCGAGACTTAAATTTTAGAGATAATATTATTGAAAGAGATAGTAATAAACTGTCAATATATGTCATATATAATAGATATGCAAAATATGGAGTATAAAGTTAATGATGTAAGTGTAACATGTGTTTGCATAATGAAATGAGAGTGATGATCAGTGACGTGTCAGAAGTCATTCAAATGGTAAAATATAAATAATCATAAAATTGAAAAAAAAAATAAATTAAAATTTGAGCTCCAAAATATTAATTATATATTAATACAACACAAATAAAGAGAATATATATGTGATGTACTTTTTAGAGTACTTTGATTATAATATAGGAAGAGTCTACCACGAGCGTCGTACACCGCTGAACATCACTGACGCTGAATACTGTTGAATACCATTAAATTTTTTAATAAAGATTAAAAAATTTAAGAACTCAACATATAATTAATCATTATTTTAAAATAAAATTTGAATTAAATTATTTTTATATATTCTATTTTTAATCTTTATTTTCAAATAATTGGATCATATAACAACCATATTAAATCCCTAAATTAAAAAATCCTAAATATTTTATCCTCCTTGCAATTTCAGCCACCGTCGCCGTTAGCCAATTATCCACCGATAAAATTATCGTCGTCGCGCCTCCATCCCTGCTACAACCTGATCGTCGTTCGAGTCTGACCGTCATTCGTGCAGCAAGGTAAGGTTTCAGTTTCTTTTTTGCGTTTGATTTAGTCACCAGCAGTCACCGCGGCTGTCTATTCGCCATGGACAAGGTGACCCAATTCGGGCATCCCCAATTCCAGTATCCCTTAATCTCCAAATTCCTAAACCTTAATTTTCAAATTAGGCCAAATTAAGAACCCTAATTCCCCAATTAGAACCCAAATTCCCAAATTAAAACCCTAAATTTGTACCGGTATGCTGTTAAATGAGTACTGGTACTGAAACAACTCACTGAAAAATATTTCCAAAGGGCTTACTGGTACTCGAGAGTACCATACCTATACTCTAAGTTGGAATTTGAGTATAAAATTAATTAATTGTTTTTAAATGCGTGCAAGCTTAAATTTTATCTTTTAGACTAGTTGATGAATCTAAACTTAACTCCTTCAAAACAAGTTAAGATGATGGAGCGTAAGCGTCACATCAACATGAACTCAGAGAAGACAAACAACGAGGTATATTCTTTATAATTAACTGAGATTTTAATAATAGTGTTAAATTTCTTTTTGTCGGTATATTTTATTTAAGATTATTGTTCAATTTTTTATTTATTTTATGTACATATAGGAAAACGTTGTAGTTGTACATGAGGAAAAGATAAGAACTCCTTATCAGAGTGACCACAAGTTCAAGGCACTGATTTATTCAGTGCAAAATATTAAAAAGGAATTTTGTTAAAATGAATGGTCAATTTGAAAAATTAAATGGCCAATTTTAAAAATTAGTGACCATATTAACACCGAGGAATGTTAAAAGTTCAATACAAGATGGTGATTCATTAAAAGGGGAAGGTATAAACAGTCAATCATTAAAGGAGGATGCTTTAAATAATAGATCAGAAGAGACTAGTTTATATAGCGGTCCATTGAAAGATGAGGGTTTAGAAAATAAATCACACAAGGAAAAAGGATTAAGTGTCGCATCATTGAATGAAGAAACCGAGAGTTGTATTAAAAAATCGAGTTTTTCTTCATTTATAAATTGTGATCCTGATTATTCTTCTCCCTCATTACAACCTATTGGTAAAAGAAAACTTGAAGTTAATTTTGAAGACAACATCAAGGCTAACACTGATGGTCTCCCAAAAATTCCTAGCGAGGTTTTTAACTTTGAATTAGTCACCATCGATTGTCTAGTCAATTAGTTACGTTGAAGAAAACTCCAATGATTACAAAAATGCCGCCTAAAATATCAAATGGTCCTAAGGCTTCGTCAAAGAGTAAAGACCCAACATAAAAAGAGTGTGAGATGTTCAACTGCACATTCTGATTTTACTGTTGATCAGAAGTCGAAAGATATGACATCAAAAAAAGAGCTCAAACTTATAAAGTGAATACAATGGTATGTATAAATCATTCTTTATTGGTTACATTTCATCTTATACTTTTATATTATTTGTTTGCTTAAAACTAATTTTTTCCATGTAATATGTAGATACAGGAAAAATTCACAAAATTTCATGATAATAGAGAAACATCGAAGGTTGAAAGTTCTGAAAAATAATGAGATAGTAACATGATGAAAAATATATATTTTTGTAGTAGGGTGAAAATTTGTAATTAATATTGTACAAATATTTCATTTGAGTTAAATGTATGATCAATTACTTTTTGATTGTGCAGGTTGAAAAAGAAAACACGCTTTGTAATTATGAGATTGAACCAAAATCGCAAGATTTATTCGCAGAAGCTTAAATCAAATATAAAACAAGAAAGAAGTAAACTATAAACATATTTTTTTAATATTTACATTTAATGTTATTATAATTATTTTTAAGAGTTACAGGTTTTTTATGCAGGATAAATATGAGGCATGTGATTTGTTATCAGAAAATTCCAAAAAAATGGTACGATAACCGATGCGTACAAGCAATATTTGGAGTACCTAACGCCTGAAGAACACACAATTTGTATGAATGTTGCTACTTGGAGGAATGCATCCAACAATCTTTACGACGCCAAAAACAATATTTTGAACGTTGCCAATGTTTGTACTGTTTTTCCAGGAAAATGATTATTTGATTGCGTATTATAGATTAAATTATTTAATCTTTTACATGATAAATATTTGTTCTTATGTCTGTTATTAATACAAGTATTTATATTATTTTTTAAATATTTAATAGTTTATTACGATTTGCACTTGAGACAATAGCCTATGCCAAAGAAGTTATATATGCCTATGTCCTTTTAGGTAAAAAAAATAATTTATGGGCTAGCGAGCACATTATTTTTAGTTTATGATTTCATGACATTTTCAAATTTAACGTTTGTCTCATAGTATCATTATCAAATATTTCACACATGCTTAGAAGGGGGAAAAGACTAGCATTTTCAAATTTCATTCCCGATGGATAAAGAACTTTATACCTATTGATAATAGTAATGTTGAACAAGTATATTTATAATTTGTTGATTGCTTGTATGTAGTTGATAGTGATTTTCAACTCTCATGATTTAGCATGTATTTGTGCCTTAAAATGATGAAAAAGGCAAACATTGATTTTTATTTGTTGTTGATGTTGTGGAGCGACATAATTACGTTTTGGACTCTCTTAGCACCAATGAAGTGCGTAAAAACATTGCACAAGATTTAGTAAGTTCTTTATTCATTTATGAGAACTAATAGAATTAGTATAGTTTGTAATTATCAATTTCTTAATTTTGTTTTTACTTATTATAACAGTTGATTAAAGCTCCACTTATATATGGGTGTCATGCCCACTTGGGTAGATTATTTAAAGATTTTTCAGAATTTTCAATCTATTTTCTTGAATTACCGAAGCAACCAAATTTGTATGTAATTTAAATTTAAAATAAAAGTTCATTTCTTATGTCTGATTCTTTTTAATAAATTAATTTCTTTTTATAGTGGATTCATGGATGATTGTGGCATGTACATATTGAAGTATATAGAAGTGGATAAAAAAATGACTGGTCGGAGATTTTTTCACGGTAAAGTATAACATGTAGTTTCGTTTAGCTATTGTGTGATATTGAATAACATGGTATATTTATTGTGTAGACACAAAATATGAGAGTTGGATGACTGAAAATTTTGGCAAAACTTGTTACAAGCGACCACAATGAAGCTAATCTTTTCAATCTTCGTGAATTCTCCAAACATAATTCAGAAGTTAAGAAAGGGAATGGGGTAAAGAGAGCTAAAATAGTAGATGGCAGTTTGCAATAATTGACTGAAATTTCTATTTAAATCATATTTTTCTTTTCTTTTTCTTTATAATTGTATAATCACATGATAAAAAGAAATATACGAGATTATATATCTGGGGTTACGTTATTTACATAAATTTTGAATGCATTTGTACCAGTTTGTGGATGGTTCACAACCTTCTCTCTTTTTTCACTTTTCATTTATTTTCTTCATGTGGTGAATAATGGTGGTGACTTGGGATTTTCAGAGCATGACACACATGTGAGTATTATGGTTATTATAGTGATTATTAAAAGGAAAAATCATTGTCAATAATCAACATTATTTATATACCAGGAAAAGAAAAATCAAAGGAGACGTGGTTTAAGGAATGTAAGATTACAATGTTTGGTTTAAGGATTACTTGACTGAATATTTTACCGAATTATCCTTATGATATATTTTCTTTTTAACAAGGTAAACTTTAAATATTAAATTTAAAAAAAATGGAGCATTTAATTCACCATAATGTGTGTTGATTCAAAAAATAGATTAAGAACCAAAAAAAATACTCAAACATTACAATGTGGCTTCACATGAAACACAATAATAGCTGAGAAATCGATGTTTCCTACTTTGAAAAATCATATTTCTTGCTGAGGTCAGGGTTTAGGAAGTCAAAAGTAATAGCTCACTGGATGTGTACCGATACTGGATGCGTACCGATACTGAAATAGATCGCTGAAAAATAATTTCAAAACGGTGTACCGTTACTCGAAGGTACCATACCGGTACTCTAATATGAGTCTTATCGGTATAGGGTCTGTATCGATACAAAAAGAGCTCACTAGATTTTTGCAAAACAAAAGCGTATCGGTACGGCTTATAAGGTCGTACCGATACTCAGAGGCAAAATTAGCTTTTTGAGTACTTTTAACCTTGTAAAATTATTTCGAATTGGTTTCAAATAACTAAGATAATATTTGATCTTTCAAAAACTTTATTTGAACACTTAGCTCTTTTTCAACATAGAGTTTGTGAGTTATTTCAATACTTTAAAATTTTATTTAAAATAGATTCGAATATAAAACCTTGTTATATCAAAATTAATATTTACTACTTTTACAATCTCCCTTTTTGATATAACAAAACCAAAATAATTTTTTAATAAAAATACTCACAATTTCTTTTTGAATAAAAGCCTTAAAAGTTTTAATCAAAAAATTCTCTCCCTTTTGTTAGAGCAAAAACAATGAGAAGCAAGATAAATATAAACCAATCTGAAGCACAATACATAGTAATATCCATAATTCATATCCATAAATCATAAGCAATCCCATATTTAATATCCAAAATAAAATAGAGCATAAACAATCCAAAGTGGCATAGCCATAACAAAATAGGGAAACATAATCCAACATAAGTGCAATGTATGTAAGAAAACATAATCCAACAAATTCTAGATGAAATGCATGATATGACATGAAATAAAGCTAAGCCTTCAGTGCGTCGCCACCGCCATCAACATCATCTTCAGCATTCTCCTGAAGATACTGAACCGAATACTCCAAAGTCTCAAAACGCTCATCAACCAAATCAAAATGACGCATTATACAACCCTCCATCTGAGTGACCAACTCCGAAAGTGATGCCAAAGAGACATCTCCTTTAGGTACCAGAGCAATTGGCTGATGAGCCACTCGAGGTGCTGGAGCTGCCCGTAGAGCGCGAGAAATCCACTCACTGTTGACGAGATCCAAATGAGCCCTTCGAAGAGATAAAAATAAATCTTATTGCCTAAAGGGAAGAGAATATATATGGATCAATCTATGCCTTACTTAAGAAATATATGGTTGAGGACGCAATTGTAGTAAAAGGAGGTGACAATAGAGGTGTGACGGTTATTGATGGTGTAAACTTGGTCGGCAAAATTAATCTGAGCAAGATTGATGCGTTTGATAGTGCGGAAGCACTGAATCCAATAAGCATCGACGGACTTAATGGTAGAACACTTACACCCGGATGGTCAAAACTACCAAGAGATAATGAGATAAAGAAAGCAATCATGGGCATTTAGGACAATAACAGAGCCAAGGTTTGGAGAATCGGGAATAGGTTGATCTTCATCATCAAGATTGATGTTTTCTAGACCTAGATGAGTGGCAATTATTTCGGTTTCTAGCCGAAAGGTCTTCCCCATAAGATAAGACTATATAGCAATAACACTTTTACCCGAATTATCAAGAAGACAACAAGCATTGGAAAAGAAAAATTGGAATAAAGTGGGAAAATATTCGGATTGAGCTGAAGCATGGTAAAAAATGTCCATCTCCACAAAAGACCAAGGTAAAGAAATTTAAAACCGGGAGAGGACATAAATTCAAAATCGACAACACGCTCATCCCTAATAGAAAAAATTTTGAAAAAAAATCAAAGTTTGCCCTTTGGTTTTGTACTTCGGGTTCATTAAAACATGTATCAAATGAAGTAGGTAAAATGGGTTGAGGTTCAGGTGCGGGCTGTCTCGTAGAAGGTAAACTTGTGCGATGACGTTTAGTCGCAAGTTTTGGTGCGATTTAAAAAATTGAAAGGATAAAAGTATTTAAGGTTCTAGACACACTAAGGAAAAATCAAACTCCTACAAAAACAATAAGCACAATGTATACAAAATCCATCAATTTCATTCCAATAATCAAGGTGTATAACTATGCATATTAGATGGTAATTAAAAAATTATACATATATATATACATAAACAGTAAGTAAAAAATATATATTCGAATACTATATACATATATATATATAATAGATTTTTTAAAAAAAATTAGAGATACATAATAAGAAAGGATCATATTAAAATCTATATTGAATACTATATATAAAACTAAGTTCAAATGTTAGAGAGAAACGAAAAACATACTTTCAATCTAGATGCAAAAACCTAAAAACAGAGTATAATGTTCGAATACTATATATATATAATAGATTTTTAAAAAAATTAGAGATACATAATAAGAAAGGATCAGATTAAAATCTATATTGAATACTATATACAAAACTAAGTTCAAATATTAGAGAGAAACGAAAAACATACTTTCAATCTAGATGCAACAACCTAAAAACAAAGTATGATATTTGAATAAATTAAAGGATATTATAATAATACCTCGAAAAACTCAAAAAATAGATGAAAGAAGTGATGGGTATGCATGATTCATTGATTAGATATGAAATCCTTGCAAAAACTATGAAGATTGATGTATTTTGAGTGAACAAATTAGGAGATTTTTTTAGGGAAAACGCCTAAGAAAGGTGCTCTAGGTTTAGGGTTTGAAAAATTTTGGAGGGAAATTGATATGAGACCTATTTATATCCCGAAGCCCACTCGTGTCGGTACGCTCATTAATGAGTACCGGTACTAGAGTACTAGTACAAGTTCTTCTGTATTGATGCAGTGTTTTTTTCTAAAATTCTAGTAAGCTCTTTATGTATCGATACAAGTATTGTGCCGATACAGTTAAACTTAGAGTATTGATATAACTCGTCTAAGTACCGTTACCCTGTGCCCAGTAATATATAAGGTGTTGACGAATGTTATTGTTAACTGCCTGAAACCATTTTTGCCAGTTGGGTATCGCAATCCCATGTAAGCTTTGTACTAGGAAGATGCATCATGGATAATTTCATCATCGCTCAGGATGTTATCCACTCCAAGCGTAAGAAATCTGGGCTTGCAGGTTGGATGACTATAATGATTGACTTTGAGAAAGCGCATGACAGGCTAGAGTGGTCCTTTATTGCTGATACGTTTGGGGACTTGGGGATACCTCAAGATCTGTTGCAGTTGATTATGAGTTGTATTTCAACGGTGTCTACTCAAGTGTTATGGAATGGTGACCTCATTGATCAGTTTATTCCGACACGTGGAATCCATCAGGGAGATCCATTATCTCTCTATATTTTTGTGATCTGTATGGAACGTTTATCTCAGCTTATTAATTTGCATGTTAATCAGAGAAATTGGAAGGAGATTTATCTGGGGAGACAAGGTCTAGGTATTTCTCATTTATTTTTTACCGGTGATATTGTTCTCTTCACTGAGGCCTATTTGCATCAAATGGAGGTTATTGGCAACGTCTCAGATCACTTTTATGCGACATTAGGGCATAAAGTCAGTACTCCAAAACTCAAATTTATTTTTCCGTTAATACTAACTTGGATACAAGGAGTATTATTATGGAGGGTTTGGGTTTTGTGGAGGTTCAGAATTTTGGGAAGTATCTGGGGATCCCATTGCTTCATCATTGCGTGATCACAACAACATATAGTTATCTAGTAGACAAGGTTAAAACCAATTGCCGTCATGGCCGACGAGATCGTTATCTTTTGCTCGAGGGGTTACTCTGGCTAAGTCTGTTCTTCAAGCCATTCCAATTTATACTATGCAAGCTTCATGGCTCTCGAAGGGTATTTGCTTGGAATTGGAGAAATTGATTCGTGGTTTTATTTGGGGTAGCTCTTCTGTCCATTGGGGGATTAATCTTGTTCATTATGAAGAGAAGAAAAAACTTGTTGATAGTGGTGGGGCTGGGTTTAGCGATATAGAGAAATTTAACCATGATTTCCTCATGAAATTGGGTTTCCAGATACTAAGGATGAAAATAAATTGTGGGTGTAAATTTTGCGGGGTAAATATAAATGTGCGGCAGTGTTACCCAATACCATTGCTCGACAAAATAGTTCACGGCTATGGGCGGGTATCAGTCAGGTCTGGGAGGTGATTTGTTATAGGGTTTTCTGGATTGTTTAAAATGCGTGTTCTACAGACTTTTGGTATGATGTGTGGGTTATGGAGTTTGGCCCTCTTGTTTCGCTTTTTTCAGGTACGGATTTGCCTCATTCTTGCAATATTGCGTCTTTTGTTAATAACTATGGTGGTTGGGATATGGACAGACTGCGTGGGGTTCTTCATGAGGTGTGCGCTACTCAGATTTTAACTATCCTCCCACCCTCACCAAGGTTTGGAGCTGATCGAATTGGTTGGTGGGGTGACGCAAGTTTTAAGTTCACTATAAAGTCTGCTTACTGTCAAATTACGGGTGAGCTTAATGTGATGATCGAAAAAAAGAGAAGAGCTCAATATGATGGTAACTTATCCCTTGGGAAATAGCACAAGGATAATTCAAATTTACAAGAATTACTCGATAGTAATTCAACAAAAATCAAATTTTTTGTAAGCTTAATGGAGTTGCCTTTTATGAATTGGTTATTAGGGGCATGAATTGGTTATATTCCTACCATGCCATTGTGGATTGTCGCTTAAAACGATTAATATTGAGGAACTCGGAAGGCACAGAGATAATAATAGTTGGTGAAAGGGTAAATCCCTTATCTAATGTAATTTCAGCTGTTTCTGCCAAGAAACTGTTGCTACAAGGCTGCCAAGCTTTATTAGCAAATGTAGTGGATACTCGAGTTTCTGAGGTTAAATTGGAAAATATTTTGACTGTCCGAGAGTATCTAGATATATTCCCAAATGAGTTACCCAGATTTTATCCAGATCGAGAGGTGGAATTCAAAATAGAAGTGTTACCAGGTACTGCGCCTATATTGACGGCCATGTATAGAATGGCTCTAACCTAGTTTCGGGAGTTAAAGGTACAATTGCAAGAATTGTTAGATCGAGGTTTTATAAGGCCAAGTATGTCACCCTGGGTCGTACCATTGTTAGTTGTGAAAAAAAGATGGATCCATGCGATTATGCATAGATTACCGTCGGTTAAATAAGGTGACAGTAAAGAATAAGTATCGTCTTTCGAGGATTGATGATCTTTCTGATCAGTTAAAAGGCACAACTGTATTTTTTTAAGATTGATCTCTGAGCAGGGTATCATTAGTTAAAGATTAACGAAAAAGATACTCTGAAGATAGCTTTCCGAACTCGGTATGGACATTATAAGTTTGTACTGATGTCGTTTGGTTTGACAAATGCCCATGTGACATTCATAGATCTGATGAACCGAGTATTTCAACCTTACTTGGATCAATTTTTGGTGTTATTCATCGATGATATTTTAGTTTATTCAAAGACAAAGGAATAACATAACGCCCACCTTCGCATTGTTCTTCAGACCCTTCAAGAAAAGAAGTTGTATGCAAAGCTGTCAAAGTGTGAATTTTGGTTGCTGAAAGTTGTTTTTCTTGGCCATGTGGTTTCGACAAAGGGGATAAGAGTAGATCCCAAGAAAGTACAAGCTATAGTTGAATGAAAAACTCTGAAGAATGTTTTCGATGTTCAAAGTTTCTTGGGACTTGCTGGTTATTATCGAAGGTTTGTAAAGAAATTCTCAATAATTGTCTCCCCATCGACCAAGCTATTGAGGAAAGATATACCATTTATTTGGACGGATAAGTGCTAAGAAAGTTTTAAGACATTAAAAATGATCTTAACAGAAGCCCTGGTACTAGTACAACCAGAATCGGGCAGAGGTTATATGGTTTATAGCGATGCTTCTCATAATGGTTTAGGATGCGTACTTATGCAAGAAGGAAAAGTGGTGGTCTATGATTTAAGGCAACTTAAGACGCATGAGAGGAATTATCCTACTCATGATTTAGAGTTAGTATCAGTTGTATTTGCTTAAAAGATATGGGCCATTATCTATATGGTGAGCGATGCTACATTTACATAGATCATAAAAGTTTAAAGTATATGCTAACTCAAAATGAGTTGAACATGAGGCAAAGAAGGTGGATCGAACTTCTTAAGAATTATGATGTTGTGATTGACTACTATCTTGAAAAAGCCAATATAGTAACTAATGCACTTAGTTGGAAGATATCCTTTACTTTAAGAGCAATGAATGTGCAACTGTATTGGAAAAAGATTGGTATGTTAATTACAAAACTTTAGTTTAGACCGATTCATTTAGATCGGATTAAAGATTTTTAGTTGAAAGATGAAAAATGTTGCAAAGATTATAACAAATTGAAAATGGTGAAAATAAAGACTTCAAAGTTAAGTATGTTGGATGTTTGAGAAAAGTATTATGTTCTTGAAGATGCATCCAGAAAGGAATAAGTGGAATCTAGGTCTGAAGAGCAAATATTGATGTCCAAAAATAAAAAGACAGCAACTGAATTTATGGCTACATGCTTGACAGGCTAGCAACTATAAGTGAAACATCAAGTATCTTCAGAAATGTGGTAACATATTTCTATTCCCTTAATGGAAGTGGAAAAGAATTATGATGGATTTCATAACTAGGTTACCAATGATACTGATTAAAGATGATTCGATTTGGGTAATTGTGGATAGATTGAAACAATTGGTGATGAATAAATATGTTGAGCGATAAATCTGAAGTGCTGAAAAGTGATGTGATGTACCTATTTTCATTGTGTGTGATTAAGATCCAATATTATCTCTAGATTTTAGAGTTCCTTACATAAGACTTTAAAGACTCGACATAATTTCAACATTACTTTGCATCCATAGAAGGACGAACAATCTGAAAGATTAATTCAGATTGTGAACGATATGTATAGTTTCTATTTGATTGAGTTTGAAGGCTTTTGGGAAAAAGTATGTGCCACTAGATGAAATTTCTTACAGTAGCAACTATCGATCAAGTATAAAGATGGCTTTATCAAAAGTGTAGTATGAAAGAAGGTCGTGATAAACATTTACGAATAGTGATATAAGCCTTGTGGGAAAGGTTGTTGTATGCAAAGTTACTCAAATGTAAATTTGATTAATTCAAGTTGCATTTCTAGGTCACAGTGTCTCAACAAAGAGGATCTAAGTTAAGATGATAGCACTAGTATTAATATATTCTGAAGTTAATAAGGATTCCATATTATTTAATGATACATCCCATAATAGGTTGTGATGCATATTGATGTAATAAAGCTAAAGTAGTAGTTGATGTATCTTGCTGAAAGTCATTCTTTGCCTTATAAGCATTGAATGCGCAATTATCTTTGGAAGAAGATAGTGTATTGATTACACAGCTTCAGCTCAAGTATACATTGACAAATCGGATCAAAGATTTACAGATGAAAGATAAGATATGCCTGAAAAGAATTCAGTAAGGTAAAAAGGAAAAACTAAAGATTCTGATGTTAAGTATAAAGGATATTCATATTATCAAGGGGTAATTTATATCCCCGGTGATAATGAGCTAAAAAGAGAACTAAAAGGTAATTGGATCTGATTTATTTCGAGAAGCGGAGAATAAAATAAGAGTGGTTCGAAGCAATCTTAGAATTTCTTTAGAATGATTAAAATTATATACTGATCTTGAAAAAAATATTTAATTTGAAGTTAAGGATAAAATATTTCTCAAAAGTTTCACCTTAGAAGAAGGTGCTATGATTTGGACGAAAATAGAAGCTGAGTCAGAGAATTAGTAGACCATATAAGATTTTAAAAAGAGTTGGTCCGATAGCTTATCAACTAGCTTTACATCCAGAAATGGACAAGATTCACAATATATTCCATGTATCGATGCTCATGAAGTACCGATCAGATTCTTTACATGTCATTATCCCAGAGGAAATAGAAATTCAGCCATATTTGACTTACGAGGAAGAACCGGTAAAGATACTAGCACATGTAGTCAAAAAAACTAAGGAGTAAGTCAATTCCGCTTGTTAAGGCTCTATGGCGAAATCATAAAATTGAGGAAACGAATTGGGAAAGAAAAGAAGATATGAGAAAGCGGTTTCCTCACCCTTTTGAACCAGGTAAGTGTTGAAAATTCGAGGACGAATTTTCTTAAGGGGAGAGAATTGTAATATCCCAATTTTTGGCTAGTGACCAAAATATAAATTTTGAAAGTTTTGTGGATAAAGTATAAATCTTGGAAAAACTAAGGGATCAAAGTGTAATTTTCAAAAGTTATGTATTTTAACCCCGTAAATGAATATTTTACCCCCAAGAATTACTTTTCTGTGTTACCTGGATTTTCGTACAGAGTTTGTATTAATGGCTATAAAGTGATAAAGTTTGGAAAAATATTTGGATAATCGGATCGAGGTAAAATTTCAAAGATAGTTCCATGGACCTTAGAAGAGTCATAAAATATCATTTTATGGATATTTTGATGTTAAAAAGATCGGGAAAATTTTAAATCGATCGAAATGACATAAAATGACAATTTTGTGAGTAAGTTGATCAGTAAATGGTGTTTTGGTCATTTTGCCCAAAAGGGACATGGAGGGAATTTTGAGATTTATTCTATGGATGAATAATGGCTAATTAGAATCCAACTAAGTCTAGTTGGAATGTTTCAAAATGGAAAATTAGAAATATAAATCTAGTTAGAGGGTATTTTTGAAAAGTGGAATTTATTGAATTAAAAAGAAGACAAAAATTTTACAAGCTCGATTTAAGCCCCGAATCTCAGTTTTTAGGTAATCTTTCGAACTACAAAGTTGTTCTACTCTTCGAGCTCTATCTTTTGATGTAAATAATTCATATAATACTTGCTTGGTTGATGAGATTTGATATGAGGAAGAAATTAGGGTTTATGAACAAATTGGGGCTTTTATGATTTTATGAAACCATGGTTGATTTTAAGTTAGAATCATGCTTGTATGATGTTAGAATCATGTTATTGAGTTTGGATTTAAAACCTACATATTTCGGTTTGTATAAAGAAGATTAGGTTTTATGGATTCAAGTCTAACTTAGGGTTTGTGATGTTGGATTAATGATCTAGTAAGCCTGATTTGTTGTTTGGAAGCAAAGCCCTAAGTTAAATACATAGGGACCATTTTGGCAAGCTTCAAAATTAAGGGACCAGATCTGATTTTTATGAATTTGATGTGTATTTATATTATTAATGATGTTAGAGACATGAAAATGAAGTTAGAATGCTAAACCAACGATTAATCACATTTGTGGCCATTTTAATAAATTGTCAAACTTGAATGGTCTATTCGGGAAAGAGGATATGTAGAATGAGTAAATATGATTTTTAGTTAAAATGATGGAATTAAGGTAGTAATGTTTATTGGAGGACTAATTTTTGCAAAGTTAAGAAGCTTGAATCTTTATATTTGAAATTTTGGTGACCATTTCGACAAATCAAGAGAAATTAGAGAAGTAAAGGTTTAAGCCTATTCTGATGAAGGATGTAAAGAGAGCATATGAATACAAGCTTTATTCTAATCATTTGAAGTAAAGTGATGGGACTAAATTGACAAGTAAAGAAATAAGTGGCAGTTGGTGTAAATTAGAAGTTATTTATGGAAAGTTATGTTGGAATTTGAATTATGGCAGTAAGTTTAAAAACTCTCTATAAATTCTATAAAATGGTTAAATGATGAATTTTATACCATTGTAAAAAAAATTTAGTCTAGTTTTGTTTCCAACAAACTGATTTCGAGTTCGGTGTTAAAAGATATGGATTTTTATTCGAAAGAAGGTCAGAAAAATTACATAGCAATTTCTGCATGGATAGCTCCGTGACGTGAATGTAAAGAATTTTTATAATTTTGGTAGATTTTTCTAATTTATGTGACTTATACCGTTAGAACCGTTATCGAATCTAGTTTCTACAGTATAAAGGAAATTAAGATCCAGTATGTATTCTGCCCTATATAAGTAAATCTTTGAAGGTTAAAAAATTGAATTTGAAACATTTTGTTTTTAAATGTTAGTTAGCAAGCTCGGAAAAAATATTTGGAAATTTTATATTCAAATGATTATATTAGACAACATGTTTAAGGTATTGATAGATTTGAATCTAACAAATATTTTGTTGCATTCATGTGATTAATGAAGTCAAGTCCGAATCAAAGAAGATTCGAGGTACTATGAAAGTAAGGATCGATCTAAGACTTAGTGAGGCATTGTGTTAAGTGGCCAAGGTGAGTGCATTATATGCATGTATGGCATGTTACAAACAGGACGACTTGCGACAAGTCGACCTTGATATTAATTAAAATGCACGTTAATTAATAATTATATGAATGTTATGAATTAATAATGTGACATGTATGATACATCAAACTTCTAGATTTTGGGTTTGAACTGCCCATAAACGAATTATGAATGATAGTATTGATGGATTTGATATTGAATGTGAAAATATTATAATGTTATGCCCGAGCACTAGTGTGAGAGTCTTTAGTATAATTGGATATCCATAGGGTCTTAGCAGCTGCGTTCCAGCACTACGGTGCGTTCCAGACACTTTAGTGTTGACTTCAGACACTACGGTGTTGTTTAGACACTTCAGTGTCAACTAGCACAAAAGGTGCAGTAATGAGGAGCAAAGGGCGTCCTCAAGTACGTACTCATCATCAGACGCTACGGCGTTGCAGACTCTACAGTGTCGTTATGATGACTCGTATACCATAGGTTCACATGAAATTGTACTTTGGGCTATAATTCATGAAATGCTTTTATGCATGTGGATAAGCTAGTAAGTCTATCGTAAATACTACTGATAAAGTAAGAATGATATTATGACTTTGGATATATACATACAATTATGATTCATTGAAATAAGTTAGTTTCTCATTTACTATGATAAATGATGAAATGATTATAAACTGTACTGGGATCGCTTGCCATTTTGCAGGGAATTGTATTGCATTGTCATATAATATAATGTAATGTATGATCAAATAATTTAACTAAATAGTATATCAATTGCCTCACTAAGTTCGTACTTAGCGTGTGGTTGATTTTTCACACGTAGGTGGCTCAAAATATTGGACTAAGCAAGGTGTTACATCAAGTTCAAAGAATTTCATCAAGCTACCACAGTAATGACATCCTACTTGAGGTTTTTGATTAATTTTAGTGGCATGTATAAATGAAATGAAATTTTCTATTTTGGTTCAGAGTCTATTATTTATTGAATAGTCATTTTGTTATTTCTTATGTCTGTGAATTTCATTTTAATAAACTAATTTCTTTTTATAGTGGATTCAGGGATGATTGTGGCATGTACATATTGAAGTATATAGAAGTGGATAAAAAAGTGACTGGTCGAAGATTTTTTTTCACGGTAAAGTATACCATGTAGTTTCATTTAGCTATTGTGTGATATTGAATAACATGATATATTTATTGTATAGACACAAAATATGAGAGTTAGACGACTGAAAATTTTGGCAAAAACTTGTTACAAGCAACCACAATGAAGCTAATCTTTTCAATCTTCGTGAATTGTCCAAACAGAATTCAGAAGTTAAGGAATGGAATGGAGTAAAGAGAGCTAAAATAGCATATGGCAGTTTGCAATAATTGACTGAAATTCTAGTTAAATCATATTTTCTCTTTTTCTTTATAATTGTACCATCCCATGATAAAAAGAAATAGACGAGATTATATATCCAGGGTTACGTTATTTATAGAAATTTTGAATGCATTTGTACTAGTTTGTGGATGGTTCACAACCTTCTCTCTTTTTTCACTTTTCATTTATTTTCTTCATGTGGTGAATAATGGTGGTGACTTGGGATTTTCAGAGCATGACACGCATGTGAGTATTATAGTTATTATAGTGATTATTAAAAGGAAAAATCATTGTCAATAATCAACATTATTTATATAACAGGAAAAGAAAAATCAAAGGAGACGTGGTTTAAGGAATGTAAGATTACAATGTTTGGTTTAAGGATTACTTGACTGAATATTTTACCGAATTATCCTTATGATATATTTTCTTTTTAACAAGGTAAACTTTAAATATTAAAGTTTTAAAAAAATGGAGCATTTAATTCTCCATAATGTGTGTTGATTCAAAAAATAGATTAAGAACCAAAAAAATACTCAAACATTACAATGTGGCTTCACATGAAACACAATCATAGCTGAGAAATCGATGTTTCCTACTTTGAAAAATCATAATTTCTTGGCGAGATCAGGTTTTAGGAAGTCAAAAGTAATAGCTCACTGGATGTGTATCGATACTGGATGCGTACCGGTACTGAAATAGATCACTGAAAATTAATTTCAAAACGGTGTACCATTACTCGAAGGTACCATACCGGTACTCTAAGATGAGTCTTATCGGTTTAGGGTCTATATCGATACAAAAAGAGCTCACTAGATTTTTGCAAAACAAAAGCGTATCGGTACGCCTATAAGGCCGTACCGTTACTCAGAGGAAATTTGGCTTTTAAGTACTTTTAACCTTGTAAAATTATTTCGAATTGGTTTCAAATAATTAAGATAATATTTGATCTTTTAAAAACTTTATTTGACACTTAGCTCTTTTTCAACATAGAATTTGTGAGTTATTTCAATACTTTAAAATTTTATTTAAAATAGATTCGAATATAAAATCTTGTTATATCAAAATTAATATTTTTTAGTTTTACAATCTCCCTTTTTGATATAACAAAAGTAAAATAAATTTTTAATAAAAATACTCACCCTTTCTTTTTGAATAAAAGCCTTAAAAATTTTAATCAAAAAATTCTACCATTTTTGTTAGATCAAAAACAATGAGAAGCAAGATAAACATAAACCAATCTGAAGCACAACACATAGTAATATTCATAATACATATCCATAAATCATAAGCAATCCCATATATAATATCCAAAATAAAATAAAGCATAAACAATCCAAAGTAGCATAGCCATAACAAAATAAGGAAACATAATCCAACATAAGTGAAACGTATGTAAGAAAACATAATCCAACAAAATCTAGATGAAATGCATGATATGACATGAAATATAGCTAAGCCTCCAGTGCGTCGCCGCCGCCATCAACATCATCTTCAGCATTCTCCTGAAGATGCTGAACCGAATACTCCAAGATCTCAAAACACTCATCAACCAAATCAAAATGATGCATAATACAACCCTACATCTGAGTGATCAACTCCGAAAGTGATGCCAAAGAGGCATCTCCTTGAGGTACCAGAGCAACTGGCTGATGAGCCACTCTAGGTGCTGGAGCTACCCGTAGAGCGCGAGAAATCCACTCACTGTTGACGAGATCCAAATGAGCCCTTCGAAGAGATGAAGAATCAATCTTATTGCCTAAAGGGAAGAGAATACCTATGGAGCAATCTATGTCTTACTTAAGAAAGATATGGCTGAGGACGCAATTGTAGTAAAATGAGGTGACAATAGAGGTGTGACGGTTATTGATGGTGTAAACTTGGTCGGCAAAATTAATCTGAGCAAGATTGATGCGTTTAATAGTGCGGAAGCACTGAATCCAATAAGCATCGACGGACTTAATGGTAGAATACTTACATCCGGATGGTCAAAACCACCAAGAGATAATGAGATAGAGAAAGCAATCATGGGCATTTAGGACAATAACATAGCCAAGGTTTGGAGAATCGGGAATAGGTTGATCTTCATCATCAAGACTGATGTTTTCTAGACCTAGATGGGTGGCAATTATTTCGGTTTCTAGCTGAAAGGTCTTCCACATAAGATAAGACTATATAGCAATAACACTTTTACCCGAATTATCAAGAAGACAACAAGCATTGGAAAAGAAAATTTGGAATAAAGTGGGAAAATATTCGGGATTGAGCTGAAGCATGGTAAAAAATTTCCATCTCCTCAGAAGACTAGGGTAAAGAAATTTAAAACCGGGAGAGGACATAAATTCAAAATCGACAACACGCTCATCCCTAATAGAAAGAATTTTGAAAAAAATCAAAGTTTGCCATTTGGTTTTGTACTCCGGGTTCATTAAAACATGTATCAAATGAAGTAGGTAAAATGGGTTGAGTTTCAGGTGCAGGCTGGCTCGAAGAAGGTAAACCTGTGCAAGGACGTTTAGTCGCAAGTTTTGGTGCCATTTAAAAAATTGAAAGGATAAAAGGATTTAAGGTTCTAGACACACTAAGGAAAAATCAAACTCCTGCAAAAACAATAAGCACAATGTATACAAAATCCATCAATTTCATTCCAGTAATCAAGGTGTATAACTATGCATATTAGATGGTAATTAAAAATTATACATATATATATACATAAACAGTAAGTAAAAATATATATATTCGAATACTATATACTTATATATATACAAAATAGATTTTTTAAAAAATTAGAGATACATAATAAGAAAGGATCAGATTAAAATCTATATTGAATACTATATACAAAACTAAGTTCAAATGTTAGAGAGAAACGAAAAACATACTTTCAATCTAGATGCAAAAACCTAAAAACAAAGTATAATATTTGAATACTATATATATATACAAAATAGATTTTTAAAAAATTAGAGATACATAATAAGAAAGGATCAGATTAAAATCTATATTGAATACTATATACAAAACTAAGTTCAAATATTAGAGAGAAATGAAAAACATACTCTCAATCTAGATGCAAAAACCTAAAAACAAAGTATAAGATTCGAGTAAATTAAAGGATATTATAATAATACCTCGAAAAACTCAAAAAATAGATAAAAGAAGTGATAGGTGTGCATGATTCATTGATTAGATATGAAATCCTTGCAAAAACTGTGAAGATTGATGTATTTTGAGTGAAAAAATTAGGAGATTTTTTAGGGAAAATGCCTAAGAAATGCGCTCTAGGTTTAGGGTTTGAAAAAAATTGGGGGAAAATTGATATGAGACCTATTTATATCCCGAAGCCCACTCGTGTCGGTACGCTCATTAATAAGTACCGGTACTGGAGTACTGGTACGCGTTCTTTCGTATTGATGCAGTGTTTTTTTTTAATTCTAGTAAGCCTTTATGTATCGATACAAGTACCGTACCGATACAGTTAAACTTAGAGTATTGATATAACTCGTCTAAGTACCGTTACCCTGTGTCCAGTAATATATAAGGTGTTGACGAAGGTTATTGGTAACTGCCTGAAACCATTTTTTCATGTTGGGTATTGCAATCCCAGGTAAGCTTTGCACTAGGGAGATGCATCATGGATAATTTCATCATCGCTCAGGATGTTATCCACTCCAAGCATAAGAAATCTGGGCTTGTAGGTTGGATGGCTATAATGATTGACTTTGAGAAAGTGTATGACATGCTAGAGTGGTCATTTATTGCTGATACGTTGGGGGACTTGGGGATACCACAAGATTCGTTGCAGTTGATTATGAGTTGTGTTGCGCGTAATAAGTGCTACGCAATTGTGCAAGTATACACGTTGCAAGTTATAGTATAAAAGATATCGTCTCCACAGGGATTGGTGCCACTTCAAGAATCTAGTCTCTTTCACTGTAAAAAGTAAAAACATAAAGACAGAATTATAGGAGTTTAACTAATAACTAAACTAGAAAGCAATAAAGTAAAAGAAAAGATGAATTCAAATGAGAGAGAGATAGGCCAGGTTATCGTGAGTTGAGGTGTGATAGCCGATTGGATCGTCTTGGTAAAAGAGTGCACGGGCAACTCAGTTGCCGTGGCAACTTGCACAACGGGGTTGCCTTGGCAACTAATCGATGGTTGCCTGGGCAACTAGTTGGGCAACTACTTAGGCGTCTGGGCAGCAACCTTCAAGGTTCGGCAGAGCGTTCTTCAATGGTTTCTTCTTATCCCTAAGTCAAAACTCTAGCTACTTGTGCATGCCTTGATAATACATCCCTGCGTGAATCAAGGGTGAACAACAACCAATCTTGCGCTCCTCTTAGCCGTTGAAATCATTAACTTATTCCTAAGCCGGATTAATCTTCACCATCAATAGATTGAATAAAGATCATATTCATTCGTTTCTTGAATCTAACTCTCCCGATATTAGATAAATAGATGAAATCACGAGATCCTCTCCCAATTCACTCGCAAACAAGAATAAGAACCAAGAATGAATAAACCTTGAATAGAAAAGTGCAAACTCTTATTACCTAAACAAAAACCAATAGTTTCTCACAACCACAAAACACAATAACCATAGCCAAATAGATTTAGTTCATGGCTAGGTTCCAAAGAAACACAAGATAAATAATCCCTAGCATGAACCCAATCGAACAAGAAAGAAAAGGATGAAGAAGGAGGCTTGTCGAAATCCTCCTTGCCCTAGATGCTTGTCGAAAATTCTCTCCTCTTGCCCTCCTTGGACTTGTCGAAATTCCCCTCCTTTGCTCTCTCTAAGTTGTCGAAATCTCCATCCTATTTATAGGGCTAGGCCAAAGTCCTTCTTTGAGGAGGAAGTTAAGTTGGAATTAAATTATCTTTAAAGAATATAATTTTTTTATTATAATTGTATTCCTACTAGAACTTCTCATATCTTCTTGGAATTTAATTCTTCTTTAATCTCTGCATGGCAATCAAATTCCTTTGGGTTTAGGCTTTGCTCCACGTCATCTTGGGCTTGTCTAGTCATCAATTTGGACTACCATATCACCTTTGCTCTTGTCGACAATTGCCATGGCAACTGGCTCGGCGTCTCCTTCATGTATTGCCCTGGCAACTAGCTCAGCGTCTCCTTCATACATTGCCCTGGCAACTAGCTCTAGCCTTGCTTTGGCAAGTGATCCTGCATATACACACAAAACACACCAAAGCAGCATCTTTTCCCACAAAAACTACCAAGTTATGTAATCAAGCTCAACGAAGGAAACATGGATTAATGCATGAATGGCTAATTATGCAACTAATATGAGCCTAAGTCTAACAATAATATGAGTAAAAAGGGTAAGAAAAATAGTACTTTTGAACACTTATCACACCCCCAAACTCGAACTATTGCTTGTCCTCAAGCAATGCAAACTCATAATTACCTACCAAGACTTCAATTTTCACAAACTTAGCTTTGAACTTGATTTTAATTCTCTGAACCGGGGCACAAAATATGATTGGCTTTTTATTTTTCGGAAAACTTAGGAGTTACTCGGAATCAAACTATAATGATTGTGAGTGTGTGCGGAGTTGTGTGCAAGTTGATTTTTTGGATTCTATGCAAACAATAGGTTTTCAAATTACTTTATTGGGTTCTTTTTAACATGTTTTAACTAGAGCCAGTTTTGGGCACCTCTAGTGTTTAGTTTTCTTAAGTGAATTTATTCGACTAGAGCCGGTTTCGGGCACCTCTAGCGATCAATTTTTTAACACATACTAGAGCCAATTTCGGGCACCTCTAGTGATCAATTTTTTTAGCACATGCTAGAGCCAATTTCGGGCACCTCTAGCATTCATCCAATTTTTATTCTAATCCCCCAATTTGTTAATTATCAACCTAAGTTCACTAGAATTCTTTAAATCAATCAAACCACAACAGTGTTTCATCAAAATTAGCATCATAGTAAAATTCTAAGTTTTTTTTCCATGGTTATCCTAGAATAAAAATTCTATCCATTAAGTGCATTGGCAAAGTCATCATCGGATATTCATCAAATCTAAGCAATTCTTGTTCCAACTAAAGGTATGGCAAGCAATTTATGTATCCTAAATGTAATACTTAAGATGAATGTAACTAAACATGGTAACTACTAATAACAATCCCCCCCAAACTCGAGTGAGGCATTGTCCTCAATGCATGTTTTAAAGAAAAATAAAACTAACGAAAAATAAAAATGCATACGAGGACTTACTCCGAGAGTTCATCATCGTAGATGATTAGTTTCCTTTTGGTCGGTGTCTTGATTCTCTTGCTTGAACGCGATGGTTGTTTTCTTGTTGCCGGTGGTGGAATCGATCCTCGTACGGGGTTGTCCTCATCGTCCTCTTCATCAATGTCATTGGCTTTTCGCTTAGAGGATTCAATTGGTGCGGTCTTTATTGGTGCGGTCTTTATTGGATTAATGCAAAATAGAATGTATGAGCAAAAGACGTGGTATATCAATGGTAGTATTGTGTGTGGTGGGCATTAAATAAGTTTTAACAAACTTATTCCATAGTTTTGCCTCGGGTTTAAGCCGAAGGCGATTTACCGTGCCCTTGTATTTACCGTCGTTCCAATGAGTTCCCGGTTGAGTGAGTTCTTGAAGCACCTTATCGAGTTGCTTGGGAATGATTTGATCACCGAAGGCTTGATGCTCGTCCTTCTTAATGTAAAGCCCATAAAAGGTGTTGACGTTTTCGGGACTTATGAGTATGGCCCATGAGATGTTACCCAGTTTCGGTTGATGGCAAAAGATTTGCCACTTTTGATGTGCAATCCTCTCGAAGATGAATGGTTCAAGGCCGAAATCTTGATGAGAGTTGGAGTATTCAAAGCCTTGTTCTTCATGAATCTTCCGGCTTTCAAACTTGGATTGAAATCTTTCTTGAACCACCGGTGTAGCAAACTTCTTGTATCTTGGTTCTTTGGAGGAACTTGAATGAACTAAAAATTTAATCTTGGATGCCATGGATGATCTTGGTTGTGAGTTTTGTAAAAACAAATAAATGAAAAGAAAAGAAAAGAAATTAAAATGTTGCAAGATAGAAAGTAGAAATAGGTTATGGGTGATGGGTTTTATAGAAAAGATAGGTGGGTGGGATTAGGGGAAAACGAAAAAAGGGTTTAGGGTGAGGGAGAAGTTGTCGACAAGGGGTTGTGATTAGGGTGAATTGGAGGCTTTATATAAGCCTTATATTCAGCCCATTAGTTTCCTTGTTAAAGATGTTTTCCTACTTGGATTAAAATTCCTCTTTATCTTGATCTTTTTTCCTACAATTCAAAGACAAATCAAATAAGGATTAAAATTAAAGATAAACTAATAAAGAAAATAAATAAAGATGTGTAATAGGATTCTTAAACTTAAATAAAAAAATATATCCTAAAGAAAATTACTAATAATCGGAAATATATAAAAAAAATAAAAAAAATCGAAAAAATAAAATAAATGATTAATCGAAAAAATAAAAATAAATAAATAGAGAAAATAAATAAATAAAAATATCAAAAGGGAGAGCATGCTCATGCATCTCCTAAGTTGACCACTTCCTTGTTACGTTCCACATGGGCACCATTGTAGTGCTTCAATCTTTGTCCATTAACTTTGAATTCATGGTTGTCTGAGATGGACTTGATTATCACGGCAGCATGGGAGAATGGTTTGACGACTTCGAATGGTCCCGACCATCTTGATTTCAGCTTTCCCGGGAAAAGTTTTAGCCGAGAATTGAATAAGAGAACTAGTTGCCCTGGCATGAATTGTCGTTGCAATAGTTTCTTGTCATGCCATCGCTTTGTTTTCTCCTTGTAGATTCGTGCATTGTTATAGGCGAGTGCACGGAATTCTTCTATCTCATTGAGGTCCAACAAACGCTTTTTTTCGGCACTTTCCCAATCCATATTCACGGTCTTAATTGCCCAGTATGCCTTGTGTTCGATTTCCACCGGTAGATGACACGTTTTGCCATAGACAAGTTGGAAGGGGGACATACCTAAGGGTGTTTTGAATGCAATGCGATATGCCCAAAGTGCGTCATCTAGTCTTAATGACCAATCCTTCCTAGAGAGATTTACAACTTTCTCGAGTATACCCTTCAACTCCCGGTTGGAAATTTCTGCTTGCCCGTTGGTTTGTGGGTGATATGTCGTGGCGATCTTGTGTGATATGTCGAAGCGTTGCAACATCTTGGCAATTAGTCTATTGTCAAAATGCTTGCCTTCGTCACTGATAATTTCTCTCGGCATCCCAAACCGTGTAAATATGTTTTTCTGCAAGAATCGTTGCACGGTCTTGGAATCGTTGTTGGGAACTGCAGCTGCCTCAACCCATTTAGACACGTAGTCGACGACAAGTAGAATGTAGAGGTTTCCGAATAAAGATGGGAAAGGTCCCATAAAATCGATCCCCCATACATCGAACAATTCCACCTCGATGATGTTCTGGAGTGGCATCTCATGTCGTCTAGAGATATTGTCTGTCCTTTGGCAACGATCACATTGCTTGTAAAAGTCTTGGGCATCTTTGTACAATGTTGGCCAATACAAACTGGATTGCAAAACTTTGGCTGCGGTACGAGTTCCTCCAAAATGTCCTCCATAGGGTGAAGAATGGCATTTCAGGAGTACATTCTGTTGCTCTTCTTCAGGGACACATCGGCGTATAACCTGATCTGCACATTGTTTAAACAAAAGAGGCTCGTCCCAAAAGTAATGCTTAGCATCATGGCGGAACCGCTTCTTCCCTTGGTGAGTAATGCCATAAGGTAAAATACCACAAACAAGGAAATTAACTAAATTTGCGTACCAGGGTATTACCGAGGCATGTGCTGCCGTGGCGACTGCTCCCAGAATTACCGAGGCATGCGCGTCAAAGGCTGCTGCGGCGTCGAGAGTTGCCGAGGCATGTTTTTCCATTGTTGCAGAGGCGTCGAGGGTTGCCGAGGTATGCGCGTCTATGGTTGCCGAGGCAACTAAAATTTGTTCATCCGGGAATGCATCGCATATCTCTAGATCCGCGTCCTCCTCCCTATTGCGTTCCAAATGTGATAAGTGATCGGCCACTTGATTTTCTGTTCCTTTCTTGTCCTTAATTTCAATATCAAATTCTTGTAAAAGTAATATCCAACGAATCAAACGAGGTTTAGCATCCTTTTTAGCAAATAGGTATTTGATTGCCGAATGGTCCGTATGAACAATTACCTTTGTACCAATCAAATAGGATCGGAACTTGTCAAATGTGAAAACTACGGCTAGTAACTCATTCTCCGTTGTTGTGTAATTCACTTGAGCACTATTAAGAGTTTTACTAGCGTAGTATATCACATGGAAGGTCTTACCTGTGCGTTGGCCTAGGACTGCTCCTACCGCGAAATCACTTGCATCACACATGAGCTCAAAAGGTAGTGTCCAATCTGGTGGAACGACAATGGGTGCCGAGGCAAGCTTTTCCTTTAGGGTTTCGAATGCTTGGGTGCAAGATTTATCAAAATCGAAGATTTTATCCTATTCAAGAAAATTGCACAAGGGTTTAGTGATTTTAGAAAAATTATGAATGAACCTCCTGTAAAAACCTGCATGTCCAAGAAAACTTCGAATTCCTTTAACCGAACTTGGTGGGGGTAATCGCTCGATCACGTCCACCTTGGCTTTGTCTACTTCAATTCCCTTGGACGAAATCTTGTGGCCGAGCACTATTCCTTCATCTACCATAAAATGGCATTTCTCCCAATTGAGGACTAAATCAGTTTCTTCACATCTTACCAACACCTTCTCTAAATTTCCGAGACAACTGTCGAAGTCATTGCCAAAAACAGAAAAATCATCCATGAAGATCTCAAGGAAGTCTTAGACCATGTCTGAAAAGAGTGCCATCATGCATCTTTGGAAGGTTGTCGGGGCGTTACACAATCCGAACGGCATCCTTCAGAAGGCATAAGTACCGTATGGGCATGTGAAGGTTGCCTTTTCTTGATCTTCTGGTGCTATGGCAATTTGATTGTAACCTGAATAACCATTAAGAAAACAATAAAAGGGTTTACCTGCAAGACGGTCAAGCATTTGATCAATAAATGGTAATGGGAAGTGATCTTTCCTGGTGGCTTTGTTTAGCTTTCGATAATCCATACAAACCCTCCAACCGGTCACAGTCCTGGTTGGAATGAGTTTATTATTTACATTACTTACCACTGTTGTTATACCTCCCTTTTTCGGTACACATTGTACGGACTTACCCACGCATACTATCATAGGGTATATAATGCCGGCGTCAAGCCACTTGATGATTTCTTTCATTACAACCCCTTTCATGGCATGATTCAGTCTCCTCCGGGCCTCAATTGAAGGTTTGTGATCATCTTCCAACAAAATCTTGTGCATGCACTTTGCCAAAGCTAATTCCCTTCAAGTCGGCAATTGCCCACCCTATTGCCTTTTTGTGTAGCTTCAACATCTTGATCAGCTTTCTTTTCCTCGCTCAAGCTGTAACTTAGAAGAAATAATTACAGGCAATGTATTATCGGTTCCTAAGTATGCATATTTTAGTTACTCTGGCAACTATTTCAACTCAAGAATCGGTGGTTGTTCAATAGAGTGCTTTTCGAGCTTACCTTCCTTACCTAAGTAATCTAGTGGTTCAAAGTATGTACATGGTCGATTGACTAGCCAATTTGCCTCTTCTTGTTGTTCCTCATTGATCTGTTCTTCATACTCCTTAGGTTCCTCTTTATCGGCAATATAGTTGCCGAGGCAACTAAATTCCTCGTCGAAGTTAAACTCTGCTGTGGCATGAAGAAGTTGCCATTCTTCTGGATCATCGGCGTGCCTTAGTGTTTGGAACACATTTAGTTTAACTTGCTGGTCATTCACCCTCATTGTGAGTTCTCCCTTTTCAACATCGATTAAGGTTCTCCCTGTTGCTAGGAATGGTCTCCCGAGAATGATAGGTCCATGCTCATCTGCTTCACAATCCAAAACAATAAAGTCAGCGGGAAAAATAAATTTATCAACTTTTACCAGTATGTCTTCGATTTTTCCCTCTAGATGCACATAGGATCTGTCGGCTAGCTGTAGCATAACTGTTGTAGGCCTTGCCTTCCCGATTCCTAGTTTCTGGAAAACCGATTTAGGCATCAAGTTTATGTTAGCCCCAAGGTCATATAATGCTTTACCGACATAGTGGTTTCCAATGGAACAGGGTATTGTGAAACTTTCGGGATCCTTCAACTTGGGTGGCATACGATTGTGCAACATGGCCATGCATCCCTCTATTGCGGCAACTGTTTCAAACTCTCCTAGCCGTGTTCTCTTGGACACAATGTCTTTAAGGAACTCAACATTTGTTCAATTGCTTCCACCAATGGCAAGTTGATGTGGACTTGCTTTAGGATATCAAGAAACTTCTTGAATTGATATTCTTGCTTTTGTCGCTTCAACCTTTGTGGGAATGGTGGTGGAAGTCGGATATCTTCGATCCTTTCATTGGTCTAGAATCTGATTGATGGTATTGCTGGGACAACTGGAGTTGCTGATGCATCATCAACGGGGGTTGCCATGGCGTGTCGATCATCAGTTACCGAGGCATGCTTATCGTTGGTTACTGAGGCATGCTTATCATTGGTTACCGAGGCATGCTTATTGCCGGTTTCCGCGACAATTACTGGTTCAGCATCTGAGGCTTTGCCGCTGAGTTCATCTTGTTCTTTTTGTGGAGTTTTGTTTGATGAGCGAGCTTGAGCCTCTTTAAGTTGTTGGCCACTTCTAGTGGTGATCGCCTTACATTGCTCATGGCCAGTTCCTCTTGCAACTTCAGTATCGCTAGGTAAACCTCCTTGCGGTCTAGTATTCAGGTTTTGAGCAAATTGTCCGACTTGATTTTCCAATGATTTGATTGCCGCCTCTTGGTTTTGCAATCTCATCTCGGTCCTGTTAATAAAAGCATCAGTTCTTTTTATAAAGTTACTATTCTCAGCCATATAAGATTCAGTTTTCAACATAAAAGCATTGAGAGAATTTTCCAAAGAACTAGATGTTGTCGGTTGTTGCTGCGGCAACTGTTGCCGTGGCATATTCTGCTGGAATCCCGATGCTTGTGCATTCTGATTGTTCTGGTTTAGAGCATTGTTGGGATTACTCCATGAAAAATTCGGGTGCTTCTTCCAAGTTGGATTGTATGTATTGGACATCACATTGTTGTTCCGGTTGTAATTCCCCACATAGAAGCTGGATTCCGAATTCTACATACATTCAGAAGAATCATGGTTACCACCACATAACTCACAAAAGGAATCCATTACCTTGACCTCATGTGTGTTGTTTGGTTTCTGCATGTTCTGGACCATCTCAGTTAAGGTAGCCAATTGTGCTGAAATTGAGTCTGATGATCCTAGTTCATGTATTGCTTCTTCTTATAGTAGAGGGGAATTGATAATCATTCTTGGCTAGCCTGTTTAGAATATGCATTGATTCCTCCGGTGACTTATCTAGGAGTATGTCGTTTGCCGAGGCATCTAGCATCATTCCTTGTTGGTGTATTCACGGTGTTGTAAAACATTGTTACTTGCGTCCACACTGGGAATCCGTGTAGGGGGCATTTGTGTAGAAGTTCTTTGTATCGCTCCCAAGCCTCGTACATGGATTCATCATCTGCCTGCTGAAAAGAAGTAATGTCATTACGAAGCTTATCAGTCAAATTTGTAGGATTAAACCGAGCAAGGAAATCACGACAAAGATCGGTCCAAGATCCTATTGATCCGGTAGGAATGCTATTCAACCATGCTTTTGCCCTATTCCTCAGTGAATAGGGGAATAATCTTAATCGTAAACGGGGGTGACTCCGTGTATTTTGAATGAGTTGCAAATCTCGAGGAAAGATTTAAGATGTTGTCGTGCATCTTCAGTTGCTGAGCCACCAAATTGACCAATTGTGTTGATCATATTAAACATCACCGGTTTCAACTCAAAGTGGTCGGCTTCAATTTCAGGTGCGGCAACTCCTGGATTAAGTCCATCAAGATCTTCTTCAAGATAGTCTCGAATAGTTCTTTTTCGTGAAAGAATCACTCCTTCTCCTGCTGGAACATCTTGATTCATATTGCCGTCTTGATTAGCCATTACTACTCTTAACCTTCGTCTAAGTCTTTGTAAGGTTCGTTCGATTTCTGGATCAAATGGATATTCTGGTGTAATCGGTCTCGCCCTGGTCATATACTAATACAAAACCAATGTTTGTTAGCCCTTTGAATCTTAAACAAGAAAAAATAAAAAGAAAGTGCAAGAAAATAAAAGCAAAGTCGCTATTGTCAATCCCCGGCAACGGCGCCAAAAACTTGTTGCGCGTAATAAGTGCTACGCAATTGTGCAAGTATACACGTCGCAAGTTATAGTATAAAAGTTATCGTCTCCATAGGGATTGGTGCCACTTCAAGAATCTAATCTCTTGCACTGTAAAAAGTAAAAGAAAACACAAGTAGAAGATCATAGGAGTTTAAACTAATAACTAAACTAGAAAGCAATAAAGCAAAATAATAGATGGAATCAAATGAGAGAGAATAGGCCAGGTTATCGTGAGTTGAGGTGTTATAGCCGATTGGATCGTCTTGGTAAAAGAGTGCAAGGGCAACTCAGTTGTCGTGGCAACTTGCACAACGGGGTTGCCTTGGCAACTAATCGATGGTTGTCTGGGCGACTAGTTGGGCAACTACTTGGGCGTCTGGGCAGCAACTTCAAGGTTCGGCGGAGCGTTCTTCAATGGTTTCTTCTTATCCCTAAGTCAAAACTCTAGCTATTTGTGCATGCCTTGATAATACATCCATGCGTGAATCAAGGATGAACAACAATCAATCTTGCGCTCCTCTTAGCCGTTGAAATCCTTAACTTATTCCTAAGCCGGATTAATCTTCACCATCAATAGATTGAATAAAGATCATACTCATTCATTTCTTGAATCTAACTCTCCCGATATTAGATAAATAGATGAAGTTACGAGATCCTCTCCCAATTCACTCGCAAACAAGAATAAGAACCAAGAATGAAAAAACCTTGAATAGAAAACTGCAAACTCTTATTACCTAAACAAAATCCAATTGTTTCTCACAACCACAAAACACAATAACCTTAGCCAAATAGATTTAGTTCATGGCTAGGTTCCAAAGAAACACAAGATAAAGAATTCCTAGCATGAACCTAATTGAACAAGAAAGAAGAAGATGAAGGATGGATGAAGCCTTCTTGTCGAGATCTCCCCCTTGAAGCTTGTCGAAAATTCTCTCTACTCTCCCCATTGGAGTTGACGGCTTGGTGATCTATTTATAGGGCTAGGTCAAAGCCCTTCTTTGAGTAGGAAGTTAAGTTGGAATTAAATTATCTTTAAAGAATATAATTCTTTATTATATTTATATTCCTTCTAGAACTTCTCCTATCTTCTTGGAATTTAATTCTTCTTTAACCTCTTCATGGAAATCAAACTCCTTTGGAATTTAGCTTTGCTCCACGTCATCTTGGGCTTGTATAGTCATCAATTTTGACTACCATATCACCTTATTCTTTGTCAACAATTGCCCTGGCAACTGGCTCGGCATCTCCTTCATGCATTTCCCTGGCAACTAGCTCAGCATCTCCTTCATGCATTGCCCTGGCAACTAGTTCTAGCCTTGCTTTGGCAAGTGATTCTGCACATACACACAAAACACACCAAAGCAGCATCTTTTCCCACAAAACAACCAAGTTATGCAATCAAGCTCAACGATGGAAGGAAACATGGATTAATACATGAATGACTAATTATGTAACTAACATGAGCCTAAGTCTAACAATAATATGAGTAAAAAGGGTAAGAAAAATAGTACTTTTGAACACTTATCATTGTGCATCTTCAGTTGCTGAGCCACCAAATTGACCAATTGTGTTGATCTTATTGAACATCATCGGTTTCAAATCAAAGTATTATCTCCTTATTTTTTCAAGTGTGACAACTTTGGATTAATTCCTTCAAGATAGTCTCGAATAAAAAAATTGGAAGGAGATTTATGCAAGAATCACTCATCCTCTTGATGGAACATCTCGATCCATATTGTATTTTTCTTGATTAGCCATTGTTCTCTTAACCTTTGTCCGAGTCTTTGCAAGGTTCAAATCGATTTTAGATTAAATGGGTATTAGATGGTGTTTTGTGTGACATTAGGTCATATACCAATGCAAAACCAAAATTTGTTAACCCTTTGAATCTTAAACAAAAAAAAAATAAAAAGTGCAAGAAAATAAAAACAAAGTTCAAAATGCCAAGTATCAACGGGGAAAAACTTGTTTCATCATTAAGTGATCACAATTGTGCAAGTGTTATCTAGTGGTTATAGTATAAAAAATATCGTATCCACGGGATTGGTGCCACTTCAAGAATCTAATCTCTTTTGTTTGTAAAAAGTAAAAACACAAGTAGGTGGTGATTGTAGGAGTTTTAACTAACAACTAAACTAGAAAGCAAATAAGTAAAAGAAGATGTAATCAAATGAGAGAGAATAGGAGAGGTTATCGTGAGTTGAGGTGTGATAGCGATTGTATCATCTTGGTAAAAGAGTTAGGAAGAGATGAAAAAAACTTGTTTGTAGTGGTGGGGCTGGGTTTAGCGAGGTGGAGAAATTTAACTAATGCTTTCCTCATGAAATTTGGCAACTACTTGGCGGCTGGGCAGCAACTTCAAGGTTCGGCGGGCGTTCTTCAATGGTTTCTAAATATCCTAAGTCGAAACTCTAGCTAATTGTGCATGCCTTGACAATACATCCTGCGTGAATCAAGGGTGAACAACAACCAATCGGGAGCCTCTTCATTGAAATTTTTAACTTATTCCTAAGCGATTAATCTTCACCATCAATAGATTGAATAAAGACCATACTCATTCGTTTCTTGAATCTAACTCTCCCGATATTAGATAAATAGATGAAGTTATGAGATCCTCTCCCAATTCACAAACAAGAAGAAAAACTCAAGAATAAGTAAACATTGAATTGAAAGTGCAAACTCTTATTACCTAACCAAAATCCAATTGTTTTCACAACAACACAAAACACAATAATTGGTTAGCCAAATAGATTTAGTTCATGTTTTAGGTTCCAAAGAAACACAAGACAAAGAATTCCTAACATAAACCTAAATGAACAAAGAAGAAAAAGATGAAGAATGGTAACTTATCCCTTTTTTAGCACAAATCTCTCAAATTTTCTCTTGTTGAAATCTATCACAAAATCAAATTTTAGAAAATCTAATCACTTGCTTTTATGAAATCTCTCACTTGCTGAATTTTTTTCCTCTTTCTTGAGTTTGTGGATTGGTCTCCTTTAAATAGGAGATGGCTAGGTTAAAATCCTTCTTGAGAGGATAGTTAAGTTGGAATTAAAATACTTTAAAAGAATATAATTCTTTATTATATTTAAATTTCTTCTAGATCTTCTCCTATCTTTTTTGGGATTTAATTTCTCTTTGACCTTTTAATGGAAATCAAATATTTTGAATTTAACATTGCTCCAAACGTCATCTTGGATTTTATCTAGTCATCAATTTTGACTAAAATATCATCTTATCCTTTGCGCCTCGAAAATTGCCTTGGCAACTGGATCTAACATCTTCTTCATGCATTAAAGGTACAATTGCAATGATTTTTTTTGGCAAGTGATTTTATAACACACAAAAACACACCAAAGTATTATCTTTTTCCACAAAATTAAGCAAAATATGAAATCAAGCTTGTCCACCAAGGAAACAATGCAAACATGCATGAATGGTTAATAATGCAACTAATATGAGCCTAAGTCTAGCAATAATATGAATAAAAATTTTTTTGAATAAAATAGTACTTTTAGACACTTAAACACAAACCAAAAGATATTTCTCATAAAAAAAATAAAACGCGGTAGCCAAGCCCAATAAGTTAGAGGTGATGTCGAAACTATGCATGAATGACTACAAATGCAACTAAAATGGGCCTAAGTCTAACAATAATATGAGTAAACAAGGTGTAAAATTTAGTATTTTTACACACTTATCACCCACCATCGTATTTTTCTTCAGACCTTTCCAGAAAAAAAGTTGTATGCTAAGCTGTCAGAGTGTGAATTTTGGTTTCCGAAAGTTGCTTTTCTTAGCCATGTGGTTTCGGCAAAGGGGATAAGAGTAGATCCCAAGAAAGTACAAGCTATAGTTGAATGAAAAACTTCGAAGAATGTTTCTGAGGTTCGAAGTTTCTTGGGACGTGCTGGTTATCATCGAAGGTTTGTAAAGAAATTCTCAATAATTGCCTCCTCAATTACCAAGCTATTGAGGAAAAATGTACCATTTATTTGTACGGATAAGTGCCAAGAAAGTTTTGAGACATTAAAAATGATCTTAATAGAAGTCATGGTGCTAGTACAACCAGAATCGGGTAGAGATTATGTGGTTTATATCAATGCTTCTCATAATGGTTTGGGATGCGTAATTATGCAAGAAGGAAAAGTGGTGGCCTATGCTTCAAGGCAACTTAAGACGCATGAGAGGGATTATCCTACTCATGATTTAGAGTTAGTAGCAGTTGTATTTGCTTAAAAGATATGGCGCCATTATCTATATGGTGAGCGATGCTACATTTACACAGATCATACAAGTTTAAAGTATCTACTAACTCAAAAGGAGTTGAACATGAGACAAAGAAGGTGAATCGAGCTTCTTAAGGATTATGATGTTGTGATTGACTATTATCTTGAAAAAAGCCAATATAGTAACCAATGCACTTAGTTAGAAGATATTCGTTACTTTAAGAGCAATGAATGTTCAATTGTATTGGAAAAATATTGGTATGTTAATTACAAAACTTTAGTTTAGACCTATTCATTTAGGTCGGATTAAAGATTTTCAGTTGAAAGATGAAAAATGTTGCAAGGATTAGAACAAATTGAAAATGGTGAAAATAAAGACTTCAAAGTTAAGTATGTTGGATGCTTGAGAAAAATATTACGTTCTTGTGATGCATCCAAAAAGGAATAGGAGGTATCGAGGTCGAAGAGCAAATATTGATGTCAAAAATAAAAAAATGGTAACTTAATTTATGGCTACATGCTTGATAGGTTAGCAACTAGAAGTGAAACATCAAGTACCATCAGAAATGTGGTAACATATTTCCATTCCCTAGTGGAAGTGGAAAAGAATTATGATGGATTTCATAACTAGGTTACCAATGATACCGGTTAAAGATGATTCGATTTGGGTAATTGTTGACTGATTGAAACAATTGGCGATGAATAAATATGTTGAGCGATAAATCTGAAGTACTGAAAAGTGATGTGATGTACCTATTTTCATTGTGCGTGATTAAGATCCAAGATTATCTCTAGATTTTGGAGTTCCTTGCATAAGACTTTAAAGACTCGACATAATTTCAACATTACTTTGCATCCATAAAAGGACGAACAATCTAAAAGATTAATTCAGATTTTGAACGATATGTATAGTTTCTATTTGATTGAGTTTGAAGGCTTTTGGGAAAAAGTAAGTGCCACTAGATGAAATTTCTTACAGTAACAACTATCAATCAAGTATAAAGATGGCTTTATCAAAAGTGTAGTATGAAAGAAGATGGTCATAAACATTTACAAATAGTGATATAAGCCTTGTGGGAAAGGTTGTTGTATGCAAAGTTACTCAAATGTAAATTTGATTAATTCAAGTTGCATTTCTAGGTCACATTGTCTCAACAAAGAGAATCTAAGTTAAGATGATAGGACTAGTATTAATATAGTCTGAAGTTAATAAGGATTCCATGTTATTTAATGATACATCCCATAATAGGTTGGGATGTATATTGATGTAATAAAGCTAAAGTAGTAGTTGATGTATTTTGCTGAAAGTCATTCTTTGCCTTATAAGCATTGAATGCCCAATTATCTTTGGAAGAATATAGTGTATTGATTACACAGCTTCAGCTCAAGTATACATTGACAAATCAGATCAAAGATTTATAGATGAAAGATAAGATGTGCCTTAAAAGAATTCAGAAAGGTAAAAAGGAAAAACTAAAGATTTTGATGTTAAGTCTAAAGGATGTTCATATTATCAAGGGGTAATTTATATCCCCGATGATAATGAGCTAAAAAGAGAACTAAAAGGTAATTGGATCTGGTTTATTTCGAGAAGCAAAGAATAAAATAAGAATGGTTCGAAGCAATCTTAGAATTTCTTTAGAATGATTAAAATTTTATGATGATCTTGAAAGAAAATATATTTAATATGAAGTTAATGATAAAATATTTCTTAAAAGTTTCACCTTGGAAGAAGGTGTTATGATTTGGACGAAAAGGGAAGCTGAGTCAGAGAATTATTGGACCATATAAGATTTTGAAAAGAGTTGGTCTGATAGCTTATCAACTAGCTTTACATCCGGAAATGGACAAGATTCACAATATATTCCATGTATCGATGCTTAGGAAGTATCAATCAGATTCTTTATATGTCATTATCCCGGAGGAAATAGAGATTCAGTCAGATTTGACTTACGAGGAAGAACCGGTAAAGATACTAGCACATGGAGTAAAAAAAACTAAGTAATAAGTCAATTCCGCTTGTTAGGGCTCTTTGGTAAAATCATAAGATTGAGGAAACGACTTGGGAAAGAAAACAAGATATGAGAAAGCAGTTTCCTCACCTTTTTGAACCAGGTAAGTGTTGAAAATTCGAGGACAAATTTATTAAGGGGGAGAGAATTATAATATCCCAATTTTTGGCTAGTGACCAAAATATAAATTTTGAAAGTTTTGTGGCTAAAGTATAAACTTTGGAAAAATTCAGGGATCAAAGTGTAATTTTCAAAAGTTATGTATTTTAACCCCGTAAATGAATAGTTTACCCCCAAGAATGACTTTTTTGTGTTACCTGGATTTTCGTACAGAGTTTGTATTAATGGCTATAAAGCGATAAAGTTTGGAAAAATATTTGGATAATCGGATCGAGGTAAAATTTCAGAGATAGTTCCATGGACCTTAGAAGAGTCATAAAATATCATTTTATGGATATTTTGATGTTAAAAAGATCGGGAAAATTTTAAATCGATCGAAATGACATGGAATGACAATTTTGTGAGTAAGTTGATCAGTAAAGGGTATTTTGGTCATTTTTTCCAAAAGGGACATGTAGGGAATTTTGAGATTTCTTTTATGCATGAATAATGGCTTATTAGAATCCAACTAAGTCTAGTTGGAATGTTACAAAATAGCAAATTAGAAATATAAATCTAGTTAGAGGGTATTTTTGGAAAATGGAATTTATTGAATTAAAAATTCATTTTTAATGATACAAGTGTCTTAAATATATGAAATATGAAGGAATTATCAGCAAAAATACTCTCCAGAACGTTGGTGAAGAGAAAATGAAGACAAAATTTTACAAGCTCAGTTTAAGCCCCGAATCTCGGTTTTCAGTTAATCTTTCAAACTACAAAGTTGTTCTACTCTTCGAGCTCTATATTTTGATGTAAATAATTCATAGAATACTTTCTTGGTTAATGAGATTTGATATGAGGAAGAAATTAAGGTTTATGAACAAATTGGGGCTTTTATGATTTTATGAATCCATGTTGATTTTAAGCTAGAATCATGCTTGTATGATGTTAGAATTATGTTATTGAGTTTGGATTTAAAACCTACATATTTCGGTTTGTATAGAGAAGATTAGGTTTTATGGATTCAAGTCTAACTTAGGGTTTGTGATGTTGGATTAATGATCTAGTAAGCCTGATTTGTTGTTTGGAAGCAAAGCCCTAAGTTAAATACATAAGGACCATTTCAGCAAGCTTCAAAATTATGGGACCATATCTGATTTTTATGAATTTGATGTGTATTTATATTATTAATGATGTTAGAGACATGAAAATGAAGTTAGAATTCTAAACCGACAATTAATCACATTAGTGACCATTTTAACAAATTGTCAAACTTGAATAGTCTATTCGGCAAAGAGGATATGTAGAATGAGTAAATATATTTTTTAGTTAAAATGATGGAATTAAGGTAGTAATGTTGATTGGAGGACTAATTTGCAAAGTTAAGAAGCTTGAATCCTTATATTTGAAATTTTGGTGACCATTTCGACAAATCAAGAGAAATTAGAGAAGTAAAGGTTTAATCCTATTCTGATGAAGGATGTAAAGAGAACATATGAATACAAGATTTATTCTAATCATTTGAAGTAAAGTGATGGGACTAAATTGACAAGTAAAGAAATAAGGGGCAGTTGGTGTAAATTAGACGTTATTTGTGGAAAGATATGTTGGAATTTGAATTATGGCAGTAAGTTTAAAAATTCTCCATAAATTCTACAAAAATGGTTAAATGATGAATTTTATACCATTGTAAATATTTGTTAGTCAAGTTTCGTTTTCAACAAACAGAAACTAATTTCGAGTTCGGTGTTAAAAGATATGGATTTTTATTCGAAAGAAGGTCAGAAAAATTACACAACAATTTTTGCCTGGATAGCTTTGTGATGTGAATGTAAAGAATTTTTATAATTTTGATAGATTTTGCTAATTTATGTGGCTTATACCATTAGAACCGTTATCGAATCTAGTTTCTACAGTATAAAGGAAATTAATATCTAGTATGTATTTTGCCCTGTATAAGTAAATCTTCGAAGGTAGCGCAATTTGTCAAAAAATGGAATTTGAAACATTTTGTATTTAAATGTTAGTTAGCAAGCTCGGAAGAATTATTAGAAGTTCAAATTGGTCAATAAGGACCATAAAGAGTTTTTGAACAGTACAAGAAAGAAAGGAAAAAATATTTGGAAATTTTATATTCAAATGATTATATTAGAAAACATGTTTAAGGTATTGATAGATTGGAATCTAACAAATATTTTGTTGTATTCATGTGATTAATGAAGTCAAGTCCGAATCAAAGAAGATTCGAGGTACTATGAAAGAAAGGATCAAACTAAGACTTGGTGAGGCATTGTGTTAAATGGCCAAGGTGAGTGCATTATATGCATGTATGGCATGTTACAAATAGGACGACTTGCGACAAGTGGACCTTGATATTAATTAAAATGCATGTTAATTAATAATTATATGAATGTTATGAATTAATAATATGACATGTATGATACATTGTCATAGTTTATAGATTTGTCTAAGATAAATTAAACTTTTAGATTTTGGGTTTGAACTGCCCATAAACGAATTATGAATGATAGTATTGATGGATTTGATATTGAATGTGAAAATATATATTGTTATGCTCGAGTACTAGTGTGAGAGTCTTTAGTATAATTGGATATCCATAGAGTCTTAGCAGCTGCGTTCCAGCACTACGGTGCGTTCCAGACACTTTAGTGTTGACTTCAGACACTACGGTGTAGTTTAGACACTTCGGTGTCAACTAGCACAAAAGGTTCGGTAATGAGGAGCAAAAGGGCGTCCTCAAGTACGTACTCATCATCGGACGCTACGGCGTTGCAGACACTACGATGTCGTTATGATGACTCGTATACCATAGGTTCACATGAAATTGTACTTTGGGCTATAATTCGTGAAATGCTTTTATGCATGTAGATAAGCTAGTAAGTCTATCGTATTTACTACTGATAAAGTAATAATGATATTATGACTTTGGATATACACATAGAACTATGATTCATTGAAATAAGTTAGTTTCTCATTTACTATGATAAATGATAAAATGATTATAAACTGTACTAGGATCGCTTGCCATTTTGCAAGGAATTTTATTGCATTGTCATATGATATAATGTAATGTATGATCACATGATTTAACTAAATAGTTTAATAATTGCCTCACTAAGTTCGTACTCAGCGTGTGGTTGATTTTGCTCACATGGGTGGTTCAAAATATTGGACTAAGCAAGGCATTACATCAAGTTCAGATAATTTCATCAAGCTACCACAGTAATGGCATCCTACTTGAGGTTTTTGATTAATTTTAGTGGCATGTATAAATGAAATGAAATTGTCTATTTTGTTTCAGAGTCTATTATTTATTGAATAGTCATTTTGTTATTTTTGAAAGGTAAAGGAAGCTCCGATTTTGTGTTTTAATTTATTAGAAACAAAATTTTACCAATTTTTAAGAGTGAATTGTTTTATAAAGTGTCATGTGACATCTCTGACTCGTATTCAGTATGGATACGAGAAAGGGGTGTTACATGAGTGGAGGAGTGAATTCTTCACATTGCCATTGCATCAGTGGATTATTGCGAACCTTCAAAACGACAGAAGGTATGCTATCTGAGGCATTAATTGGTTGGTTTTATTCCCAATTTTCTGTTGGAAGCCGTGGACTAGGAGAAATAAGATTCTATTTGATCCAGATTATATTGAAAAAGTGGATTTTGTTGATGTCAGTTTACGCTATATGGGTTTGATTGAGTCTGCGCATGGTGTGCGAAACCTCTGTATATTGCTCCGTTGTAAATTGGGATTGCTCCCCCATCAACTTGGAGCGTTCCAGATAGTGGTCGGGTCAAGATTAATGTGGATGGGGTGGATATGGTAGATGGCAACTGCGATTGGCGGTGTGTTTAGAGGAGACCAAGGCAAGTGGTTGTTCGGGTTTTCTTAGAGTTTAGGTCCTTGTTCTACGGCAATGGCTGAACTCTGGGCTATACTTGATGGTCTTCGTCATGCTTGGCATTTTTAATTTCATCGTGTGATGTTAGAATCGGATTGCGCAGAAGCGGTTAGGCTTGCTCGGGAGAATGATCCAAGTTATACAGGGAATCCACTTGTTTCTATAATTCATGATTTGTTGTGGATTGGGATGTTGTTGTTCGGCATATTGGATAAGAGGCTAATTATGTTACTGATTTCCTGGTTACTGTGTTGATTGGACAGAATCCTAGGGAGGTCCTTCATGGTCTTGAGCCGGCTGAGGTGCCTAGGTTGGTGGCGCGAGATCTGCAACAAGCCACGGGAGTGGGGTGATTTGTTTTGACTTGGTGTTTCTTGGTTGGGTATTTGTAGGGTGTTTACTAGTATGGTTTCTTGATCGATGGGTTGTTTTGGTGTTTTTGTGTTCAGCCGTTGCTCGTTGTGTCGTCTATGTAACTGCTACCACATGTACTCTTTTTCCTCCATTTAGGTTTAAGGATGTTTTTTAACGAGGCATGTGGTAGGAGAAACCTTTTTCAATAAAAAAATTGATAAGAACTTATTTGATTGAAAACCAAACTTATTGGAACAATCATATACTGATACTCTAGACTCATTTAAATGTACAAATATCTATTCGTATCCGACACTCGTATTTGAATCCAAAAGCAAAATAAAATTAGGCTTGGATATATTCCTTTCATATAAATCCAATTATCATTCAAGATTAAAAAGTAAGGTAAATTAGCTAATTACTAGTAACCTGAATCTCCATTGAGTTGCAATAAGGGGAAGAAAATCACAAAAACTGATAATTGCAAATAAAATAAAAGTAAATTAGGTGCAAAACCAACTTCATACAATCTGAAAGAAGAACTCTCAACTTTATTCTCATTAAAACTTAACAATATTTCCTGCATATAGCTAGTATTTTCTGCATGTATAACTTGAATAACATAACTAAACTAAACCTCACAATAGACACGCAAACAAGGAAACATGCGACCATCATCCATCATGCGGTAGTTACTTTGAATTTTGATATGTTATCGAGGCACACTCAGACCTAGTTCTATTCATAATGAGAGGGAAAAGTCGTAGAAATTAACATTTGCAATTGTAGCAACAAAGAAACTAATGCAAATAGAAGATCATAATCCCAAGATATGACAATGACTTGTCACCTTGTTCAGATGGTATAATTTTTGGACTAGATCGCACGCTATCAATCCTTATTTGGTTGCCAATCCAAAATAGTTGGATATTTTTCTTATTTTTCAATTCATTAGTATATGCAACCTGCAAAAAAATATTATTAATATACATAACAACAAAGAGTAATTATTATATTTTATATTTAATTAACTCAGATATGTCATCTGTTTTTATGTGTCATGCATGTATCCAGCTAATTTTGATATTTGAAGTGTATCAATATACCTCATGTCATGATCACAAGGCTTGTTCGGAGAATGTTCAGAGGTTTTATGCAAGTTCAACGTGACATCTTCATCATATGAAACATGTTTTGGGTTGGACAATGAAGCTTGGCGCTTAGTTTTCTTGGGTTTTCCCCTTTCTGTTTCAATAACTTTTGGATCACCAATTCCAAGAAGCTCTCCTCTTTTAGTGGTTCTCTTTTTACGCCCCCACTTTTACCACTTGCAATTTGAGACTCATTTTTGCAAATTGATCTTTAACCTCATTAAAACTTTAAAATATCTACGATGCACGGTGACATATAGTCATACAATAAGAGGCTAGAGTGGAATACCTAGCTTGAACTGCTATTGGATTATTATCTTCGACATATTCATTCTTCTTTTGTAATCCAAATCTTTCATTGTATAAATAATCTATCGTTTCACTATACATCCTCAAGGTGTTTCTTTTGCCTTTTCATATTTCAACACGGCAAACATATGACGATATGGAAATCCAATAGACTCCAACTTCATACAACAGTATATGATATCATGTGTGGTATCTTTAAGTACAAGATATAACTTCTCTTTTTCAACATGTTCTAACCAATAGCACGTGCACTCATTTTTTTAGTTCTCTTTTTTTTCCAAATAATAACCTTCGTAGGACATTTATTTGCACAATGTAGCAAAAGCATTTCTCGTATATACTTGGGCTATATTACTTTTTAATGTTGCCAACGCATCATCACAATACGGTTGTTCATCCATTATTTTGTAGTCTTGATGACTTTCCTCCCATCTTAAAGATTGCAGTTGTTTATGATAGTACTCAACAAATCGATACAACATTACCTTTTTTCCAACCAAGTTTTAAGTGTTCTATTCATTGACTCGCACCGTTGAGTAGTATAAAATACAATTAAAATGTATATAATGTTACTTGCATAAGAATATCCTTGAAAATATGCTTCTGCCCATTTCTCTTTATCTTTATACAATTCTTGTACTCATCTCCTTTCTTCATCTTTGTGTATGTCCACTAATTCTTTCCAAGTCCTTTCAAAGTCTGATGGCATTCTATACTTGTCAGTGCATCTCATAAACCCATCAAGTAAGTTGTTATGAGCTTTAGACTGCATGTTCCTCATGATATGCCATAAACACAATCTATGTTTTGCCTCGGGTAGTATTTAAGAAATGACATTTGTCATGGCCTTATCTCTATCAGTAATAATAGCAAGTGGTCTGTAGCTATCTCTCGTTTCAATTAATTATTGTAACACCCACACATAGGTATGATCTTTCTCATTCACCACCAATGCACATCCAAATGGCACGGTGTTTCGATGATGATTGACACCAACCAAAACAACGAACGGCTTGTTGTATGTGTTGCACTTGTAAGTCGTATCAAATGCAAGTACATGACCGAATTCTTTGTAGTCGACGCGTGATATAGCATCACACTAGACATCTTCTCTAAGTTTTTGATTTCATCTCTCGTATACCTCACAAAAAAAGATCAGATTCTTACTTTCTGTATAAATACGCTATCACCGTTTCAGCATCACCATCTTGCACTTTTTCTCATTTGATTCTATATAGATAGTTGTACAAGTTTTTTGGTAGAAATCCAACATTCTCAATTGAACCAGCTTCATTCACGAAATTTTACATCATTTTACTTGGAACAATTCCAGAGTTGTGCATGCTCTTAATCTTAATTTCGTCTAACTCACTAATTTTCTAGAATGACCTACAAAATAAATCATTAAAGAACATTAAATATATATATATATATAAGCTAGAAGTTAGTATGTAACAATTTACTTATTGATGAATTACATACATGATGTAAGCAACTTGTGTTGGCTGAACCATTTCATGGTTACATTCTTCGTGGAATTTAGCAACTTTCCAATATTGATATCGTTCATGAAATTTGAATTTAATAAGTGTTCCACATCTAACTCTGCTGACCGATCTTTGTTCACGTTTTTTGTTTGGCAAGTTAATCTACCTTTCATCTCTATATCCCTCCTTATGACACAAAAGTTTCTTTGAAATTATGTGACCACCATTTTAACTTGTCATTGTCTAACTCATTCGAACCCCAAAACCTTTTACTTTTGCATAGGTATCATAAAACTCAATGCAATCATCTAAAGTCTTCCACTTCAGCATATCCATGTCATTCTCATCGTAATCTTTTAATTGTTTCCCAATCTTGTCTCATATACTTTAGTCAATGAAGTAGTCAATTGTCTTCTCATCATCTATATAACATTACATTCAATTTGTTCTTATTCAGTATAAGTTTTACAATCTGATTCATTATTGTAACCATCTTTATCCTGATTATGGCCATCTTTATCCTGATTATAACACTCCAACTATGTAGTTTCAATTTTGTTATATTGATTATCAACCGTCTTTGAAAATTCTGTAATTTAAATAAAAAATTTAAAAAAAAACAAAAATATTATAATGGTGAATGGCGAGAGAATCGAACTTAAAACAAAATTCTAAAATTCCAACTTAAAGTATCGATACGGTACCCTCGAGTATCGGTACACCCTTTGAAAATATTTCCCAGTGAACTATTTTAGTACGGTACGTATCTAGTACCAGTACTCATTTAACAACATACTTGTACTCGTGAAACAGCGTGCAGGTATGGATTTAGGGTTTTAATTTGAGAATTAGGGTTTTCAATTTGGCTTAATTTGAAAATTAGGGTTTGGGTGATGGTTAGAGTTTGGGAATTAGGGGATGCTAGAATTGGGTCGCCTTATCCACGACGAACGAACAATCGAGACGACTTTTGGTGACACCGGCAACTATCGGCAACTCAAACGCAAAAAAAACTGCAACCTTACCTTGTTGAACAAACGGTAGGGAACGACGGCTAGGCTCGAACGACGATCAGTATGCAGCAGGGACAGAGGCGTGGTGGCGACAATCTCGCCGGCAGACAGTTGGCTAATGGCGACAGCGGCTGGAATGGCAAGGAGGATTAAAATATTTAGGGTTTTTTAATTTAGAGATTGAATACGGTTGGTATATGATTCAATTATTTGAAAATAAAGATTAAAAAATGGAATATATATGAAAAATAATTTAATTCAAATTTTATTTTAAATAATTATTAATTGTATGTTGAGTCCTTAAGATTTTTAATCTTTATTAAAAATTTAATGGTGTTCAACGTTAGTGGTGTTCAGCTGTTTGCGACGCTCGTCGTAGAATTTTCCTATAATATTTTAGATTTTGTTATATTCACGTTGTGAGTGAAAAATATTTTATATCAAATATATATTTTTCAAAATTTATCCGAAAAATAATCTTAAATTGAATTGTAAATGATTTGCATTTAAATATATCATTCTCGTATCCAATTCTTAAATAATGACATTTAATTTCTTTATTCAAGGAAATATATAAAATGGTGAAAAAGACCAAAACATCATTAAAATAATTTTTTATACCCTTAAATAAATCAGACTTTTTTAAAAAAAATATATGAATTTTATTAAAATATAGAAATATACAAAAAAAAAACACATTCTAAACATAAAGAAAAACTTATGTCCAAAAAAACTCATATATAAACAAAATAAAACATGAAAACTCAAATGACATGAAACAACAAAATCTTCCCTTAAATGTATTTTTATTTTCAATAGAAATTGAATAATCATTATCAAAATTTTATTGTCTTTGTTCAACTAAATGCTCAAATAGTTATGTAAGAGTGGTGATAGACATAATCAATCTTGCATACTAGTCCGCTAATAGTTTTGAATATATTGACAAACTACCACAAAAGGCGGTCTAACCATATTAGGCTGCCAACCTTTTCATATTAAGAATGTGTGTCATGATAATTACTACAAGAATGTTAACTACTACAAAGTTATACAAAAACTAAAGTTTAAGAAAATACGAAAAATTATAGCTGTCAGCAACCAGCACAAGGTTAACATTGTCGTTAACAACGCAAGAAAAAAATTAGAAAAACAACGATAAAAAAAGAGTGATTAATCAAATAACTTAATTTAAAATTATTAAATTATACTATACATAAACAAGTCAGATTTCTAAATATAGTATAATTTAATAATTTTTATCTTATACTCAATTTGAAGGTGGAGTTACAGTGTTACACTATTAGGTCTCTTCATCAACATGCCAAGACCAATCTCTTATCTTCTTTGTTTTCTTTCTCTTCTTCTTGTGTTGTTGTTGTTGCGGTTGCGGTTGCTATTGCTGGTAGAATTATTGTTATAGCATTTTTAAAAAAAATGCTAAACTACAAAATAAGTGTCTAAATTATATCTTTTTTGTAATAGGTGCCTAAAGTATTTTTTGGCTGGAATAGGTACCTAAAATATTTTTTGGCTGAAATAGGTGTCTAAAGTTTTATTTTTGTCTTGTTTTAAAATCAATTGAGGCACCTATTTGGGCACCTATTTCAACCAAAAATGAAACTTTATGCTCCTATTTCAGCCAAAAAATACTTTAGGCATTTATTGCAAAAAAGAGACATAGTTTGTGCACTTATTTTGTAGTTAAGCCTAAAAAAATATTAACAAGTAAAACCTAAATACAGTAAAACCTCTAAAAATTAATAATGTAGGGACCGTACAATTTTATTAATTTAAAGAGGTATTAATTAATCAATAAATTAATAATTTATTAATTTAAAGATATTTTTTCCGATTCAACGAACCTACATTATTCTTCATGAATAAAACATATACATTGTATTGATTAATTGAATGGTGTTCATGTACAATGTGACTTATTATGCGGAATGAAGTACTCATAGCGGCAACAACTCTTCATAATTTTTTTGTTGCAGTATGAGAACGCAATACCAAAATTTTTTGATGCAATAAGGAAAGTTAGAGATGAAATATAACTAGATTTAAATTTTGAGAAGCAAACAACAATAGAATCATATTTTATTAAGTTGTCTCGGTTATATTTGTAATTTTATAGAATTATTAATTTATAATATTAAAGGGACATAAATTTATATAAGGCTCTTCCGAAAAATTATTATCTTATTTATTTATCGAAATTATTAATTTAGACTTTAAACCCAATTCGAGACAAAAAAATTATTATTTTAGAGAAATTATTAATTTATCGAGTATCAATTTTTAGAGGTTCTACGGTAATTCATAGTTCAAACCAACATTCTTTTGAAACCTAGCCTAATAGATATTAGAATAATAGGTGTAATTGGTTAGGGTAATTAAATGATTTTTAAATAGTTTAGTTCGGCATTAATTACAGATCCTACAATAATTAAGGGGTTATATTATACTAGCTATCAATTTAATTACGCTATTAATAAAATAATAACTTAAATTCTGAAAATTTATTTTTATCCCCTGATAAATGGTTTATATTTCATATTAGTAATATTTTTTTTGAAAGAGGCATATTAGTAATATAGAATCATCTATGTATTAAATAATATTTTTTTATAAATTTTAGTCTTTATATTAATAGTGTATATTAGTATATGATATTTTTTTAATAGTCTAAAGGTGATTACAAGTTAGTATTTGTTCATAAATATTCTTAACCTTTTTTATTTGAACTCGTGTCTCCTAAGATGAACAACATCTGCATTTCTACTGGGACACTTGTTGGAGCCACGGCCCCCAAAATTTTTCATCGTAGCAATGTATATTATTATATATACGTGTAGTATTCATCGTAGAAAATTTTTCATTAAATGTTACGGTCATAGCAGGGGCGGAAGACAATATGGACCGGTGGGGCCACGGTCCCCAAAATTTAGAAAATTATAATTTGAACCTTTAAAAATTTTTAAAAAAAGTTAATTTGGCCTCTTCAAAATTTTAAAAGTTCAGATTAAGTTTGAAGATTTTTTAATGTTCTTAAATAAACTCCTCCCATAATTTTTAAAAGTTTTCACTAAACTTCTCAAAATTTTAAAAATTTTAGTTAGACCCTAATTTTTTTTAAAAAAAATGTAAATTGCACCCTTCAAAATATTTGAAAAAATATTAAACTTCTACTTTTAAAAATTTTTAAGTTGCCCCCTAAACTCTATCACTAAATTCCGCAACTGGGTCATATAAAATTCTGAAATGAGTATTGTGCACTGATAATGTTACATATTGTCATATAGGATTTATTATTATTTTTTAAAATTAACTTTTAAAAACTTAAAAGACTTCAACATTATTAACTCTATTTTAAATTGATTGAATTGTTTCATTCCAACTGTTAATTTACATACAAATATTATGTCAGCCGATGGGTGGAGCTAGCTGGTTCTGACACCCAAAATTTTTTCTCAAAATTTTAATATATATTTTATATAAATATATATAAGATTTGACACCATTTTAAAATGAAATTTTCACGTGCTTAAGAAATAATTAAGATTTTTTAAAAGAAATTAACTTCAATTATTTGATTACATCTACTTTAATAAAATATTGATTAAAATTGAGAAATTTTACACCACAAATTTATTTTCTAACTCCGACTAACAGTTAGTTGGTTACTGGCGTTATAAATAGAGAAAACTGGGTTAGCAGAGACATTCTCATAGTGAGCCTCTGTAAAAATCGATATAGATTAGTCGACTAGTTGGATCAAAAAATTATAAATGGACAAAGGTTATACATCCAAATGGAGATTAGTCGATTTAGAGCCTAAATGCAAGCAAAGATTCTGGAAATATTGCTTTAATACCTAAAATGATTTTTATTATTGGATATTTTCCACTTTGACGATTATATTATTATACTGGTAATATAAGTTACGGTTAATTATTATGAATTTTATTTTAAAATAAATTTATTATTTATTAGTTCAATAAATTAATATTTTATTTTTAAAGCATAATAAATGAAAAGGTAGATGGCATAAATCTACTAAAATTCTAATTCAATTTAAAATAAAGTTAATTGTGCTTTGAGTCTTTGAAATTTTTAAATGTTATTTTAAAAAAATAAAAATAAGTAGTAGTGCTATTAAAAAAAAGAGTAGTAGTGTATAGGTTAGCGATGTATAATATTAGTGGTCCATGTGGATGTATAACCTTTGTCCTATAGGAAAAATTATATCATGAGTTTGGCTTATCACATCAGCCATGGTCTCATCCAATGAAAATTATCAACTTCACCATTTATTCTCTATCTTTTTTTTCCAACCAAGAAATCTTCACTCATTTTTTTCCATGTCATTTATTATTTTTTTGAAAGTTAATATATTATTAGATTAATGACATAAAAAATAGTGGTAAAATGTGTAGTTTTTATTAGATAAAATCATTGTTGTCGGCAAACCAGGCCCATAATATAATTTCTCGCCCTACAACCATTCTATAAATGCATAAAAAGTCAACATAACAATTTATTCCCCAAATTTAATTATGTAGTAATTATGTATAAGATAATTATTAGTATGTCAATGCGTTAAATACATGTATTTAAATAATTTTTTTTATCTAAATCAATTTATTATTTCAATTTCTATGATATCATATAAATATTTAATATTAAGAACAAAATCTAAGATCCATTAATTACTATTTTACCGAATTCAACTAAATATTTTTTTAAAAACAGTTTAGGTCTAATAACATTTTTAGTCTTTAAATTTTAATAAGAATAATTTTAGCCCCTTTTTTATATGTTTATTTTGTCCACAAGCTTATATTTATTCATTATCAAATTAAATAAATTAACAAAAAATTGCTTACATGTTAATTTGATGGTAACTATTTTCTATTTTTGTCAATATTGACATCAATTAGTATATCAATTTTCGTAAAAAATCAAAAATTTAAAATGATAAATAAATTTAAATTACTAAATAATGTAAAATTTTATATAATTAACGCAAATTTAACGGATATGTTAGTTTTTCTTTAATTGATTCAATTTGATGAAAAATAGTTTAAGAGTCAAAATAAAGCAAGAAAATTAATGATAAAAAAGTTTTTTTTTCCAAAAAATACAAAAATGTAATCAAATTTCGACAAATAAATTTTATATATTTTCTTAAAATATATAAAATTCAAGATCAGTTCTATATTTATTATATAATATAAAAAATCAAGTTCAAAGAGTCCAAATAAAACAAAAAAATAAAGACAAAATATGACTTTTTTCTTCCAAAAAAGACAAAAATGTAATCAAGTTTAGACAAATAAATTTTATATATTTTCTTAAAATATATAAAATTCGTGATTATATATATATATGAACAAAAATTCTCTACCCCTAAGTATGCCCCTTCTATAACCCACACTAAAAAAACATTGAGAAATTAAATTCTAAACCCTAACCCTACATTCCACATCCTAAAACATAAACCCTAGTCCTAAAACTACAACCTACCCCTAATTCCCTAAACCCTAATCATAATTATTAACTTTAAACCCTAAACCGACTATTTTAAAGTGAGACACCAAAAGGGGCATAATTAGGGGCAGACGATTTTCATTCATATATGAACAAAAATCCTATGTCCCCTAAATATGCCCCTTCTATGCCTCACACTAAAAAACACTAAGAAAATAAATTTTAAACCCTAACTCTAAATTCTACATTCTAAACTCTAAACCCTACAACCTAAAAAGTACACTTTACCCCTAAACTTTTTAAACTCTAATCATAAACTCTAACCACACTATTTTAAAGTGAAGCAACAAAAGGGGTACAGTTAGGGGACTATTTCCATCCTATATATATAAGAACCTCATATCTGTCCACATGCACGCCTTTATGTCATGTTCTGTATTTTTTTTTTGTCACAAAAGTGCTTCAAAATTAATTTTGAAACAAAAGAAAATGCAAAACTGATTTTTTTGGTTAAAAATGTTTTAAATATATGTTGAAAATACTTTTAAAAAAACTGATAATCTAAATTTTTATAAAAATAATTTTAAACAAAATTACTCTTTTTTCACAGTTTTAAAAAATATTTTCACTGTAAAATTAATATTTACTCCGCTCCAATCATTTTGTCATTTGTTGATCTTTTAGGAAGTTTTGTGGAAGATGTAGGATTTAAAATAATTTAAATGATAAACTTATCCTTAAACAGTTAACTTTTGCTTTTGTAAGAAAACTTAAAAAGGTAATTATTCCTTACATAAAAGGTGAAAAATAAAAAGTTTCCACAAACACCTTAGTTTTAGGGTTTATGGTTAGATTTTAGGGTTTAAAGGTTAGGGGTTTAGATTTAGTGGTTTAGAATTGATGAGATGTTATAATTTAGGGTTTAGAGTTATAATTTAAGGTTTAGAGTTAAAACCTAAATTCCTAACTATATTACTCTAAAATCTAAACTCTAACCTTTAAACCCTAAATCATAACTCTAAGCCCTAAATTCTAAGACCCTAAACTTAACCCCTAACATTTAAATCATAAAACTAAAACATTTGTGAAAACTTTTTGTTTTTACCGCTTGTATATGAGATAATAATCTTTTAAAAAAATACTAAAAAATGAGTCTTATAAAAATGATTGAACTTTTAAAAATAATAATCTAAATGATATAATTTTACAAAAAATAACAAATTTATTGGACAGATGAAATATCAAATTAAACAATAATTAGCTTTTACAGGGGGGAAATCCCTTCCACATGTTTCCTTGGAATTAAATAAAATAGTTATAACCAATCTGGAAATCTCCGAAGCCGCATAATTAATATCGCTCTCTTTATATCTCCATCCGCCTGTGTGAAACCGAGCACTCCACCACCATCAAACCATCACACATCTTTTTGCAGTTCTGAGAGGGAAGAAAATGGCCGACGGCAACGTCAAGGTGCTCGGAGCATGGCCAAGCCCGTTCTTAATGAGGGTAAGAGTCGCCCTTCACCTCAAGTCCGTCGAGTACGAAAACATTGAGGAAAATCTGCTGGAAGCCAAAAGCGAGCTTCTTCTCAAATCAAACCCTGTTCACAAGAAAATTCCAGTCCTCATCCATGGCGATAAGACCGTCTGTGAGTCCTTAATCATCGTTCAATACATCGACGAGGTCTGGTCATCGGCACCTTCCATTCTCCCTTCCGATCCTTACGAGCGTGCCGATTCTCGATTCTGGGCTGCCTATGTCGACGACAAGGTATGTATGTACACAGTATCGTGTCAGATATTTTCGGAACCTAAACTAAAACTTAAAAAATAGATTCTATAAAAAAAATATTTTATTACTTTAAACAAATAATTTAATATTTCACTAATAAATTATAAAAATATAATTAAACTTTGTTAAACGTTTACATTGTTTTGTTAAAAAACATCTTAAATATAGTTAATAAACTCCTTAAACAAATTATAGAAGTATACTTATTGTGAATTGTAGAGTCTTGAGTTGGATGCGTAGACTCTGCGTTAGGGATGGAGTGTCGAATGAAATATGAGGAGGACAAGTAAATTAATTTTGAAATAAATAGAGTTTTAAAAAATATTTTAATAATAAAAATTAAAAAAATTTAAGGTTTAGTTTCATTAATTTAACAAATAAAAGGTCTTAAAAAGCAATTAAAAATAAGAGGTCAAGGCTTAATTTTATTAATTTTAACTTGATTTTAAAAATAATAAAAAAAATTGAGAAAGCCAATGACTTAACTGTAAAAGTTTTAAACCTATCAATGACTTGAAAACAATTAAACCATTTAAAGTTGGGACAATATATCTCGTTATGTATGCAATTGTGATAAACATGTTTTTTTTTTTGGTGTGATGTAGTTTTTTCCTGCCCTGAGAATGGTGCTGGTCGGTCCAATGGAGGAAGCTCAGAAGGCGGCGATGGCGGAGGTGCTTGAAGGGGTGGTGCTGTTGGAGGAAGCTTTTAAAAAGTTGAGCAAAGGGAAAGCTTTCTTCGGAGGGGATAACGTAGGGTTCGTGGACCTTGCGGCGGGCAGTTTGTTGGCGTGGATTAAAGTGATCGAGAAATTTACGGAGACCAAGTTGTTGTCCGAAGCCAAAACTCCGAGTTTGGTCGTGTGGGCTGATTGCTTCTCCACCCATGCGGCGGTGAAGGATGTTTTCCCCGACGTTGATAAGCTTGCTGAATTTGGGATGAAGTTTAGAGCCAAGTTATTGAAAGCTGCGGCGGCAAATACCAATTGAATTTTCAGCTGAGCAAAGGGTCCAAAATGTTGGGAGTTTTTTTTTTAACCTTCTTTGTCCTTGTTTGCACTACTTTGTCATTGGATTTGGGTGAATCTGAATAAAATGTTTGAGATATGTTATGATCTATTAGAAAATAAAATCTGATAATATAATAATATATAATATAAGTTTTATCATATTATTTTTAGATAAATTACAAATTTCATCACTTAACCTTTTTACTCATATTTTGGTCACTAAAATTTTAAAAATTTAATGTAATCATTGAAATTTCGGATTATCCTTATTTTAGACACTCTGTCATTCAATAATTAACGACGTTATAACATGAAACTAAAATGACATTATTTTGAAAAAATCAAATCTGCATCAAAATGACATCCTTCGGATTCTTATAGAACTCAATTTCTCCCTCTCTCTTTTTTTACCTTTTCTTCATCTCATTTTCTTCCCACCTATTCATATTCTTGTCATCAACTACGATGGATTAGTTCCCCAAATTTCCGTCAAACTTAGTTTAACAAAAAAAAAACTCAAACTCCGTGAATTTAGCATTGAACTTTTCGAATCGATCTCCTCCATTCATCATTGGATCAAGTCCAAACATAAATTTGTTGCTCCCCGTATCAAGACAGACTTCTCCACCATTGCGATCTTTAAATGGAATAAACGTTCAATGCTAGATTCAATAAGCATTCTAATGCTCCACTTTATATTTCTAGTTTTCTTCAGATGGGGTATAGGTACAACAACTCAATGGATGATTTCGGTTCCGAGAAATAATGATGAAGTGATAAAAAAAAACGATATCTAAAGTTTAATGTTTAAATTGAAGACTTTTAAATTTTACTAATCAAAACAAGAATGAGAGTAAAATTGTGCGATGATTCATGTAATTTACCCTATATTTAAAGAAAACCATATTATTTAATAAACTAAAGGCCATGTTTGGCACATAGCTAATAGCCGATTGCATTAGCTTATTTGACTAACGGATTATATTAGCTGATTGTATAAAAATATTTGATGAAATTAACTGATAGATGATAGCTGTTTGATTATTTAAACAAGTAAAATGATATATAAGGACATGATAATATTCAATACTTGTTTGAATAGTTCATTAGTTGTAAATATTTTTATCTATTAATATTAATTATGTTATAAAAATTAATTTTTTAATATAACATTACTAAGTATATTTGAAGGATCTATATATTAATTTGCTAGTTATATAATTATTTTTAATAAAATTTAATTAATTATTAAATTTAAATGATATTTGAAGCACATGTATTAATATTTTATATTTGAAGGAAAAATAATTATTTAAATTATACTATTAGAGTATTTTTACTTCAAAAATATATGTGGGTTATTTAAATACAAATATAAATGTGTGAGAATAAAAAGAAAAAAATATTAGCTTACAAATGTCACCATGTAAATTAAAATAGAAAATGTTAAATTTAGGTTATTTAGAGATCTTTGATAATTGCGAAGGGTAAAAGAGTCTTTACAACTCTTATGTCAAAACTTTTAATTTCAAAAAGCTCCTATTAACAGCTTTTTAAAAATTAGAGATTTTACCCCATTTCGCTATTCACCAAATATCCAAATTAATAGATTTGACTAGTCAAATCTCTAATTTTATATCAAACCTCTAATTTGACTTAAAACGTTGTTTAGTATGCCAAAATTTATATGATCATTATGATTTCTTAAACATTTTCACCAAAATACCACCTTTTTTAATTTTATTTCCCAATTTGACACCCGAAGAAAACTATTTACCAATTTATCACGCTTACAAGTAACTCAAAGACTAGTTCAAAAAAAGTTGTGTGACGACGATATTATTAAAAATTAATTGTAAATATTATTTTTATATATATAATAAAAGAAAAGAAACTAGTATTATTACATGCCTCGTTAAAAATTCTTTAAACTTAAATGAAAAAAAATACCCATAGTAATACCTACAAAAATCGAACGAGAAATAACCTTGACAACATAGTCATAAAACCTTACATTCTCATGTCACCTAATCAACTACTTGAAACCATAAAAAAAACTAGTCATCCTGGATCCTCCAACCCGTGCTTAGAGGCCATCAATGAACCGGCATCCGTGTGCCCTACGTCCTGCCTCCACTCCTTCAGCTTGCGCTGAACCTCAGCTACTACAGTGGCCACCACCCCTGGTGGCATTGCAAACATCCCGTCATGCATTTGAGATCGTCCCATCGCAACCAATCTGTCCGCAACTTTGTTCCTTCCTCGAGGAATACGGCTCACTCGAACGTGCTAATCCCATCGCAACAAATCATGTATCGCTTGGACCGTAAATATTATTTTTTAATACTTCAGCAAAACTAAAAATATTATATACACACATAACTTATAATATACGTTATATCAATTTAACTTAACTACCGTAACAAAACATCTAAAAAATTATCTCACCCTAAAATCTTATCAACTATAACGATTCAACTAGTATAATAATTTTTGACTTACTTCAAACTTTTGAAATATTTTCCCCACAATATTTATTCCAAAAGAAATACCTACAAACAAATTTTCAACAATAACAATTAGATCAAATATCACATTAATCTAAAAGATTTTTTTAACAAAAATAATTCAATATAGCTTGAAAATGAGAAATTATATCATAGGCTTGTCCTGCCATGTCATCTATGATCTCAACTAATAAAAACCATCTATTTCATTAATTTTTTCTATGTCATCTTTTACCAAGTGAATCTTCACATGGTAAAAACTATTTTTTTAAATTTCAATTACAAAAAATATGAGTGAAGATTCACTTGGTAAAAATATCACATGAAAAAATTAATGAAATAGATGTTTTTTATTGGTTGAGACCATAGATGACTTGGCGAGACGAGCCTATGATATAATTTCTCGCTTGACAATATCTTTCTCTCTAACTCTCTCTCAGTATTTTTACTCTAAACCCTAAAGATTATTTATAAGAAAATCTTGTTGTCCGATTAATCTTGCCCGTTTCCGTAAAAGTTATTGTTGGTTAGAACACGCCTAGCATGCACAACGAGTTTTGTATTATATCCGTTGGATCTAACGGTTACAAATAATTAATTAATAAATTTTAATTATCTTGAACTCGCAGACAAGCCAAGTGAGTTTCGATTAGGTATTAATTAAATACCGTATAATGAAATTAATTAAAAATATTTTTTAAAATAAATTTGTTATTCTTGTTCGGCGAGTTCATTATTTTTTTGAATTCACCTTTCGAGTTTAATAAAATATTATTAAAAAAATCTGGAACTTGCCTATTGTGTACGGTGAGTTCACAACAAGGATGCTATGAGAGAAAATAATTTTCTTCGGGTGTCAGATTAGGAAATAATGTTTTAATAGGCTTTATTTTTGGTGAAAATGATGAATTTTTATATATACTTTTAATTTACTTGATGTGACTCAACTGCTCACCTCAGTTCGCGTATGCATTTTACTATGAGTCTATTTTTAATAATATTAGACTTAATGACTAAGGATGATCATGTTGTCTTATTTTATATGAGTTTAAATATTGACATCTACCTTAAGAATATAATATTATATCTCTCTATTTAATAAAAAAACTTAAAAAAAATATTGACAATTTGACATTGAATTTTTTTCTTCAAAATATGTATACTCAAACATTATTTCTCATAATAGATTTCTGTTTAAGGATGTTTGAAGTTCTTGAACTTAAAAAATAATAATCAAGCTCCTGAACTTCTTTTGCACCCCTATAAACTCCCAAATAAATAAACTAAATCAATTAAGTCCTTTGACCAATTTTGACCATTAACTTTTTCCAATTTTTTCTTGAGATTTTATTGTCACGTGACACACTACAATTTTTTCATGTTACATTTATAGATTTGTTTTAGCAAACTATTTTTTAAATTTTTTAGAACTTTTAAAGAATATTTTGAATAAAATAAAAAATATAAAAATGCCAAGTGACAATATTGTAATACGACACGTTGCATTAAGTAATTCAAAAATGTTAGATTTAATAATTAACGTTGCTCAAATGGGTAATTTGAAGAATTTTAGAGTATAAGAGCTTAATTGAATGTAAAAAAATATTTAAGAATTTTATTATTTTTTTTCAAAAGTTTGAGGCTTGTGATACTCTTTAAGCGTAGATTTTTTTTTAGGACAAATACAACCTTTATGAGAGTCAAATTCTGTTGGTGTTGTCATTCCAGGCTTTTGTAAAATTTTTATGAAATTGACATCTATTGATATTGAGTTCAGGGATAATTCTATAGTAAATACCATGTATCGTAAATATATCATTATTTATATGTACCGTAATATATTATTAAATATTTAATTAATTTTGAAATTCTAGGACCGAAAGTGTTATTATCTATTTTTAGAATAAAATATAAAAAAATAATTTTTATATTACTTTTTCAGATTTTTTTATTTTTTAATTAAAAAATAATTAAACTTTTATTACTATAATAATTCTTACATCCACTTTAATTTAAGGATAAAATTCACAAATGGTCACTAAACTTTAATTAATTATTCAATTTGGTAACCAAACTTTCAATTGTTTCAATATTATCATTAAACTTTTAGTTTGTTTCAATTTGGCCATGACCCGTTAACAAAAGTTAAAAGAGTGATATGGCTGTTAAAATGGTTTATATAATAACACATTTAGTCTTTCACGTTTACACATTCAAACGTCCTAAATCGAAAGAAATAATAAATTTAACCCTCATTATTACAATTTGACCCTATTTTTAGTTAGAGATAATTTAATATTTTATTTTGATCCCTCAATTATAATTAATGTTATCTTGTCCCTCCCAAGTCCCAATCATACCCAATCCATCCTTAATTACGTATGTAGGATAGAAAGTTTGAGTGTTAAATTTATTTAACCGTTATAAAAATGTAAAAATATTAGTATAACATCAATCCAGTTTTTCCATCAATTAACTTTTAATTTAATGTAAAAATTGACGAGAAATACACTTCGATCGATCAGATTATTTGTTTAATAATATTTATTTTTATTTTCATTTTGTCTTTAACTTGTTTCAGAGTCTAAAGATGTCAAAGGAGTAAGGCGAATGTTATTAAACACACCATTATTCTACAATTGGAACTTTTTTTTATCATTGTTCTATACTTGGATCGATTAGTTAATGGAATTGTTTTAGTGAATATTTCGTGAAATTTAAAAATTATAATAATAGTTTTTTAAAGGAACTATAATAATATTAAAAACAAGGAATATCAAACAAGATATTCTATTTTTTAGCTTCTCATTCCTACCACCAAGGCACCAACCCCGATAATAACCAAATTAAGTGTTAGGTAAAGGAAAAAATCCATCCACCCACGTCTATGTGCACTTTTAATTTGAGAAAAAAGGCAATACATCGGTTCAATTACAATAATTGAATAAATAAATCAATTTAATTGATCAATACTATATTTTAATTGATTAATTAATTTAACATCAACCGGTTTAATCGATTAAGTTGAAATATAAAAATAAAACATGAATAGAAGTAGGTTTAGTTTATGACTTAAATTTTTATATTAATATTTTAAAAATTAAATATATGTTAGAATTCAGTTATAAAAATTTATAAATTTAACATTTATTTAATCACTTATAAAATCAAATTAACCATCATACATAATCGACTTGATCGATACTCGAATATAGCGGTTTAAACGGTATTAATCAAACCTAATTACTTCCTCTCTATTATTTTAACTTAAAAGTGAATCACAACCCAACATTCAGAAAAAAAATACTTAAAATTAAATTGTCAAAATTTTAGTCTTTCGGCTAATCTCCAACAACATATCAAAAGATGGATTGAGTATGGTTGGGATTGGGAGGGACCATATAACATTAACTATAATTGAGGGATCAAAATAAATATTAAACTATCTCTAATTAAAAATATGATCAAATTGAAATAATGAGGGTTAAATTTATTGTTTCTTTCGAATTAGTACTAAATTGTTTGAATGTGTAAATGTGGGGACTAAATGTGTTATTATACAAAATATTTTAACAGCCACATCACTCTTTTAACGGTTGTTAACAAGTCTGAGGCCAAATTGAAACAAAACCAAAAGTTCAATGATAACATTGAAGCAATTGAAAATTTAGTTACCATAATTAATCAAAGTTTAGTGATCATTTGTGAACTTTACCCTTAAATTAAAGTGAATGTAGGAATTATTATAATAATAAAAGTTTAATTATTTTTTGAATTAAAAAATAAAAGAAAATCTAAAAAATGATATAAAAATTATTTTTTAAAATTTTATTTTAAAAGGGGATAATAACATTTTCGGTCCGTAGAATTTCAATACTAATTAAAACAGTTAATGGTACATTGCGATACATATGAATAGTGGTACACTGCGGTACATGACATTTACTGTAGAATTATCCTTGAGTTCAAATCAAATTCTCATCTAATTTCACGAGACAAATTATATTTTTTTAATATTCTCAAAGTGATTACAAGGTATTATATATTCATACTTTTTTTAATCTTTTGATAATAGACACATTTTACCTATAAAATTATTTGAATTTAATATCTTAAAATAATATTATCCTCTTTTCCAATAACATCGTTCCTTTGATTCATTCACAATTTATATTTAACTTTTGTATTTATACTTATGCATTACCATATTTTATATATCATTGAAAAATACTCATTTTCTCCGTCCACCCATTTTTTAGGTGGTACTCAAAACTTATATTTCTGTTTTTTTTTTCTTTATTGATTTGTTTTCGTAGGTGGCCTTAGTATTGTCGATTGAATTTTATCATTATTATTTTTGCTTTTATGTTTCTTTTGTCATTTTGGCACGTTCTTTATTTCTTGGTATGATATATTGATGATTGACGAGTAAACATAATACACGTCTGTTTGGAGACGGTTAGTGGTAGGGGTGTAAATGAGTCGAGTCGAGCTCAAGTATTATTAAACTCGACTCAAACTCGAAATGCTCAAAGGTAAGTTCGTCTTGGCTCGTAAACTCGCGAGCTTAAAATTATCAAGCTCGAATTGACTTGAAAGCTTGAATTTGAACTCTTTATGTGTTTAGTGGATAATCTTCATAAAACATTTATTATTGTTGTTATTATTATTATTAGTACTTAATATATTATTATTATTATTATTATTATCATTATCAATTTATAAGTATATATGATTGTCAAAGTAATATAATATATTATTTTTTCGAGTAGCCCGTGAGCTTTTCGAGTCGAGTATTGAGTATCGCGGCTCGGCTCGTTAAGAACTTGAGTCGAGTTCGAATCGAGTCCACTCGAGTCGAGCTTTAATCGAGTTTTGATCGAATTGAGCTTAAGTAGCTCGCGATCTGTCTCGTCTAATTTACAGCCCTAGTTAGTGGTATCCTATGATTAGATAGTAATTTAGAGAAGCCATGATATAGCAAGATTGTTGAATTATTTTGGTTAAAGAAGATATTTTATCTCCTTTATATCCGAAGGTAATTCTGTGACCTGAGCTCCTTACATCAAACACTCTCAAATTAAGTCATGGTGTTGGATTTATGGTCGATAATGAATAAACAACCGGAAGAGATAACCTTTTTAGATTGGATTTCCATGCTCGATTGGGATTTCATATTTAAATGTATCGTTTACATATGTTTTCTTGGTCATGATTCCAAAATTATCTATATATACTAAAATGTGTGGTTGGTTATCTCTTTCTTATCATTTTAATAAAATTTAGTATTTTCATAAAAAAAATGTATTACCATATATTTTACTTTTATTTGTTTAAAATAAAATTCTAAAAAATATTCTCCGATGTCTAATACTTCTAAGGACAAAGTTGGAAGGATCTTATAATGACAAGATTGCGGGGTGGGCGACAAGGAAAACTGAAACACTTACCTCGAACGTAGGTTATGCATGAAAGGTACAAGAGGAAATATATATTTGGGCAAACTGTCTATTTAGTATTCTACATATTTTTGTGTTTTTATTTTGGTCACCCAATTAATTCTTTTTTGATAAATGGTATCTAACGTTGCTTTTTTTTATTTCATTTTGGTATCTTTACCGTAAAAAATTAACGAAAAAACTTATGTGACATTTATTATTATTATTTTATTTTCTCTCTCGTGAAAAATATCACAATAGTATTGTCGTTAATTTTTAACGGTAAGATACTAAAATAGAAACAAAATGTAATGTTAGATATCATTTGCCAAAAAAAGTTGGGTGATCAAAAAAAGGAAAATAGTTTGGATGCTAAATATGTTTAATTTAGTATCTAAATTGCTCGATTCAATTAGATAATTAAATTTTGTTTTAGTTCTTTTTTTAACAATTCCTACCTAGGAAAAGGGGAAATTTGTTTTTAATGGGTCTACAACTCACAACTTAGGGGAGGAAAGTGTCAACTGATAGTTTTTAACCATTTGCTTTAGAGATTGTTAATATATTTAATTCTAATTAGTATTCAAATGTTACGTTATGATTTAAATTGATACTTATAATAAATACATTATTTGAACCAATTTAAATCATATAATCAATTTTAATTACCAATTTTTAAGTCCAATTATACAATTAAATTTATGTTTAAATTTTACTTTGATATTTTAAAATTAGATATCACCATGCACCAAAAATATATATTTACCCAAGGTAAAAATTAAGGAGCTGCTGCCCACAGCCACAGAAATCCAAAGTTGAGGTGCCAAAGTTTCAGCCATAGTCCATAGCTGCCACCTAACATATTAAACCCATCCAATCGCGTCCCATTATTAATTTTAAGGTTTAATACAACAAGTGTCAAAATTATACTTTTTTAAATTTAGGTACTTAAATTTTTTTGATAAAAATAAATGTACAACATTTTATATTGTTAATTTTAGGTGTCTTATAGTTAATTACAGTTAAAAAATCATTAATTATTTGAATTTTGACACGTAACAGGTTTTAATTTCTAATTTCTTTAAATTAATTTTTTATTGAAAAATTTTCAAAAAAATCCTAATATTTCAAAAAACTCAAAACCCTTAAAACCCAAATTGTAAAATCTCAAATTGTCGTCGTTATCACCGTCAATAGCCTCGTCGGACCCCTTTATTACCGTCAGTAGAGGTTACTGTTCATTTTCCCCAACCACTCATCGTCGGTGACAAATGGGAGGCATGCCAATCAGATATCAAGCGACAAACGCGAATGGTTCCAGTCAGACGACGTTCGATCGGCACGCCTACCAGTGATTATCTGCGATGGGTGATTGGGAAAAATTAATAGTATTGGTGTCTTGGGAGATTATCGGCGGCGATAATGACGCCAATTTAAGGATTTTGTGGTTTTAAATTTTAGGGTTCTGTCGATTTTGAGCTTTTTTAAATAATATTTTCCTTTTCAATTTTTTAAAAGAAAATAAAAAACATGTCACATTCTTAATGGGTAATAATTTTTTTAAACGGTCGGACGCTTAAAATTGTAACAGACTAAATGTTAAACACCTATTTTTACCAAAATACTTTAAATACCTAAAATTAAAAAGAAATATAATTTATATACTTGTTTTTAAGTAAGCCTATTTTTAATCATCTTTTCTAATTACTATAAAATCATTTACAAAAAGTTATCATTTTCTTTCCTTCTTCATCACCTCTTTTTTCTTCCTACTTTAGCAAAAATAAAAAGTAGAGTTGGACAATAGCTACAACATGTTTTTTTACATTATCTAATAATCAAATGGTAGTATATGTTTTTATTATTAACCATTTTGAAAATGTACACACGTATAGACAAACTTCTTTAACCCATATCTTCTAGGGATAACAACCCACTGAAATCACTAAATGGGTTCACTATTACATGTTAAATTTATTGTTTTGTATCATCATATTCGTACTGATGTAAGGAAAATTTTAGAACGAGCGACGCATATTGCTAATCACCACTAACGCAATGCACCGTTGAATACCATTAATTATTTAATGACCTTTAAATAATTATTAAAAATCTCAAAGGCTCGACATGCAATTAATCATATTTTAAAATAAAATTAGAAGAAATTATTTCATGAACTATTCTCAAAATCTCCTCTATGATCCTACTCAATTAAATAAACCAACATCATCTTTATTTCCACGTAATATTTTCTTATAAATTAAAATTTACAAATCATCATCTCCTTCCTCATACATCATATATTTATTTAGTCTTCATTTTAAAAATCTTTTCTGGGTCTTCATTCTGGCATTTTGTTCATTGATCTTCATGGTGCTATAATCTGCAACAAAACACCATGAACCCTAATTTACAATGAAGCAAACAAGAGAAATCGTATATTTTGCTTACGAACCCTAATTTAGAACATTTTGTTTGTTGCAAATGATAACACTATAAAAATCAATGAACAAAACGCAGTAAAGAAGACCCGAAAAAGATTTTTAAAAAAGACTAAATAAATATATGAGGTATGAGGAAGAATATGATGATTTGTAAATTTTAATTTATAAGAAAATATTATGTAGAAAATAAAAATGATGTGGGTGACGTCGCTCTTGGCCGTTAAGCGATAGCCACCCCCAGCTCCTCCTTCTTTTTTCTTTTTTTCTCCCATCTCCTTCCTCTTCTTTTGTTCTCTCCTTTTTTCGGCATTCAATTTTTTTCGACCACTCGGTGGTTATTTGGTTGCAGAGCCTCTCTCTCGGTGTTCAAGGCTATGCTCAGGTCGTCGACCATGTAGGGAAATCGGAGTTTGCAAATGAGTGGTTGGTTGGGTTCCTCGCCTCTAGTCTGTCAGGTTTTTTTGGCGTTGGCCTCTTTCTTGGTCACCGCCTTGGGCGGTTGACTTGACCTCGTCTCCATGTTTTTGTCCTCCCGTTATCGCCATTCACAGATCTTAAAGCGTTGATTCAAGTGAATATCTTGATGCATAGCCTATTCTTAGTTGTATCCTCTGCATTATCAAAATCATCATGCAAGTCCAAGATCGGCAGCTGGCTCGGTGCTCTCTTTCCCCTCTCGTCGCTTTTTGTCTTCCTCTGTAACGACCCAGATTTCTCGAGTCAATAATGGACGTTGACCCGGGTCTTAGACCAATACATCAGGCTGAGATGTTGGGCCATTATGGGCCTTCATGCGTTGTTGGGCTTGCCTGGTGGTTTGGGCTTGGCTTATGTTGGGTTTTGAAAAGGGCATTACGGTAAAACCATAAATGGGGGATAAAAGCTGGTAGAGCCTTAACATTTTCTGCAGAAAAGAGAGGTGATGATATCACCTTGGCTCCCTTGTCCTCCTCTCCCAAAAACTCTTTCCTTTCTCCTACCCAAGAATCAAAAGAAAAGATGAAAGCTTGAGGTTGAAGAGTGTGAATCTCGGATTGGTGATCAAAGGAGATTGAAGCTTAGAGCAAGAAAGAAGCTTAGTTGCTGCCTTAGCTCGTGAATCCTTGCTAAAGGTCAGTACATCTCTGACTCCTACGTTTCATGAGTCTCATAAGATGATTGCCTTGCTTGGTTTTATGTTTATGAGCTACTTAGTTAGGGTTCTTGAGCCTTAAACCCCTCTAATGGTAAATCGCGTTTTGGGAGTTGATAATGGGTAAACTGGTAGGAAACCACCTAATATACTCTAAATAACTTGTAGGAAAGATTTGAGACTTAATCATGGGGGTTAAGGGTGGGATTGGTGTAATCCCGAGCTCTAGGTTTGAAATCTGGGCTCGAGTACAGGTACGGGGTGGCTGCGTACCGGTACTTCTTTGTATATTGAGGGACGGTGTGTGAGGGGAGTACCGGTACGCCTCCCCGTGTATCGGTACCCCTCACTTAGATGGAAATCCAGTAGCGCTTAGGCGTACCAATACGCAATGGGCGTATCGGTACGCACTGTTACATTGCCTAGGATAGGCTTAGCGTACCGGTATGCGAAGGTTGGAGTACCGGTACGGGCTTGAATCGGTACACCGGTACGGGGAGATCTTAGTACCGATGCTGAGTACCGATATGGGGTAAGAGCGTATCGGTACAGCTTGTAGTCAAATTCTTTCGAACCTAGTTGGGGTATCGGTACTCTATGGGAGTATCGATACCAAGAGGGCAGTATCGATACTCGCCCTGGAATATCGATACACGATGGGCAATTTGTCCAAGAAAGTTGAGTTCGCGTTCAGGGGTTCTATAATTCGTGGTAAAGGGCCCGATAGGTCCCTAAAGGTATAAAACAAACTCTAAAACTGAGAAACTGAGGTTAACAACCCGTATAAGGATTAATGGTGAATGGATTGGTAATTTATGAGTGAATCGCTTGTTTAATCACCCAAAGGGATCCGTGGTGGATCGGTTAATGCTATGTGGTAGCTTGGGGTCATTGCTGTGTACTGAAGGGACACCCATGTAGACTGGTTGCCGAGAGTAATGAGATAACTTAACGAGAAAGGCGTAAATGAATCCTAAAGACATATATTAAATAGTGTAACAAACGAGTCATGCCTTGGGGCATTGGTAATGGTTGGCATGATGCCTTTTATCTCTCGGTGAGACATGTTGATGCTCGAGGGAGCATGTGGTATCGTATGAGTCTTGGTTAGGAATTCGGATGTCCTAGAGTCAGTGCAAGGGCACTCATATAAGGGGATGGGTACTTCGGGCTATGTGATCGAGTACATATGACGTATCCATGGGCTATGTGATATGGATGTTGTCCGAAACCTATCCTTGTGCTCTGTGATTAGGATATGGAAATACAATTCGAAGGGCTATGTGATCTCGAGTAACTCAATAGGCTATGTAATCTCGAGTAATCCTGTTCGGCTATGTTATCGCATGATAAGACTGTTTGTGGCTATTGTGATCCAAGTATGTCCATGACATATCTGTGGCTATAGTGATCCGGATATGATCCTAACCCAACGACTATGTGATCACGGGTAACCTGATGGCTGTGTGAGCACGGGATAAATAGTATGGCTTCGTTGGCTATTAGGGAATGTATGTTATTTACGTTGTTGTATGGATGTTAGATGTTGGTTATTTTACCCTTGGGCTATGTGATCAGGGTAGGGTCGTTACTCGACGGGCTGTGTGAGCTCGAGTAACTCGATGGGCTGTGTGATCTCAAATATGGTATAAATAATCCTTAGGCTATGTGATCAGGGTATATGAGTCGTAACTCTTTGGTCGGTGGGACATCGCATATGGTAAGCCTGTGATGGCTTGGTTTTCTTACATAATAGTGGTACCTTGAAACAATTGTAAGCCCTAGCTAGGATAGGCTAGAAGATGATCCTTAGTTGTTGAGAAGCTTTTCTGTGCACTCTTAATTATATTATTATGCATGCTTGTTTTATGATATTCATGAATTATGATAGAGTAGAAGTGTACCACTGAGCTTTGTTAGCTCAGCGTGCGTAATTGTGGTTTTTTTTTCGTGTGTAGGTTGACAGGTTGCGTTTGGAGGAGTGCATCGAGGAGGATTTCTCAACACCAAGCTAATTTTAGAGTACAGTACTTGATGTTTAGTTTGGACTGATTGTATTCATAGGACCTTACAACAGTCGAGTCTGTATTTTATTTTAATTTACTGTTATTTGGTCAAACGGTGTATTTTAATTAGAATATATATTTTAGAAACCCTTTTAATCTTATTATCTACGTAGATCTTATGGAAATTGATGGTTTTGAGAATGGTCAACTTGTGGTTTTAAATAAAAAATTTTGACGGGTCTATTTTAGGTGACTCGTAAGTGACGCTTCGGATCTGGACGAGTTCGGGGTGTTACATTTGGTATCAGAGCCTAGGTTTAGTAGGTTCTAGGAAACCCCAATATGTCATAGAGGTCGTGGTAAGGTGTCTAGTGAATACAAATCCTTAAATTTAAGTGTACTTTATAAGACTGGAATTATAATGTGCCACCTTGTTTGTTATGTTTCAGAAAATGATTGATGGAATGTAGAATCGGTAGTGGAGAGGCGGGTCACTTTCGTGACCTTATCTCTACCTTTTTGCGTGTAGTGCAAGCTATCCCGAGGTAATCTAAGATGCCTCGCAAAACCCCTGTAGAGAGGCTTCATCGTTTTGGACCTAAGAGTTTCAAAGGCTTGGGTGAGGATGACCCGATCAAGGCTGACCAGTGTTTGCACGACACACAATGAATCTTAAGACAGATGAAAAGAAGCCCAGAAAATGATCTTGATTGCATTATTTCTCTTCTGAAGGGCAATGCACACGAGTGGTGGAAGACCGTGGAGTTGGGTCTACAGCCGGAGTGACCGATATGGGACATCTTTGTGGATGAGTTCTGGAAAAAGTACATCAGTGAGGTACACATGGATGAGATGAGGGACCAGTTTTTGCATCTGGTTCAGGGAGATCGAACGGTGTTTGCTTTTGAGCAAGAGTTTCTGTATTTGAGCCGTTATACCCCAGAGTTTGTTGTGACGGGAGAGTTGAGGTGCAAGAGTGTCAGACAATGCCTGAATATTGACCTTCAGTTACATATGATAGCGGGTCCGCTTGGGACATTCTCCGAGTTAGCCAATAGTGCTAAGGCACTTGAGCAGCTCTAGAGTTCAGCATCTAATCAGTTCGAAGATTTTAGAGGTCATGATGTGGAGGCCCAGGATATCGTGGATCATTCTCCTCATCCACATGAGAGGTTTTATGTTTCGAAGAGTTTGAAGAGAGTTGCTTTAGACCAGCTACCGAGATTCGGCTCAAGATCTAGATTGAGGGTTTATCAAGGCTCTTTGATCCCTACTCCGGAAGGGAGTATTGACGGTTCTGTAGGAGCATCGCTTTCCACTAGCTTGCGATTGGCCGACATCATTGTGGAGTATGCTTTTTGCTTCAGAGGGTTTGTTATCGGTGCCGGGCACCAGGGCATATGGCAAATGACTGCTCAGTCATGGATGAGGACTCACCAGTTCAATCTCAGAGGTTGGTTGCTTCCCGTCGTGATCGGAGTTTTGTTAGAGGCGGGGTTAGGGCGCTGTCAGGTTATCGAGGTGGAGGTCTTGTGAGATCCACTGCCAGGGTTGGCTCACGAGGCGTTGCTAGGTAGTCTGTAGCTCAAATTGGGGTTAATAGTGTTACGACCGAGGATATGTCAGGTAAATAAGTTTGTGTTAGTTTTAGCTATTGTGATAGCCGTTTAGTTCTTCAGTTGTGTAATAGACCAGTTCTTGTAATATGCATCTCAGTAAATTTGATGTTTGTTGTTGTTTTATACGGCAAATAGAATTGTTTCCTTTGCTAGATAAGGTTTTATCATAGATGGTTGTTGAGAAAGCAAGTGCTTCGTAGGTTGCGTGTGAGAAATGATGCAGTTTAGATTACTTGAATCTAGTTGTTAGTGTTGGTTGTATAGGATCTTAACCTCTCTAAGGTAGACGTTGTGCTCCATAGTGCTAGCTCAAGGAAGGTTCTACAGGTTGCAAGGTGTTTTTAGCTTAAGTTGTAGACGCGAAAGTTGAAAGCTCCTAGTCTTAGTGTTGTGGGTGTTGTGAGGGTAAGGAGGTACCCTCAGTGAGTGAGCAATCTTATCGGTTGATTGTGGTTTAGAACCGTAATAAAGGCGAGGTTGAGTTCGTTGTTAGTGTCTATCGCTTCGTGGCATGGTACTTAATGGACTCGTTGTTGGAGACACACTTGTGCCAGTGACCAATTAGGTGTCGATGCCAAGTGCTTTGCCGAGATCGTGTCTGCATGTAAGTAGCTTGTATGGTGGCCTTGGATGTGTTGAACTGTAGTACAATGGTGGAAGAATGATGACGGGTTGGTGAGATCGACGACCTTGTTTTGGCCATAGAATGTGAGAGCTTCATATGTTGTTTGTCGGAGTAAAAGTACCGTTAGAAAAGTAGATAAAGGTCGTAATGATCATGGTTGAGGTCCTAAGGGCGAATCGTAAGAATAGTTTCTTGGCTGGTACACCTGTTGAGCTAGATTTTGCGGGGTTGGAGGATTGCCCAATAGAGTCGATCAAAATTGTTATTGGTTAAGGCAAACAATGTGGAAGTTATTAGAGTAGCGCAGTAAAAATGTGGATCAGTAGTTGTGTTAAGGGTAACCGGGTGGTTACTTTGCAAAGAAATATTTTTAGACGAACCAATTGGCGATCATTGAGAACAGTCTGGTGGCCTTTCACGTCTGATGGTTGGGACCAAAGCCAGGGTGAGGAAGAAGATGCTTAGACCTTGCAAGTAGAATGGCTAAGTTTTAGGTTGCTTTTGTGAGTTCATAGGTGACGGTGGTCTTTGCTTGGAACCAAATGGTTGAAATTGAAAGTGATTTTCGATCGTGTGAAAGTGAGTTTAAAAAAATGGGTTAAGTTCCAGCTTGGTATGTCCAATCTTGGGAAAAGAGCTGTCAATTCAAGGTGGATTGGTGATAATGATCGGTCGTGAGGGTTTTGCTTGTCCTTTAAGGATTTGACTAGATATGGTTGTTGGACATGGCACGTTTCTGACAATGTTTTGTGGGTATGGTGCAACATTTTAGACGTAGATAAAGCCCAAGTTAGGTTTTGGTTGACGGATGCTAGTAGAAAGGATTGGTTAACCGAGATAGAATCCTTTAGGGGAGAGTCCTTAAAGTTGATGTTTGAGCAGCGTAGATCGAGGTTGGTTATGTTGCCATGTTTAATGGTTCGTCATAAGTGTCGTTGGTTGCTGAAAAAGAGTCATTAGAAACCTCAAGAGAAGTGTTGAGAGCGAGTGGCTTATGCTATAGTTCTATTCAAGGTAAGGTAGATTGAGGGAGAATTCTCCCTAATCAAGGTGATCTTGTTTGAATAGCGAAGTGGTTAGATCTGTTCAGGTTACATCTCTCTTTCATCCGTCTAAATTTCGAGGACAAAATTTCTTAAAAGATGAGAGAGTTGTAACAACCTAATTTCTCGAGTCAACAATGAACGTTGACCCGGGTTTTAGACCAATACGTCGGGCTGAGATGTTGGGCCATTATGGGCCTTCATCGTTGTTAGGCTTGCTTGGTGGTTTGGGAAGGGCATTATGGTAAAACCATAAATGAGGGACAAAGGCTGGTAGAGCCTTAACATTTTCTGCAGAAAAGGGAGGTGATGATATCACCTTGGCTCCCTTGTCCTCCTCTCCCAAAAACCCTTTCATTTCTCCTACCCAAGAACCAAAAGAAAAGATTAAAGCTTGAGGTTGAAGAGTGTGAATCTCGGATTGGTGATCAAAGGAGATTTGATCAGCAAGTAAGGATCTATCTTTCAAGGTAAATATCTCCTGGTTTGGTGGAAGTTGGGTTTGAAGCTTGGAGCAAGAAAGAAGAGGTGGAAGAAGATTGGTTGCTGCCTTAGCTCATGAATCCTTGCTAAAGGTTAGTACATCTCTGACTCTTACGTTTCATGAGCCTCATAAGATGATTGCCTTGCTTGATTTTATGTTTATGGGCTGCTTAGTTAGGGTTCTTGAGCCTTAAACCCCTCTAATGGTAAATCACATTTTAGGAGTTGATAATGGGTAAAACTGGTAAGAAACCACCTAATATACTCCAAATAACTTGTAGGAAAGATTTGAGACTTAATCATGGGGGTTAAGGGTGGGATTGGTGTAATCTCGAGCTCTAGGTTTGAAATCTGGGCTCGAGTACCAGTACGGGGTGGCTGCGTACCGGTGTTACTTTGTATATTGAGGGAGGGTGTGTGAGGTGAGTACCGGTACACCTCCCCGTGTATCGGTACCCCTCACTTAGATGGAAATCCAGTAGCACTTAGGCATACCGGTACGCAAGGGGCGTACCGGTACACACTGTTACATTGCCTGTGATAGGCTTAGCGTACCGGTACACGAAGATTGGAGTACCAGTACGGGCTTGGATCGGTACGGGGTGATTCTAGTACCGATACTGAGTATCGATACAGGGTAAGAGCGTATCGGTACGGGTTGTGGTCAAATTCTTTATAACCTAGTTGGGGTATCGATACTCATGGGGGAGTATCGATACCAAGAGGGCGGTATCGATACTCGTCATGGAGTATCGATACATGATGTATAATCTGACCAAGTAAGTTGAGTTCGTGTTGGGGGTTCTATAATTCGTGGTAAAGGGCCCGATAGGTTCCTAAAGTTATAAAACAAACTCTAAAACTGAGAAACCAAGGTTAGCAACCCGTATGAGTATTAATGGCGAATAGCTTGGTAATTTATAAGTGAATCGCTTGTTTAATCACCGAAAGTGATCCGCGGTGGATCAGTTAATGCTATGCAGTAGCTTGGGGTCCTTGTTGTGCGTTGAAGGAACGCCCCTGTAGGCTGGTTGCTGTGAGTAATGAGATAACTTAACGAGAAAGGCGTAAATGAATCCTAAAGACAGATATTAAATAGTGTAACAAACGAGTCATGCCTTGGGCATTGGTAATGGTTGGCAGAATGCCTTTTATCTCTCGGTGAGATATGTTGATGCTCGGGGGAGCATGTGGTATCGTATGAGTCTTGGTTAGGAATCCGGGTGTCCTAGAGTCAGTGCAAGGGCACTCATATAAGGGGATGGGTACTCCAGGCTATGTGATCGAGTACATCCGACGTATCCATGGGCTATGTGATCTGGATGCGGTCCGAAACCTATTCTTGGGCTATGTGATCAGGATATGGAAATACAACTCGAAGGGCTATGTGATCTCGAGTAACTCGATGGGCTATGTGATCTCGAGTAATCCTGTTCGGCTATGTGATCGCAGGATAAGACTGTTTGTGGCTATTGTGATCCAAGTATGTCCAGGATGTATCTGTGGCTATAGTGATCCGGATATGATCTTAACCCGACGGCTATGTGATCACGGGTAACCCGACGGCTGTGTGAGCACAGGATAAATAGTAAGGCTTCGTTGGCCATTAGGGAATGTATGTTATTTACGTTGTTGTATGGATGTTAGATGTTGGTTATTTTACCCTTGGGCTATGTGATCAGGGTACGATTGTTACTCGACGGACTGTGTGAGCTCGAGTAACTCGATGGGATGTGTGATCTCGAATATGGGCTAGATAACCCTTGGGCTATGTGATCAGGGTATAGGAGTCGTAACTCTTTGGTCGGTGGGACCTCGCGTATGGTAAGCCTGAGATGGCTTCGTTGCCTTCTTACATAATAGTGGTATCTTGAAACAGTTGTAAGCCCTAGCTAGGATAGACTAGAAGATGATCCTTAGTTGTTGAGAAGCCTTTCTGTTAACTCTTAATTATATTATCATGCATGCTTGTTTTATGATATTCATGAATTGTGGTAGAGTAAAAGTGTACCACTGAGCTTTGTTAGCTCAGTGTGCGAAATTGTGGTTTCTTCCATGCGTAGGTTGTCAGGTTGCGTTTGGAGGAGCACATCGAGGAAGATTTCCCATCACCGAGCCAGTTTCATAGTACAATACTTGATGTTTAGTTTGGACTGATTGTATTAATAGGACCTTACCACACTCGAGCCTGTATTTTATTTTGATTTATTGTTATTTGGTCCAATGGTGTATTTTAATTGGAATATATATTTTGGAAACCCTTTTAATCTTATTATCTACATGGATCTTATGGAAATGGATGGTTTTGAGAACAGTCAACTTGTGATTTTAAATAAGAAATTTTGATGGGTCGGCTTTGGGTGACCCGTAAGTGACGCTTCGGATCCGGACGAGTTCGGGGTGTTACATCCTCTACCTGTGGTGTAGGGAATTTCCTTATGTTTCTTTGTTTGCTTATGTTGTTTATTGTTTTTTGTTGCTCTTATGCATGTTTCGTATTTGTGTGTCTCCTCTTTTCCTTTCCCCTGTAAGATTCTCGGTCTTGTTTTGTGTTTATGTTCCTTGTTCTTCTCTTCCCCTCCCTTGTATCTTGTTGTTTGTGTTCTGTAATTTCTGCTTTTGTTTATGAATGTCGGCTGATTATTATTCAAAAAAATTAAATATATATTAAATCTTTATCAATTTTGAAATTAGACAACTTATTCCTCCAACCGTCTAATCCCAATTACACCATTGCCATTATTCAATTAGCATGATCTCATAATTATCAAACCGATGATTATCTAATAAACGTCATGTACTGATATGTACTATTAATTACAGAAAAATGCAACAAAGTTATGGATATGCAACTACCAACAACATACTCAAATGACCTTAGCCTTAACAAGTTTTGCTATTTCCATAAAGCTAACTAATGGAAGTACCAGGAGAAGACTCTCTGTTTTTCTTCCCTTTTACGGCAGGTTTAGGGTTAAATTATTTTTATCATTTTGAATTTAGGGCTATAAGATTTAGGGTTTAGGGTTTATGGTTTTGAGTTTAGTATTAAATTATTTTTATTTAAAAATAGTTTAAAATGAAATAATGTGAAAATAATGAGGGCTAAATTTATTATTATTTTTTGAATTAGGACAAAATTGTTCGAATGTGTAAACATAGAGGACTAAATGTGTTATTATACAAAATATTTTAACTGCCACATCACCTTTTAACGGTTGTTAAAACTAAAAGTTTAATGGTAACATTGAAGCTGATGATGTCGATTTTGGGCGACACCAAACAATGAAGTGAAGATTATGGTCGAATGAAGGTTTAGGGACGACGATGGGTGGTTCACTCGTCGTGGGACGAGCCGAGAGCCACAAAGGACCATGGTTGGTCGTTGAGTAAGGTAGTTCAACCCTGGTTAACTTGGGGACGAGAGCCACAAACAGTGTAAAGCTGGTGGCCGGAGTCATTTGGGAGAGGAGAGAGAGTGATGGGCGATGGTAGCCCTTGTAGGGAGTTAAATAGACATCTTTTTTGTCTTCGGTCTTGAAGGTATTTGTATTCCCTTGGAACTGTAGATGGAGGGATGTTTGATGAGACTATGCTATGCCTAGCGATGGCTACTAATGGGCTGGTAGGTGGTAGTTCGGCTGTCAGGCTACGAGCTCAGTCAGACTTGATGGATGTCTTATCTTGGCGTAGTGGCCGAGCGTAGGGGTCTCCAAAAGCTGATAGGTTTAGAGATATGGAGGATATCCGAAGACGGAGCTCTGGGCTTCGCGACGCTTGAAGTGCGGCGAGAAGACGAGGCTTGTTGGTTCACCCATCCTGATGTGAGTAGAGAGCCACAGTAGTTTTTCAGAGGTGTTTGGAGGAGGCACAATCCCAGTCCCCCTTAGTCGAAAGAGTGCCATAAAGTAGCACGAGCTGAGACCTTGTTGTAAGACTTCTCTTGTTCACTTGTTCTGGAGCTGAGATGTGGTGTTCTTAGCAGAAGGCCTTCACATTTTTGTGGGTATTTGTCAAATGGTCCTTCCCAAATTGTTTGTCAAAGTGGTCATGGCGGTTCACCCCTGTTTGACTTGGGGCCGAGAGCCGCGGTTCAAGGAGGAAACTAATGTTCTCCAAGCTAAAGATTCTACCTTGGGATAGCTCTAGGGGATTGAGTAAGTGACTCAACTCTGGAAAATTATCGGGGTGAGTGAGAAACTCAGCCTCGAAGGGGAGTATACGAATGACTTGACTTTGGGAAATCACCGGAGAAGTGGACTAGTGACTCAACCCCTAAAGGGGGGGTTAATGAGTGACTCGACTTCGAAGAATTATCAGAGGAATAGATAGAAGAGTGACTCGACTCTGGGAAAACCATCAGGAGAGTGATTAAATAACTCAACTTTAGAAAATAATCAGAGGAGTGTCGTTTGCCTATCTTATTTTAGAAGATGGACGAATCTTGGCAAGTATTTGCCTCCCTTATAAAAGGGCGTAGCTTGTCTCATTTTAACCCTTGAGAACTATTTTAATGCCTTAGGGTGAACAGTTGTATGTAGAGCGGAGGTAACTCGTCGCTCTGAAAGAAATAATACGAATATAGGTTGAGCGGAGATGACTCGACGCTCTCAAAGGAAAAATTATAGATCGAGCAGAGATAATCTCAACGCTCTTTGGGGGATAATCATATAACAGGTGGAGCCTCGCTAGACGCCCTTAGAATATTAAATAGGCGGAGCCTTGCTCAACTCTCATTGGGGAAATAAATATATAATAGGTGGAGCCTTGCTCGATGCCCCTTAGAGAAATAACATATATTGGGCGGAGCCTTGCTTGACGCCCTTCAAATATTAAGTGGGTGAAGCCTTGCTCGACGCCATTGGAGAAACAAGTATTATACGGGTGGAGCCTTGGTCGACACCCTTAGAGAAATAACATATATAAGGCGGAGCCTAGCTCGACACCCTTGGAGAAATAAGCACATATAGGGCGTAGCCTTGCTTGACGTCCTTGGAGAAAACTATTATGGGCGGAGTTTTGCTCGAGGCCCTTCAAATATTAAGTGGGTGGAGTCTTGCTCGATGTCTTTTGGAGAAATAAATATCAAGTGGGCAGTGCCTTGCTCGACGCCCTTTAGAGAAATGAATATCAAGTGGGCGAAGCCTTGCTCGACGCCCCTTCAAATATTAAATGGGCGGAGCCTTGCTTGACGCCCTTAGAGGATCAAATATTATATAAGCGAAGCATTGCTCAACACCATTGGAGAAATAATCATATTAATTGTCTCTCTTCCCTTTGTATAATCATTTGTAAATATGGGTAGAGGCATCTCCATGTGGAGGCATCTCATACCCTTGGAGAGTCAATTACATTTTTTAGGTAGAGGCATCCCGACGCTCTTGTAGAATCGTACCCTTGGAGAAACAGTCGATAGTCTGGGCAAATGAGCGGAGGCATCTCAACAACCTTGTAGAAAAGCAGAGCCGACGGCACTGAATGGACGGAGCCATTATTATTTTTTGTAGAAACGGTCGCTCATCGAGTTGATCATTTCAAGATATTGTAGAATCAGTCGCAATTGGGAGACATTGTAAAAACAGTCAAATTCTCAGAGATGTAGTCGGTGACTTATGAAGAGTCAGTCGATAACTTAGAGGAGATGCCTCGCGATTTGTAGAAGCAGTCATGATTCTGTAGGTGTTAAATGGACAGAGACGACTCAGCGTGCCTGTGCGGCGGCAATGTCAAAGACAAATGTCCTCTTGTTTGCATTCGCGCCTTCATTCATTTATTTGTGCATGCGCGCAATTATTCTACCATCTATTTTTCGAGTGAACATGCAGACACTCAAACATTCGCAGATTCAAGCAGTTCAAATATTGCTTCGAGACTATACCAAGTTCCTAGTATATTTTATGTACCAATGGGCTAGCCCTTGTACCTTATAGTTTTGTGGCAAAGACCATTTGTTGAAGAGATATTTGTAAAAAAAACTTTGTAGCAGACTCATTATAGTTTAAATTTCGCTTTTACTTCGTTTGTTTGGGGGAGGTCTCCTCCGTACTTTCTTTGGACCTACATGCATAGAGGCAGCTAGAAGGCGGAGGTTACCCTATAATCCATGCATTTTTACATTTAGATTGGGGAGCATCTACTTCGGAGATGCCCACGCTCTAGGTAACTCGAGGTGGCGGGCTATACTTATTTACATGTAAAGATTTTACAAAATTAAAAGGTCTTCGCGCGAGGTTCAGCGGCTTGTAGAGCTTCTGGTCTTTCGGTCGGCTTTTGTGATTTCTATTGATACATCTTCGTCTTATGATCAGAGGCATCTTTCCTGAAATCTGGGGAGGTTGGCGCTCTTTCCTCTTTTACATCTTGTATACTTGTGGTAAGGTGGTAAGTGTATGCAAGATGTTGCCACTTGCTTTTGTCGACTATCGTGTCAAGAGGTCTACTTTGCGGTTCCCTGTGGAAGGCATAGCTTCTTGAGCCTGCTCCACCTCTTGGCTTTAGGTGGTACTGAACCTCCATCGGGTAGCAAGGCTTCATAGCATATCTGGTGAGATATTGCTAACTCGTCGCTCCGACGACGCTTCCCTCAGATATGTGTGGTGAGAAATTGATGTCCCATCTTCTTCGTTCTTTTCTTCCTCGTTATTATCGGCATTGCTACTAGCAAAAGTCGATAACGGAGGGAATATCGTCGGAGGAGGTGGGGGTTGCCATGAACATGAAACCGTCATGACTGATTCTCTTGGTCGGAAAATGCTCTACGCACAAATTGTTGATGCCGATTTTCAGCGACGCCAAACAAGGAGGTGGAGATGATGGTCGGAGGAAAGTTTGGGGACAACGATGGGTGGTTCACTCGTTGTGGGACGAGCCTAGAGCCACAAAAGACCATGGTTGGTCGTTGAGTAAGTCGGTTCACCATTGGTCGACTTGAGGTCGAGAGCCGCAAACAGTGTAGAGCTGGTGGCCGGAGCCATTTGGGAGAGGAGAGAGGGTGATGGGCGATGGTAGCCCTTGTAGAGAGTTAAGGAGCCACTAATTGTCTTGATAAGCCTATGTTTTATCGAAAGGCCTTTTATTCACCCTTCACCCCTCTTTTAAGAGCAAAAAAATTAACATTACCAAATCTTCATACCAACTTTGGCCATAGATTAAAACTGTTCAAAACTAGCTCAGTGCTTATATAAAAGATTGAAACAATAAGAACTATTTCAATCTTGAGATCAGCAATGAGAACACTGCAGCAGCTAACTCCAAATCAAACCCCAACCAGCTCAAATGCACCTGCTACGTATTTAAAGCCCAATTTGCTAAAACTTAATAGACATCCAAAATTAAGATCTTCAATGGATCAAACTACATGATGGTGATCCTTGGTAGCAAGGAAAGAATTCTGCTTGCCAACCTGAAGGTTACACATTTGAGTGTTGAAACAACATCTCTGAGGGGATGCTGTGCATTATAAACAACACTCCGCCAACCATGGCTTTTGCAATGTGTGATGTGCACCAAGGAGAACCCTTCAGTGGATCAAACCACATACTTATAGAGCTTGGAAAATATTAAAACTGAAGATTTCAAGTTCTTCTTTTCTATCCAAACTGTTTACACTATGTTGTACTGGAACATAAGGGGGATTAAGCTCCACCAGAATTCTACTTCCAAAGTTTGACTATGGTCAAAATTCCCCTTTATCAATCCTCATTCCTTCTGATTACCAACAAACACAAAGAGCAACAAAGGAGAACAATCGGTATCAAAATCCCAATGTTGGGATTAGCTCAGAGATTATATGCTTTGAAGAAAAAACTAGATGCCAGTTGATCATCTAAAGACTTAAGTCTCCACAAATACATACTTCACAACAACAACAAAAAATATAACCTTTTAAGCTATAAAACCAGAAAAAATGAATCACCGAAAACCTCCTCATTCAACTACCAAAGCCCATCATGGAATCAACCTAATCATATTGCAAAGATGGAAGTAAAAAAAGTAGCAAACTTTAAATCCAAAAGTAGATTGAGAAAAAGAGAAGCACCAACTTTTGGTAACGGAGAAAAAGGGAAGAAAAGACCTTGAAAAGTTGGGTTGGTGAAGGAAGAGCGACGATCAACATGATCAGAGGTAGCTTCGGGTAGGCGAGAAAGGGGCCTTTTCTTGGTGGGTTTCCTTCTTTTATGGCTCTTCTTCTTAGAAGAGCTGGACTTGGAGCCAATGCAGCCTTCAGGTCGAGACCTATGTTGCACTGATACGAATACGGGGACGGAAAAATGAACAAAAAACGATAATTTCTAAAATTATAGGGTACGGATACAATAATAGTACGATATATAAAATATATTTTAAAATTTTAAATAGATATAAAAAATCATAAATATTCTTTAAAGTTTATACTTCATCCTAAATAGATATAAAAATATCATAAATATTTGAATTAATTAATCTGCTTACATTAAACGAAAAAACAGATTGATGCCTCAAATTCACAACATTCTACCCTAAAAAGCCTTGACAAAAATACGAAGCAATCCAAGAAAAGTAATTGTAATTTTAACATTTCAAATATTAGAATCATATCTAATTAAAATTCTTTAAAATTAAACTTTTCATCATACTGAATGCACCAACAATCCGTTTTGTTCTCTATTTTCAGTTGTAATGTATGATAAGTTCAAGAAGTTGGAACTGTAGTAAATTTATAAACAATATTATATCCAAAATAAAATAACATAAACAATACAAGTTGGGGAAAAAAAAGAAAGGATGGGCATTCGCATGTGCTTTACTTCATCCTGCAGTTACCATGGCTTATACGACAAAGAACATCATTCCAAGTGGTAAATTGAAAGCACTCCAAAACAAAAAGAAAAAATAAAAATTCAAAACGAAAAATTCAAAAAAATTCAAAATTCAAAACAACTCTCACATTCTCACTTTATTTATCCAAAATAAAAATAAAATTTTGACAAATAACAGAAAAATTCAAAACGAAAGGGAAAAATAGAAAGAAAAAAAAAGCCGGAAGGATATAAAATAGATGAAGAAAAGAAATAGGAGAGACATACCTGTTAAAAACTAAAATCTGAGAATGTGAGTCTATAGACAGAGTCGGGCTGTATAGTTATCATAAAGTTATTTAAAAAATATGCTAAAGGTCAAAAATAACCCTGAGGACGCATGTGCAAGTCACATACCGTCTCTGAAACGTCCTCATACTTTCATCGGACGTCCCCAACAACTTTCAACCGTACTTCCTTTTTCGTGAGACGTTCTCGATACGTACCCTAGTCATATCTGTCTCGTATTCATACCGAAGATGAATCGAGTACTTGAAACGACACTAAGATGTCGTACCCGTGCTTTGAGACACGCAAGAACCCATTTTTATATAAAAAAAAATCTCAGCAGATCAATTCACCTCCCATTATATCAATCGTCTTCAAAAATGGAGAGAGAAAAGGCGGAGTATTTTAGAGAGAAAAAGAAAAATAAACAAACAGGAACAACACCATTCATATAATTAACAACGGCAATAAAAAAACCACCATCTTTCTTTCATTGTTTTTGTACATACCCATACTTTTATATAATTTTTAAATAAAATAGTTAAAAATCACACATACCTAGTAGATATTGTGTTAAACTCAAATCTTTTAAAATGAATATCATCCGCTTTTTCAATGAACCACTTGTTGAGTTCAAATATATATAAACATTAGGGTCATATTTAATAAATATTTATATTTAAATTCATTATTATTAGATAAATATTTTTTATATAAAATATATTCTCGATAATATGTAGGACAAAATCGAGTGTATATTTATATATAATATAGGGTAAAGTACACAAATGGTCACTAAACTATTTTAAAAAAATACAAAATGGTCACCAAACTTTTAAATGTTACATAATGGGCATTAAACTTTAGTTTTTGTTACAAAATGGTTACTGAATTGTTAACTGTTGTTGACTGGGTAACATGGCAGTTACAAAAATTTGAATAATAACATAGTTAATCCTCCATATTTACACATTCAATCAATTTACTCATAATTTAACCCTCATTATTGATCTCTAAATTGATTGAATGTGTAAATATTGAGAATTAAATGTGTTGTTATACAAATTTTTTGTAACTACCATATCACCCAATCAACAACAGTTAACGGTTCAGTGACCATTTTGTAACAAAAACTAAAATTTAATAAACATTATGTAACTTTTAAAAGTTTGATGACTATTTTATATTTTTTAGGATAATTTAGTTACCAGATATTTACTATACCCTATAATATATAATATAGATGACTGCATAGATTGGAAGTTATTTTGACTGCCAATTAAGTTCTAGTATATTTTTAACAACTTGTTACTCTTTTGGATAATAAAAAGCATAATTTATCCAAAAAAATAATATCATATAAATGATGAATTACAATATTAATCACCAGATTATTATCGTTCCTCTGATGTGAAATAAGAATCTATCAATAACATAATATAACGGGTGAATTACATAAGTAGTCACCAAACTATTATCACTTTTCTACTTTGACCTGCAGCAAATGCTCCCTCTAGACGTTGCCAAAGATGTACATAATGCATCATATTAAACCTGAGAAACACTATCTTCCTTTCTCAACATGAGCCATTGAGCTGAAATGTGTTCTTTTACACCATACGATCAATTATTCAATACTATTACTGTAAAATAGTATACACGGTTCTCATATTTGCACTTTCCTTGTCAAATGTACAAGACGAAATAGTGGCACATCTTGCATAAAAAAGATTCAAAACCCATACATCTTTAGCCGATGACGAGGTTATATTATCGGCTGTGAAGCGCCAAAGGAACCCTCGCCCTGGTTAAAACCGTTGCTAATCGATTGAAAATATGATACAGCGGCCCAGATCACACGAAGGAGCAGTATAACAACAAATACGGTACCTCCAAGAGTGCAAACCACCTGTGATCATATAGTTCATATCAGTTCGGCTTTCGGCAATTATTTTCATTCTCAAAGCAAGGGGAAGATAATCTATGAAGAACTATACTGATGACAGCCTCAACCTGCAGCAATAGGAACTTAATCCAACTCTCTAATAATGGTTTGGTTTGATTTAGGCCATCTGAATTCTCAGCTTATTTATGTCATGTAAGGTACCAATCAAGATATAGATTTAAGAAAATGACAATCTATTGTTGTATTCATGCGTTAGTCAAAAAGCTTAAACGTTATACTAGCAGCATTAACCAACACCTATGTTACTCGGACTTTTCATTTTTCTTGAAGTATCCTTGTCCAACACTGATGTCCAACATATAGAATGGATACGAAGATGTAGCCTCCAAATATTTTCAAAATACATGAAAAAAAGGAAGTCTAATCGTACCCGTGTCAGATACATATTCGTATTTGAGTAACATAGACTGATATCTTAATTAGTGGTGTGCAAAACTCGACTCGACTCAAAAATATTTAAAATAAACTTTGAGCTTTAAAATAAAAATTCAAATAACTCCGAATTTTTAATAATTAGTGGATTAATTTTCAAGTTCGAATCGAGTCTCTCAATTCTACCTGATTTATATATATATCATATATGAAGAAATATATATGTATTATATATGGTTATAGAAACCTATTTAAATTCCAACTAATTAGTACTATAACATTATAAATATTTATAATTAAATTTGACTCGACCTGACTCGAATTTTATAAACTCGACTCGAAAAAAATACAAATAAAATTTCAATTATAAAATAAGACATTTCAACTCGACTAAGTCAAATCAGACTTGACTCGAATGTACGCCCCTAAATTCTTAACCATACACAAAATTAGGAACCGATAAAGTGATTGATACCTCAAGAAGTGCTTTGAGAATGGAAAGTGCAGCCAATAAGAGTACTCCATCAACTGCAAAAGACACCTGATTTTTCCAAGGTCCAGATCCAAAACACACAAAAGAAGAACAATAGGAGTCAATGTTGGCACTAACAAGCAAATAGAATGAGCCTCGGAGCTAACCATTTCTTCTAATTTTACACAGCAACACAATATTAACACAACATAGGTTGATTCTTAGCATCAAAACATAATTCAAACACAAAGACAAAGATGAAACTAGAGTATTTTACCAGTTGGGGCGATATTCCAGCAGGTAAAATAGAGCGAGAAGCCTTCTTGGCACGCTTTGAGACTTTCCTGAACATGCTCTGCAAGAATCTCATCAATAAATCCACGCTGCTCTCTGTTTCGTCGTCGTCGCTTTCCTCAACCAAATCGCGGAAGAAAGGTTCGTCGACCGCCTCGGTTTCCTCATAACCCGAACCATCATACTGAAAATTAAAACACACACACGAACAAAGATCAGTAACAAACCGGCGATTTAGCAAATTTGAAGAAAAGGGGCTTTGAATTTCGATTAAGAGAGCGACCTGGGTGCGGAAAACGGAGAATTTTGGGGATTTGAGGCTGAAGGATTTGTGAGGGAAGGAAAGCGTTGTGGGCGGGGAGATGGAGGAATGGGGGAGTTTATTAGTGGCTATAGGACTGAGATGGCTGCATGATAAGGCTATTGCCATCGCCATTTTTGAAGAAACATGCACAGTGGATCGGTATCGGCGGCAACAAAGCTAATCCCGGTTTAAGTTCTTGGAGCTGAAAAAGCCATACCCGAAAGGATAAAGGATTATGAAACAATCTTTATACTACTATATAACAAAGAAAGATAATACGGATATAAATAAGAAAATTTTATGGGGAAACTACCTATTTGGTACCCGCCTATTTCTATGTTTTTATTTTGGTCACTTATCTATTTTTTGGTGAAATGGTATCTAATGTTATATTTTGTTTCTATTTTGGCATCACACCATTAAAAAACTAACAACAAAACTGATGTGTCACTCACCTGATTATGAGAGGAAATTAAAAAATATCATCAATCATTGTCATTAATTTTTTAACGACGATGTACCAAAATAGAAATAAAACATAACGTTAGATATTATTTTATTAAATAAAATTAATTAAATGACCAAAATAAAAATATGGGAATAAATATGGCACTAAATAGGTAGTTTACTCAAATTTTATTGCTAAAAGATTTTTTGAGGTGAAAATTGTAAGGGAAAGAATGTTCGGCAAAACCCATCTATCTTGATAAATAATTTTTTTTAGTAAAGTAAAGGTTGATTTTATTATCTAGATAAATATTGATTTAATGAGATAAAATATTATTTTTTTAGGAAAAGTACATAAATAGTCATGAAACTATCACAGAAAATATAAAATGATCATCAAATTTTCAAAAGTTAAATAATGAGCGTTAAACTTTAATTTTTATTATAAAATGGTCACTGAGCCGTTAATTTTTTTAACTGGGTAACATGACAGTTACGAAAACTTGTATAACATCACATTTAACCTAAATATTTACACATTCAATCAATTTAGACATCAATAATGAGGGTTAAATTATGACTAAATTGATTGAATGTGTAGATATGGAGGATTAAATGTGTTATTATTTAAATTTTCGTAATTGTCACGTCATTCACTTAATGACGATTAATGGCTCAGTGACCATTTTGTAACAAAAACTGAAGTTGAATACCCATTATGTAACTTTTGAAAGTTTGATGATCATTTTGTATTTTTGGGGATAGTTTAGTGACCATTTGTGTACTTTACCCAATTTTTTTATATAATGTTAAAAATTAAAATTATAACATTGTAATCAAAGTATATTAAGTTGAGAATATTATTTTTATTTTGAACTTTTATAATATCATATCTAATATCATATCTAAATTAATTGACTAATAGATAAAAATAAATTTAGATCAAATTATTATTTCTTTCAAATGATTTAGTTTCAATTGATTTAATTAATTGAAATAAAATTATTCGTTTATACTTATTACATTTTTCATTAAATACAGAGACATTACAATGTTTGATTTCAAACTTACACAAGATGAGACAACATGAACATTCTTAACCAGTTAAATATCTTAATATTACTATTTATATTTAATTCATTAATTAACTGATCTAAATTAAATGTCACCTAAAGTATTTTAATCCATTAACAAGAAATACTTATTTTCTCTTAAAAATCCACCTTGTATATAGTTCTGCAGCAGATATTTTACTAAAAATAAATACATTTAAAAAGTTTTTAAAAATAATCTATTGACCGGTTCCAAAAGTTGTTATTCCTAGAAGACTTGAATTTAAACAACGTTTCTGTACAAAACTATATTTTTTAAAAGATTAATATTAAAGAACAAATATTATGATGTAATTACATCAAATTATTAAAAAAATAAAAATATCAAATTTCATACCATGAAAAAATAATTTTAATTTTAAAAAGACAACCCTTTCTTTTCGAGTAATTTTTTATACACATATTACAATATATGTATCGAATAATTTACATTAAGAATATAAATATTACACTATTATTACTCTATTGTAAAGATAAATAGCGGAAGAAAAAGCCCTTACCACGCAATTATCACCAATTTAATTAAGGGTAAACTACATATATAGTTCCCGATTATGACCCAACTCTTTATTGAGTCCTGACTATGAGAAATTACAAATAGATCCCCCGACTAATCGCGACTAAAAAATCAGTCTAAATCCGTTAAAAAATAAACGGATGATGATGTGGCAGTTAATAAAATTTATAGAATAACATATTTAACCCTCAACCTTTACATTTTATTTTAATTTGATCTTAAATTAGTTAATGTCATGAATTTACTAATATGTATAATAATATTTCTTTTATTCAGCTTTGCAAAATCGTCATGAATTTACTAAATTTTGCAAAAGGGAGTGAAATAAAAGAAAAGCTTTAGCTAAAAACGATATGAGATTAGTTATTTTTTGAGTATTTAAAAGAGATTAGCTACCGTTAATAGCAATAGAGGTTTTGATTCTCCAACTGTTGTCACTGCTCATACAAATGGGGTTGTAAATGGCTAGTATTAACAACAACGGAGGTTTGTTTTTTTAAAGGGAAGAAGATGAAGTTTAAGATTTAAAGGACTAAAATGTTATAAATACTTAAATGTGAAGACCTAAAATTTTAAATTTAGGACCAAATTAAAATAAAATGTAAGGTTAAGAGTTAAATATATTATTATACAAATTTTATTAATTACCACATCATCAGCCTTTATTTTTTTAACGAAATTGGACCGATTTATTAGTTGCGATTAATCGGAAGACCTATTTGTAACTTCTCATAGTAAGAGGACTCAACAAAGAATTTGGTCATAGTCGGGGGACCATTTATGTAGTTTATCCTTTAATTATATTAAAATTATAGATCCCCTTTAAACATTATATATTAAAATAAACTTGAATATAGATGCGTTATTTGCTGCTTTCCTCCGTGAGAAATATACAAACACGAAAAGGCTATTCTTGCCTTTATCACTGCAGCAGCTGCACAAACTCTAAGCATCAAAGAATGAACTGGAGATGAACCAATAACTTAATATAAAAGCTTCTAGCTTTAACAGGCATTCATCGGTAAACCGAGGCTAAAAAGTAGAAACAGCTAACATATTATATATATATATATATATATATATATATATATATATATATATATATATATAATTACAAGAAATAATCGGGAGTCTTGCGTGTGGCATCGGGCTCGATTTGCCGGGGTGCTGGATCAAACTGAAGAAAACTCTGGTCCATATTCTCCCCAACCTCTAAAATTGACGCCCTGTTCCCACACCGATAACAATAATTTGGAGCACTGAAGACCGTGACCACGTTCTTGTCCTGAAGGGAAGCACATATAAGTAATCAATACGTTTGTATGACAGTAAAACAGGTTAGAAAACAAGTCTTAAACTGTTTCCTTTTGGTTCCACACCTGACACCAGCTGTACCCTTCCATCACAAGCTGATGGGCTCGTGAAATCAGACTGAGACCATTGGTATGGTTGAACTGAGTAGCAATATCTTGTCCAAATGTATAACCCGCACCACGTGGAGATATACCCCAACCACATCGGTCATCAGGATCAGACCACAAAAGATCACACATTGGTCCTTCATGGGGAACCTACCATGAATAGACCCACAGAATGCCGGATTAAAAACAAAATAGCCAAGTAATGAATGAACATCAAAAGTTTCGAAAATAATGTATCAAAGATATCAGGCAACTTAACCACAAATTTCAGTGGCACCATATACCCCCAACAGAACTGATTCAGATTTGAATTGTTGGCCGTTTTCTCAAGTCTCAACTGTTCTACCATTCATAATCTAACAACTCTTCATACTTTAGTTGGTTATGTAAGAATCAAAGTATATGGCAAATTGCCACTTGAACTTAGAAAAAAGAAAAGAAAACAATACTCCACTTGAACATGGATAAAGATGACTAACGAAAGTTGAGAGTATCACTCATATACATACCTCCTGTATACGGTCCAATGCTCGAATATTGTCTAATGTGTCCAAAGATGGTGACAGTCCTCCATGCAAACAAAAGATCTGTGATATCAAAATGCTATGGTTTTCAGAAGCCATCATGATAATAACTTAAAGCTAAAGTCGAAGTCAAACCTGACTCTCAATAAGAGCTGTGAGTGGTAAATAATCAAACAGGTCTGTGAAATGCTTCCACACATTCGCATTTCCATATTTTCTCAAGCATTCATCATAAAAACCATACCTGAAAAGGAGGGACAGTAAAATTTTTAGAAAAACAATAATATGGCAACCCAGATACCACCTCATCATGCAATGTGAGCAAGTTCTAAACACCTAAACAAACCCACAATTTTCAAAGTTCTCTTTATAAATTAAATGCCAATGTGATTTCCCTTTTCATTAGTTGCTTTATGTTTGTAACTACTGGCAAATGTCAAATTTGACATCCTTTTCTCTAGTATCTATGCATTGCTTCAGGCCATGGCATCCACAGGCCTTCCCAAGGCTGTAGTTATTGTGGTTTTAACTCATCCTAACCATTTCATATGGAAAGATTACTGCTTGTAATTTGTGGATAATATTTGTCATCTTTCCCCATGGGCAGGTAGAAACACATCTTCTGCCTTGAAAGGACAGATCCCACAACTACTTCCAAGATGGAGATTTTATATGCATGCAACAAACATGAAGCAAGGCCTTTTTTTTCTTTCGAAAGGTTAAAAAAACAGGAGAAATTGGTAAAATAAAGACTGAATCCATTTAAATGAAACATGGAACAGAGTTTGGAAATTTTATTAGTAGAAAGAATCCATTAAAATTGCTCTTCATGATGCATAGAACCTTTTAAGTCACTCAACTCAACAAAGGCCAAATAGGAACGACGTGATCAGCTGGAATACAAAAGGAAGAATGAAGGCCTTACATGGTAGCAACAGTTTTTACCAATGATTAAGCTTTGTAACACCTTTCCAATCTCGTAACTTAACCATTGGATCAACAAAAAAAAAATCATTTATACCTTTTCACCCTTCCTACCAGAGCTTAAATGTTGTTTTCTTTGTGTGTATATGATATAACATCATTAAAAGAAAGGAGGAAATCTAGGTGAAAAGACCTTACACTTGTGTTATCTGCCGGCTTTCGTGATTTCCTCTTAGAATTGTAATTCTCTCTCTATAATGGACTTTCAAGGCCACTAAGAGTGTGACGGTCTCAACTGAGTAGTATCCACGATCTACTCAAATGCAGCAAAGGTTAAAAGGACATCTCGGTCGATTCAAATTATAAATTGTACAAACAGCTGCAATTTTTTTTTTGAGAATAGGAAGCACTATTAAATGAACTCATTTCTATCCATATCTCCCACCCTCAACCATCTAAAAGCTTAGACTGGGTTCTACAATTTAATTCATATAACAATTGACACACATAATGGCTAATATTTCCTATTCATAGCAACAGCCCTTGACAATATCAGCACATGTCCTAACATAGCCCCAACAAGAATTTTGGTGTCACAGATTTGAGAAAATATAACTCCTCTCCCTTAGAGAGGTACGACCTAAAATAGTAGGCGTGTCCACAGTTTAGATGATGAAGCTCGGCACGAATAAACACTATTCCCACCCCCAAATACTCAGCAGTTTAAGCAGCCAAGGAGGGACACTAAACAGTGAATTTGCAGCAAACTCCGTAGCATAATATAGAACATAGAACCGCAGGATCAGGGACAGAGCCAGGATTTGGGGATCGGGGGCAAAACATAAATGTTTGAAGAGGGGTGGGTTGGGGGGGCAAATTCAGAAATAAACCATTTTTTTTTAAAAAATTATATAAGGGACAAAAGTAGAAAAAAAATCTTCGGGGTGGGGAGGGATAGTTCCGGCCCTGCGCAGGATTTCATACAATTTAAGCATAATAATCAAAACAATCTATCAACATATGAAGAATTGAAGGTAATCAAAGCCTCCTATTTTTTGGCAAAGCCAAGAAATATCTGTGCCTATAAATCTGATTATATAAAAACTCCAGTAATCCACAAAATTTTACATAACATGAATATGATGAAAAATAACAAAGCACAACAGAGACCAGAACATATTCACCAAATATTCTTCACAAAAGTATAGCACAAAAAGAAGAATAAATGAAAAACCGCCTTGCACTTTATTTTAAAATCGCATCAAATTTCAAAAATATCCGGGAAAAAAGTTTAGGCAAGGAAAGCAACAAACTGACCTACATAATCTCCCATGAAGAGATAATTAGTATCAGGCAGATCGCCTCCTATCCGGAACAGCTCTATTAGATCATAAAACTGTCCGTGAATATCTCCACATACCGTTATCGGGCACTTCACCGGCTGCACGTTCCATTCCTCCACCAGTATCTCCCGTGCCTGCTCGCATAAAGCCTTCACCTCCGCCTCCGGAAGCGGCTTGCACTCCATCAGCTGCTCGATTTGACGGTCTAGGTCTCCCGTTGACGGCATCCTCTCCGCTCCTCCACCGTCCGGTCACTTGATCCACCTCCTCTTTCCTTCTCCTTCACCACTGACCGTTGAGTCGAGAAAATAAACAAATAAAAACCGGTCAGATCGGTTGATATGAATCCCTGAAGTGTAATGGATTAGATTCATAACGTAACGTTTCGGAGATTAGGTTTTGGGATTCGTTTTCGATCTATATCTTTCATCTCTTTTCGATTTTCTCCCAGAAAAAGGGGGATGAAGAAATTTCCAACGCCAATATTACGAGGAACGGATGAGCTTTGTTCTTTGTTCTCTCTCCGGTGACTCCGCCGGGTCAAATTCCTAGTGGGGAATGACACGTGTCAGTCTGCTGGATTTCTTTGAAAAACATTTATCTGTTATTATTATTATTATTATTATTATTATTATATATATATATATATATTCTGGTAGTTTGGCAAATGGCGATTAGGACTATTTCTCAAATTGCTTTTTTTTTTTAAAAAAAATAGCATTTAATTTCCAACTAGGAAAGCAATGGTTATAAGTAGACCGTAGACCGAGACCGAGACCGAGACCGATTCAGCTCAATCAGATTTTTTAAATTTTCAAGCGTCTATTTTAGGAGACACGACTTCAAATCGTATTGTCTACAAGATGTATACCTATTATCAACGAGTTAAGAGAATAAATACTACCTTGTAATCATCATTTAAAAAAATGATTTCGATTAAGTTTGACTAAATTGAGTAAGGTTATATTTAGGTCCCAAAATTATTAAAAGTTATATTATGATCACTTAATTATGGGTAATTGGGTAATATTACATTTGGGTCATTCAATTATTAAAAGTTACACTTGAATCACTCAATTATGGGTAAGGTTACATTTAGGCCACCAAATTATTAAAAGTTACACATGGGTCACTCAATTATGGGTAAGATTACATTTTGGTCGCCCAATTATTTAAAAAATATATATCAATTTATGTATTAGATTAATTAATGGTTTCAAATGAATATGGCCAAAAAATGGTTTCAAATATAGCACTCTAGTGTTAACGAGGGTATACAAGTGATTTGGAAGAAAAATGACTAAATTGATATAGTTTTTTAAATATGAATGGTGACCTAAAGGTAACCTTACCCATAATTGAGTGACCCAAATGCAACCTTTAATAATTAGGTTAACCAAACTTAGCCTTAACCATAATTGAGTGACCAAATGTAACTTTTAATTATTGGGTAACCCAAATGTAACCTTACTCATAACTGAATGACATCTGTCGTACTTTACCCTATATTAATTTAGAGTTTTGATTTTTTTGATAAAATACTTTATTGTATTATATAATTTACATTATTTGATAAAATTTTAAAAATTTTATAGACATTTCTAAAATAATTAAAATTTTAAGTGAATAAAAATAATCAATAATTCTTATATAATATTTTTAAATTATTTTCACTATTTAAAATATAAAATAGTTATTTTTATTATTAAAAAATTAATCCAATTCACATGATTTGTAATTGTTCAAATACGACAATTCAATCCAATTTTTAATTTGTTCACTAATCCAGCTGCTTCCCCTCTTCTGGTAAAGTAAGAACAATAAGTGCACTACAAAATCATAAACAATTCGATTCAGTTCGATTTAAAACATTTTATAATTATATAATATTTTGATTTTCAATAATCCAAATTGCATAATGTAATTGAATTTAGTTTAGTTAGTTTGAATTGGTTTGATTTTCCGATTTTCAGAATTAAGAAAACAGTACACAGTAATTTTAAGTTATTTTTTATTAATTCAAAGATAAAGTATGGGTAAACTACAAAAATAGTCACCAAACTTTTAGACGTTTTATTATGTGCGATACAATCATTAAACTTTTAATCTATTTTCATTACGGTTACTTTCTTTAACTGCCCTTAGAAAGGGCTTATGTGACACATTATCTTTCTTTCTTCCTCTTTGTTTTTTTTCTTCTATTATGTTTTATCTGTAAAGATGTTGTGAGTTGGAAGAGAAAAGAAGAAATGGCCAAAGGAAAACTTTCTTATTATTCGATATATCATGTATGTACAGTAGGGTTCCTTATATACAAGTTTATAGACTGTTAATAGTGTAACTAACCTAATAACTAACTCTAACTAACTCAACACTCACTGCAAAAAAAAAAACTTACCTATACTGACGGTGGGCTACACCGACAGACGTAAACTGTCAGCAAAAGGAGTATATACAGACAAAAAAAATTGTTGGTAAACGTTCTTGCTTTTACCGACAGATATATTTTCTGTCTTAATGACCGACCATCATCAAGACTACACCATGCCGACCACATGAGTTAACCACATTGCCGACCGCAAGTTAACCACCTTGCCGACCACAAGTTTTACATCAACAAGGGGAACCGACCGCTCAACCCAAGTGATAACCACATAGTCCTTGTAGCCGACCGCTACACCTCATGGACCCTTTAACCATGATCGATTTTTTTAACATATTATAGTGCACTCTATCCTATGGCGTGACAACTATATCCGAATGTTTTCTCACCCGGTCACATAGCCAATATATCATTTACAAAACCATTTACTCACTGTTTTACAATGCATTACACAAAATCCTCACATATGCAAATCGCATTGCCATAACAATATCATATTCCCGACCGGAATAAAATCCAATGCTCACTAGCATTTAACATACTTTTCAAACACTGCATATGTACTTAAAATCATGCATTTACAGTAAGTAAAAACCAACCATGTTTACGACTAAAACATGAATCACACATGCTCAGATCTGAGTCGATATTAAAGAGAAAAGGTGGGAAAACTTACTTCCAAGCTTAGGTAAGTGTTTCAAACTTTTCCTAAACTTCCAAAACCACTTTCAAACCTTTGAAAGAATTTTAAAACAGTTTCCACTCACTAATACACGAAACCTCGATTCGCCAACGTAAAAACAAGCGTCCAAAGCCTCCAAAGCTTCACCGGTCACTTCCGGATCCATCTCCCCTATTTTAACCACATTTCAACAGAGGATTAATGCATCTCAATGCATTCAAAACACTGCAACAACATATCCACACGAACTTCCACAATCCTCTCACAATTACCCAACTACAACAACCAAAAACATCATACAATCCTTTCCAAACACAACCCAGCCATAAACTAGCAATTAAACTCCTTCAATATCATCAATTAACACCTAAAAATGGAATCAAAACATCCAAACCCTTCCAAAAATCACAAAACTCTACAAAAACACAATTTTAACAACCTAAACAATTAGAGATTCAAGAGTTTCGGGATTCCATTGTTAAAATCAACTTAACAACATCATAATACATCAAAATACGTTTAAAATCAATCCTCACAACTGGAAAATACATCCAATTCGAAACTCTCTTTTTCATCAATTTCTCCCAAATAAATAAATTAATTCAACATAAAAACACAAAATCAGATTATAAACTATAAATCAAGGATCAAACACTTGGGAATATCAATAAAGAACCATTCAATAGAGGAGATCACGGACCTTACCCCTATTGGGTGATTTCTCCCTCAATTGGCTTGTTTAAAGATAAGAAAACACAAGATTTCAATGAGGTTTTGTAAATCAAAGTTAGATCAAGAATCTAAGTAAAATTTATCTCTCACCTCTAGTTTTTGATGAAAACTTGAGTGTTTGGTAGAAAAGAAGTTGAGAGAAAAGTTACGTCAATTTTCATTAAAACCAAATAACTAACTTTAATATCTAAAAACTCTTTTTATTATCCTTTAAAACACATGTTAAAATGATTTAATTGAAGGGAGAAATCACCTGCAAAAACTTGGTAAATTAGCTCCTTAAGGATTCTAAGAATCTGATCCTTTTCATTTTAGTCACCTTTAAAAATAGTTTTCAAAAATTGCATTTTTGTCACCAGCCAAAATGTCACACCTCCAAACCTTATTTTCCAAAATTGATTTCACCAATATTGATCATTTATTAAAAGATGATTTTTAACCATTTTCTCATATTTTTATCTTACCGAAAAATATATGGTCCCGAATCTAACTCTAATCTCTAACCCGATCCACTGGACCGTCTAATAAGCCTCAAAACCGCTAAGCCCAAAACTGGGGCGTTACACTTCACCACTCTTCTCACTGATAGTTAATTTAGGGTTTTTCATTCATCTCTTAAGCAAGTGGAGAAACCATTTTGTTAAAGGTTGAAAATACCTAAACTTTGATTATTTGTGATCACAATATGTTATTATATTTTGTTGTTAATGGTATTTTCTCATTTTGCTTCTTTGAACCTGTTACCATTTCATTTTATGCTTTTTTAACATCAAACCATTTTATTTTATGCTCTGTTAACACTAATCCATTCATAATAAAAATGCTTTGTTAACTCATTTTATGCTCTATTAGTAGACTACAAAGACTTACACCGGTGTATATTCAGCCTATCAACCAGTAATAGATTACAAAAACTTACACCGGTGTAATTCTTTGTAATCTGTTAGTAGCCAAAAGGTTTTCATGCATGATTAATTATGATCTTGTTAATTTTAAGTTCTAACTTGAAAGACTTAAAAGGCTCTAATTAAATTTATGTCTTGTTTAATATATGAATATTATTTAATTTCAAATTTTACATGAGACAACACCCAATTGCTTGGGCACCATCCATATTTAAACTCTAAAACTAAACATAATATTCCCTATTGATTTAACTATTCTAATTATTTAAAGTTCTAATCCCATTAAAGCTCTAATTAATTAGTCTAAATTATTTATCCATTTCCTAGGGTTTTAATGAATATAGAATATTCTACTTAAGAGCTCAAGTTGAACAACACCTTATTACATTAAGACACCACTCAAATTTGAAACTCCAAAATTTCTTATTCAATACCCATTAATTTTTTATAATTGTATACTTAATTGAATTATTAAAAACCTAATAAAGAACCTAAGAAGGCTCTAAACAATAATTAAACTAAGTGTTTGAGTCTTCTATGTAACACCCCGAAAACAAGCCTAGTCAGAATAAGGTTTTCGATGATCAAAAGATCAACTTCCGACGAACAATGGAATTATCGAATCATAGAATATTGAGTCAAAATTCATTAATTATTGAATTATTGCTAAGTATTATGACTAAATCGTAAAGATTGGAAATATGTAGTTATTGGCTAAAATTTAGAAATCAAGCATGGAATGACATAGATTTAAGACATGGCTAAATACAAGGACTAGGTGTGTAATTAGACCACTTAGTGACTAAATTGAATGGAATAAAAATATGATTAGTGACTAAATTGGAAATACTCAAAGTTAAGGTGGCATAGTATAAAAGTTAAGGAATGCAATGACCTAAAGTGTAATTTGACCATGACATTTCTTCATAGGAATGAAAGGTTCTCGGGGGACTAAAAGCTTAATTATTTATCCATTTTCTAAGGTTTTAATGAATATAGAGTATTCTACTTAAGAGCTTATGTTGAACAACACCCTCATTACATTAGGACACCACTCAAATTTGAAACTCCAAAGTTTCTCATTCAATACCCATTAATTTTCTATAATTGTCTACTTAATTGAATTATTGAAAACCTAATAAAGAACCTAAAAGAATAAGGCTCTAAACAGTAATTAAACTAAGTGTTTAAGTCTCCTATCATGGTACTATATAAATTAATTAAAACATACAATTGATAAACAAATAATTAAATTGCATTTAAATAAAAAATAGAACTAAATTGAAAAGAAATAAAACTTTAATTCTGACTTTATTAGAATAGGGGTTGAATTGAAAATATTATAAAACAAAAGGCCAACAAAAATGAAACCCGAATATCAGGGTGCAGATCTAAGATCCGGCCCATTCAAGAACGCGCGAGTCAAGAATGACCAGGTGCCAAAATGGCACTGTTCGGTGCTGGGTATAAAACCCCAAAACCGAGCCAACTCGTTCATTTGCATACTTCCCTTTCTCTACCCTCTCTCCTCTCAAATCATCTATGCCCATGACACAAACAAACCCAGATTTCCCAAACATTTCGATAAAACAAATCCCTTTTTGGATAAGTATTCATCCATTTTCATCCAAAATTGAATGAACACAAACTTTCTGGCCATATTACAATAATAAGACACGTTGAAAACACGATCATTATCACAACTCAATCGCGAACAAGAGTGGTGACTCTGAGCTTGTTTCCAAATTCAGTTCAAGGGTCCAAAACAGGGAGATCAACAGGATCAAAAGAACACCATATTGATTAGTCGTGGCGACGTCACATCCCACCCTGATAGAAAAACAAACGAAAAAAGTAGTCAAACGATCGATTAAGAGAAGAAAAACGTGACAAAAAGCGAAGGATGCGTACCAAAGGTAGAGAAATACGTGTGACAAGTATAAAGTTATTAAATTTCAAAACTAAAAAAATAAAGAACAAAAGAAAAGAAAAAATTATGAACGATTGACAATTAGTACTAAAATTAAGATAGTCGATCACGTAAAGACGAAAAGAAAGAAAAAAATTATATATGCCATTAGCAAAATGAAAGAGACAGCGGCTAAATGTTTTAATATTTTTTTATAATTTTACTATGTGGCAAATTAATAAAGTGTAGTATATTATTATAATTAATTATTAATTAAAAATAAGTAATTGTATAAATATGCAAAAATATTTTTTGTTTATTTAATTAAAATTTAATATGAACCAACAAGTATTGGGTGCATTGGTAAGACACATTGTACTCCCAATAAGAGGACACAAATTCAAACCTTGAAGACGACATTGTTGGGATGGGCAGCTTTGCACCTCGAACATGGAATATAAGACGAACATGTGTCACGGTCCGTGAGTTAGCAACTGAGACAAGTGTGCAAGAGAATGCCCAAGAGGTTCTTTGCAAGATCTTGGGTATGCCTAGAAGACCACTTAACTTGGCCCGACAGTTGGAGGATGATAGAAAGCACAAACACATTAAGCCTGGTAAATTAATAGATGACATCTTACCAAGGAATATTCTAGAGGATCAGAATATCCATCAATGTGAATGCGAACCTAAGGAAAGAATTCCAATGTGATAGAGTTTCCTTAGTTAGCATAGACTTGGTAGGTGCTTTTGATCTGAGTTGTTGCTGTAAATCGATCTCGTTCGTTCATTGTAAGGGGATTCAACTATAAATAGAGGCATCCCCGCCTAATTTGTATTCATTCACTCATTAAGTAATACAAGGCATCTACTCTAAGAAAGCCCTATCTTGTTCTTCGCGTTCTTCACTTGCTTTCTCATAGTTTACTTCCGCTTAGAATGATTTTTCGTTCGAGTGTCTTGGAAGAGTTTGATCTTCTAAAGAGGGATTTCAAGCTGACTTATTCATTTTCACAAGAAAATCAACTAAGGCTGCGCGGTTCCCTAGGTCGAGACTTTAGCCCTGTGACAAGTGGTATTAGAGCGAGTTGAGGAGACTTGCGTTCGAACCAGCTTACAGTTGTAGTAAAGCGTAGTGAGGATTTGCGTTCAAGCTAGTCAGAGTGAGCGTGCTAGTTTGTGGCAAAAAATGATCGAGATGGTGTTTCTGTACGAAAAGGCAAGGAATGTCATGATGGGAACCAGAAGAGGACATTGTCAATGGACGAGGTAAGAGATGCTATGGATGATTTTGACGGGAGGAGTGGTTTTCTTAAATATCAGGTGGAATGCATGTTTAAAGTTTTAACATCGTTAGACGAGAGGGTCGCTAGACTTGAAAAATTTGAAGAGGAGGCCAAGAAGACTCAAGGCGTTCTAAAGTCCCGTCTTGACAAAGTAGAGTCCATAAAGGACATGTTCAAAGATGAGATGCATCGTGTTTTCAATGAGTTGGAGACGGTTCGAGAGAGTTGTAAAGTCAAGATTGAGGCTTTACGAAATGAGGTAGATGTGCTCAGGAGGAAGCTACTCAGTTGCAAGACTGCAATAAGTGAATGAGGTATGCTCAACACCTTCTTGGAGAGACTTAGACCTAGGACGAAACTCGTATTAGAGCAAATAGATACCCAGAGACTTTCTGAGGCCATAGATGTGGCTGAATGGTTGACCGAGCCTGTGGGAGACAAGCCAGCCAGCATTGAGGTGCCCAAGCCTACAACGAGAGACAGTAGAAATGGCAAAGCTAGGTTCGTGCCAGAAAAAAAGATGAGCAAAAGGTTGAAGTGCTACTTCTGTGATGGTCCTCATGTGATAAAAGATTGTCCCGAGAAGAATTGCCTTGCTTTCATCATCAAGGCAGTAGATGAGCAAGAATGGGGAGTAACGAGACTTGGCGCAATTGCGAATGCCAATAAGCCAAGAGAAAGTCATGGTACAACTACGAGTGCCAAAGTATCCAAGCCAAGGATGAGACCCGGTGCGATAGAAAATAACAAAATCGTCAAGCCGAGGGTGAAGAGGAAGTAATTGGAGTGCTACCAATGTAAGGTGCCTCACAAGTTGCGAGAATGCCCACATCAAGTCAAGCCATCCAAGGATGTGGGTGAGCCCGAAAGGAGCGAGGCTACACAACTTGGTTCGATAATGTCAAGTTTTACCAAGGCTAATAGAGACTGAGAGCAGAAATGGGTGACCATGTCTGAAAATGCTACTAAGGAGTTCGTCGAGCATGTTCATGTCAAGAACAATGCTTTAGAGGTCACAATGAGACAAAGATCGAAGGGGACCAAGCCATTGAGGAAATAGAAACCGTGAAGACACCATCAATGGGCAAGGTGGAAAAGAAGCGGAGGACTTCAAGAAAAAAGCACCGACACAAGAAGATAGTACCAAACTTCAAGTCAGAAGGGTGGCCACAACAAGGGGCACCAAACTTCGTGCAAGAAGGGCTGATGCAAAGTAGAGCAACGAACTTCAATATAGAAAGTTCAGTGCAAGGGGTGTCAGACTTTATGGAGAAAGAAGGGCTGTCACATTTTAGAGTAAATGCAAACGAAAGAGAGATACATCTCAAACACAATTCTAGTGTTTTTGAGTTTGATTTGCCATCTTTGATGAGTGTAGGTCGAGTATAACCTAACCTTTAGTGCGGGGGAACCAAAGGTTAGAATGGACCTTTTAGAGTTCTAAAGAGCAAGCCAGAGTTGCTAACAAGTCTGAGAGTTCGTCTAGTGTTCAATGTTGTAGAGACTTCCAAGACTTTGCCGCATGACCGATAGGGTTCGAGCCGAGGTAAATCAAGGCTTGTAGGAGAAGGCTTCTATGGTGGAGGTATATCCATATACGTGTTAGCACGCGATGATACACTACGACTTGGTTCGAGGCAAGCAATTTGTATGGGGGGACCGCAACAAGCCGACATATCAATGAGCATCAAAGATGACCCAACCCAAGATCGTTCTAGTGGAGCGGCGGGGGCGTCGCTAAGTTCGATGGGGGAGAATGTCACGGCCCACATATTTGGGTTCGCGATAGTAGCGCAAGTATCCTCCAAAGAAGTTCAGTGCAGAGTATCAGACTTACCAAGACCACCAGACTTAGCCCTTCACTTGGAGAATGTTAAAGAGCCCGTTCACATTGGTTGTGTGAAAATGGTAAGAGATAACAAATCAGAGAAGATTGTGGAGGAATCTTGTCATATTCGATGTGAAAACCTATCCAAGAAATGTTTCCTACTAATTGATGTAATTAGATAGGATTTGGTATCTTTTTCTTAGATTAGGGGACCTTGTATAAATTGGGTTAATCTTAAGCTGTCAATGTAAATTGATCTGGGCCATTAATTGTGTGGGAGCTCAACTATAAATAGAGAGCCTCCCACCTCATTTGTATCATCTCATTCCATCCATTCTGACTTTGAGAGAGAGCAATGCAACTCTGAGCATTTACTCTATTTCTCTTGTTCTTTCTTTGTTCTTAAAGTTCTCTTTGTTCTTGTTGTCTCTCGTAGTGGCTAGAGTAGCCACCTTGGTGTTTAAGCTTCCACATCTGTCAAAGCCTTGAGGGCTTGTCCGAGCCTTTAGCGAGCTAAAGTTCTCGCAAGGCATGGTTTAAGGCTGACTTAGGCGCACAACCGACCAAGAAGCGTTACGAGGCGTCTAAGGTCACTCGTTTCGAGACAATGAAACTCTAGGGACATGACACATGCATATTACTAAAAAATTAAGATTTAATATAAATATAAATTCATGTGTATTTCATATAAATTTTACTATTAATAATAATATCGAAAATGTCCTATAACGGTCATTATTCTTCTGTACTATAATTCAGCTCACCGTTTTTTGTTGCAATTGAATCCAAATATATATATATATATATATATATATATATATATATATATCTCGTTAGTTGCAATTGAAAAAAATTAATTTTTTTGACTCGACTCGAATCGTAATTTTATAAATTAGATTTAAAAAATTTTAAATAAAGTTTGAGTTATAAAAATAGAATCTCAAATAACTCAAACTTTTTAGTAATTAATGGATCAATTTTTCAAGTTTGAGTCCCCTCGTCTTTGCATGATATATGTATATCGCATATGAAAAAAATATTAAGAAACATACATGTATATTGTATAAGGTTATAGAAAGTTGTTTAAATTGGAATCAATTAATACCATAATATTATAAATATTTACAATTAAATTTGAATAGATACTCAAACTACTATTCTCGACTTGAATTTATAAACTTGATTCAACACGAAAAATTTCAAATAAAATTTGAGTTATAAAATATGACTCATCAACTCGACTAACTAAATTTTTTTTTACTCGACTCAACTCAATCTAATACTCACCCCTAATTTCAATGGCTAATCTCACCACCGCAATAATTAATATCAATATCATGGCTATTTTTATTCTCAATTGAGTCAATCTCATCGTCCATCCAAATACACTTGGAACAGGCGGGCAAAACTGTTAATACATCAGCTAGACGCAACGCAAGAGCTGTTTTTCGGGTAATTTACCTTTTAGATTACTGATTTAACAACTACTTTTATTTAAATCATAAATTTTTAATTTAATCAAATTATATCATTCAACTTTTATTATTAATAAATTAAGTCATTTATACAATATCATTAAATAAATCTAACAAAAAAAATAAAATTGACACATTTACTTAATATATTTTTCACATATCATCATCAAATAATGTTTAATTGTTTGTTAAAAAATGTTTAATTGATCATTTAAATAATTTTCTCAAACATTTTATTTAAATAAACTTTAAAAAGTAACTAAATTTCCTATAAATTGTAACGGATAATATTTAAATTTTCAATTAAGCATTATTTAATAATAATATGTGAATATACATCAAATAAAAGTGTAAGTTTTGAGTTCTTTTGTTATAATTATTTAATGGTGTTACTATAATGGTTTAATTTGTTAATAATAAAAGTTGAATGATATAATTTGATCATAAAAAATCTAACAAAACAAACAAGGAGATTTCTCACAATCAGACTGAAATTTTACCTTTTTGTCAAGCAAAATATAATTTAAAATACTTTGATAACTTATCCAAGAGCTGATTTTTCTTCTTCTAGGTATTTCAGGACGTTAGAGAAATAAAATGGAATTTCACGATATGTCTGTATGAAAGGATAAAAGAGAGAAAGATCTACTTTAACAAGGGTATTTTTGTTCTAAAGGAGGGGAATCATCAAATACCTAAATGAACAGAGGGATTGACATTTCTGGAATAAACTAAAATAACGCTTTTGTTGGTAATAGTGTATTACCCCCTTATGGGGATCCACCCAATTCAAGGAATTAAATTCTGGTTTAATTTGTTAATAATAAAAGTTGAATGATATAATTTGATTAAATTAAAAATGTGTGATCTAAATGAAACTTAGACTCAAGTTCAGTAATCTACAATATAAATTACAGCAGTTTTTCGAAACACCCAAGCTTAGATATAAGCTTTTATATCTTTGTGCTGGACTACACCACTAGACTGTTTATAAGTGAAAGACATACTATTCATGTAATTTGTCCAAAGAAAATGTAATGTAGAAATATAATTTCGGTAGAAAAAATGATAATATCTGTGTATGTATATAAGGTGTGATGATATTTTAAAAGTTAAGAAAAAAATATAAAATATTACCTTGTAATTATATTGGTATATTAAAAAATGTTAAAGATGAGCCCAAATCAGGCTCAACTTTAGCATGTTTTATATCCAATCACTCTCTCTCCCCCCTTCTCGCTTCATCTCTTTTCAAATTTTCTTGTCTGACAAAAAAAAACTAAAACAAGGAAAAGGAAAGGAAAACTCCTGAAAACCAATGGCAGCAGCAACAGCAACAGGAGTGAAGAAGATAATCATAGACACTGATCCTGGAATTGGTAATTCTGTCATATCACTCTATTAGAAGTAAAACAACTGCAAATTCAGCGATCTGATCTGTTTTTTATCTTATAGAGTTTTAAATTTTATCTCTGAATCTGTTTCAATTCTACTGTTATGCATGCTGTCTTTCCGTTGTTGTTACTTTATATGCTGCCGTGATTACTTTATGCCGATCTTCATTCTTTTTGATTCGATCGGATGATGCAGATGATGCGATGGCGATATTTCTGGCACTGAGATCTCCTGAAGTGGAGGTCATCGGACTCACCACTATTTATGGAAACGTCTACACTCTTACATTTGGTAACTTTTCATTCTTTTTACTCTGATTTTTATTCTTCTTTCATAATTAGTTGGCATTGATTTGATGGTGGATTGTTCTGCTGGAGTGATCGTCTCCTAGTTAGAGGTTACAGACAGGACTGATATTCCCGTGGCCGAAGGATCACATGTTACCATCACTGTATGTGGTCTTTTCCTTAATACCACTCCAAAGTTCTTAGTTGATTAATAGCAGTTGCAGTTTGGATATCTGTAATTTCTATGAAATCTGAATCTGCAAATCAGTTTTAAAATCCAAATCTGATTATTATTTGTATTAAATCTGAGTATTTTTAAGGAATTCGAATTAATTAAATTATCTTCCGGATATTCAAATCTGCTAAAAGTTCATAATTAGTAAGTCCATTTTTTTAATAAGAGTTTGAAATGTAAAGTGGATGATGGATTTGAATATCCGAATCTACAGAAATAAAGAGAATTTTGATAATGGGTATCTGAATCCAAATCCCCTATCCTTGAAAGTAAAGTGATTCAGATTATGGATATCTGACTGTTTATATCCGCCCACTACAAATCTGTTGCTAATAGTAATATAATATCTGAATTTGAAAGTCATCCGAATCTGCAAAAGAACTAGTGGAATATATGCAAATATCCGAATCCACACTATTCACTGCCGTCCTAAGATTATTTAATATTTTAGTTGTTAATCCATCATCCTTGACCTTCTCTTAGAATGGAAAAATTACACAACCCGACCCAATGCGCCCCGTTTGAATTTTTTCTTCTTGAATTTCGAGTTCGAGACGAGATGGCAAAGGTTTTTGGAAAGAATTGAGTTGGGACGGTGCGGGTTCAGGTTTAGGAAAAAAATTCCCCGTCCCACCCGATATATTTATATATATTTATTATGTTTTTATATATTATATTTAATATTAATTTTTTTGGGACAGGTTGAGTTTAGTCGTATTTTTTGTTAGAATTTTGAGGTCAAATCGGGGTTAGATTATATTTTTATTAAATCGCTACGGGGCGGAGTGGAACTTTTGGATTTCAGGTCAGGTTCGGGGCGGCCAAAAAAACTCACCCCGTTGCCATCCCTATCGGCTTGAGTTGAGCCTAGAACCTTAGAGAAAATGTTCTGAAATATTTATACTGTCTTTCATTCTGCTGGAAAGTGTTCTGCAAGTATATACTCTATACCTGGTGTTTTTTCAGTATTTAACAATGTGCCCTTCCAATTTAATACTGTCAGCTACTGTATACACTAGACAGGTGGAGATTTTAATAGGGCAAATGTTATGATTGCAAGTGCTACCAATTTATTAATCCCATTCCTAGTTTTTTTTAACTTCAACAAAGATTAAATTATCACCTCTTGTATTTAAATTTTCTTAAACAAAGATAGATAAAGAAAATCAAGTTTCAAAATGTTGTTGTTTGAAGGGGGTTAGGAATATAATGATAGCAAAGTTACAGAAATTTGTTCTGTTCAAATAAATTACAGTCTTCCGATAAATACGTTGCAATTTAAGCTGTTCAAATAAATTCTCCATGAATTTATGATGTTCAAATATAACAACCAAATAAGTTCTTCAAATATAACATATTTATGCTGACATTCAATTCTGAGCAGTCTTGCATGAATTTAATTCACTTGATAAGTTGCAACATAGTTTATTTTAATTGCTGGAAAATATAAAAAATGGAATATGTTCCAATAATATATTAGTAGAATGAGAAATAATGTTAGAGGCTTGGAAATTTAATCACACTGTTACTCTCTTAGAGGCTTGGAGATGAATATTTCGAGGATGGTGATGATTTAGAGTAATGAAGTATTAGTCCTTTAGTGTTTAAGTGATAATTGTCTAAGTACGATTTTGTGTATGTTGCTTACTTATATTTGAACTTTGAACTATGTTTGATACTTTGATTGTCTTTTATTTCTTTTATTTGAACTATGCTTGGTTGATTTCTTATATCAATTTGTTTGATTTAAGACTTAAGTACAAATTTAAGTAGAAAATATTTTTATCTTTTAGCATCTATAATCTAATTATCATGTTTTTAAGTACAAAATATGTTATAGGGTTAATTTATAAATTTTTTGGATAAAAAGGGAGCCTCGCCTACGAAAGCGAGCTCCTTCGCCTAGCACCTCAAATCTAGGGACCTTTTGAGCCTTAGAGTGCCTCGTGCCTTTTAAAACCAAGGTGGTATCAGAGTTTAGGTTTAGCCGGTTTTAGGAAACCCTGAGGTAATATAGGTGTTTTAGTAAGGCTTCTAGTGAATAGAAGCCCTTAAATTAAGTTCGTACTCCTTAAGACTAGAATCCTGATGGTGCATCTAATGTTGTGATGCTAAGATAGTTACGATCATGGCTGAGATGGCTGAGTTATGTGTTGAGCCGCTTATGGGAGCGATTATGGGGGCTAGGTAATCCCAGACTGTAGAGATGTGAGTTACCTGAATGATGCCGGCGTTAAGGATGTGTACTCCTCCCACCACCTATATGGTGCATTCATTGTGTGTTGTAGTCGTTCCGAAGCCTTCAGATACGTTATGAGAGTTTGTGGCAAAGAATCTTCATTGTTATGAGTGAATAATATTTATGAGGCGGGTATGGATAACCCACTCTTGGAATTGATCGGTGGATGCACGTTGGTTAGAGGACCCTTAGTTCGCTTGAGTATAATTGAATTTAGGTGTTTTACAGATTTGGTAGGGCTACCCTTCTTGAGAACTGTTGCACCTTGGAAATTGATTTGGTTAATCAAGCGTGACGCTAGCCTGTAATGTCGAGAGTTGTGTTTGAGGCTTTGAGACCCAACCTTTTGTAATGAGAATATTGAATTGTTGCCCTTCTACAGTGATTTTGTAGTGTTCATTTTGAGAATGACACAATAGGGTTGTGAGACATGGTTGACCATTCGATAGATGCCAATATGTACAGTTTGATGCTCATGAGCTTTCAGACTGTCAGAGTGTTTGTTTATGCTTCTTAGAGGAGTCATCAGGATTTCTTCCCTATCAAGAACATGAGTGGATGTTGAGGTAAGGCTGAGTTGGACATTGATACCCATCGCCCTTTTCTGAGGACACTGACCCAGTTGAGAGAGTTGGAGATTCAGTTGTGAAGGTGCAACTTAAATGAGGTTTCTTTTGTCTGAGTGTTTCGCCCAAGGGAGAATTAGGCATGTTCGCTAGTAAGAAGTTGGTTTATTGAGGTGATGCATAGACCGTCGACAGCTTGTTAAGTTACAGTGAAATATCGTTACTTGTCTCTTAAGGTGGATGACTCGTTTAATTGAATGTCAAGTACCCATGAGTTTTTACGGGATTGGTTCGAGAATGAGATGCTATGGTTAAAATGTTTGAGGCTACTAAGGCTAGTAATTTCAAAATAAATTTTGGAATGAGGGTTTCTCTTTTTAGAGTGTGTCGTGGTAACGTTTGATGTCTGCAGTGAAGTTTGAGATATTTCAACAATAATAGGGTGGGGCCCACCATATTGTCTCTCAAATATAAGTTTCATGATTTGCACACGTTTAAATGTATAAGGAATATAGAAATATAAGTGTTAACAAGATAATTACCTAAATAACCTTATATGTAGGAGAGGTTAGTCACCGTGTAATCAGTTAAGGAGACAAGGGTTCGAGACTTCGTAAATCTTTTTGATTTGTATCATAGTTTCCTTGGAAGAAGCCGAGGAATATTGGTGGAAATCCGAGTTGCGTGTGACTATTTTATTGTAACAGTGGTGCTAACTCGATTAAAGTCAAGTAAAATTTTCAGATCTTCGAAGATGTTTTGTTGTTTTGTCAGGGCTACATTTTTGTGCCAGAATAGGGAAGGTGGTGTTTACCCCAACAATGTGAAATTTTGAGTGCTTGTTCACCAAGTTAAGAGTGGGACAACAACGTGAGTCAAAGTGATTAAGAATTGTTGATCATGTGATCGGTTATCACCTAAGTAAAGTAAACTTGATAAGTGACAGATTGTACGAAGTATAGTTCGGGTTAGAATATCATGTTGCTCATGTATGGTGATCAATGATTGCAAGTGATGGTTGTGTAAAGGAGTACCAATACTAGCCTTGTGTGGTATCGATACTTGATTCATCTGGTGTCGGTACTAATCGGTCAGTACTGGTACCCGTGTGTTTCATTAGTTAAGCTTCGATTTAAGGTTTGATTTGCCTTAAAAACCACGATAAGTATAAATAATTGTTTTTCAAGGAGTACAGTGTTATGATCATATGTAAGTTCGATGGCTTTTATGACCCTGAGATCTTCTTGAGTGTGCTTTAGAGAATGATGTATCGATTTATAAGATTTATCCGATGTAGTATAGTGGTTACTACATGGTAAATTCGGAGAGAGACAGTTTGTACCAAACTTTTGTTGCGTGTTTTGGAATACAGTGTAGAGTCGTGTGTTTGAGATAGTGATAAGTGTTTGACTTGCCATCGGTTGGGAGTCAAACATTCAGTTCCTCAGAGTTGTTGTGATACTTTGATATTCATCAGTGAAAAATTAAGTTAATGACTGTAAATCTTGTAAAGGAATTGTGAGTGCATAGTTTCGATGGGATTTTGTTAAGTACTGATATTTCTTGGTGGGAATCGTTTATTATTTTCGACAAATGAGAGATCTAGACTGAAAGTCTACTTGGATTTGTTATGGGTTAGGTTATACGGCACTATGGTGTGTGCGTGCTACCTTTTGACATGAGATTCAAGGTTCGTGATAGAACCTTATCCCTTGTTGGAATTTCTTACGATGATAGATCCTAGTGAAGGTACAGATAACGTGTTTTCAGATACATTATAGTTTAAAGTGTAAGACTATTACGAGAACCGAGTTAGCGGGAGCTGCTTTAATTGTCTATATGAGTTATCCTGCCGAGTTTAAGGTAAGTGCTTGAGGAGAGTGGAGACAAAATTCATTTTTAGAAGTCTTGCATCGGGTAAGCAATGATATTGATAAGGGATGTCGTCAAAGTTAGAGCTCATTTAGGGAGTCACCGCGAGAGGAATTGTTTCATTTTGGTTGCAACGGTTCAACCTACTATTCTTTTAGACCATACGGAGTTGTAGAAGGATTTTGTTGTGCATCAACCTTTTGAGTTATGCAGTAAAAAATAAGTTTCTTTGACGACGTATTTGTTTGACGAATTTGACAGTGTCGTTGGGTTTATACCTGCCTTCAATAATACGCCGAGTGTGGATGTATCCCCTAAATAAAGGAATCAATTGAGATAATGTGTACCGTTAGAAGACAAGGTTTATATGGTTATGTGTTTATGAGGGATCAGAGTAACGCAGCAGAAAATATTTGAGGTCCTAAGAGAGTCATTAAAGTTCAACATTTTCTTTTAGTTTAATGAGTACAATTTCAAGGATGAAATTCCTTTTAACGAGTGGAGAGTTGTAACGACCTGAAAATTAAGTTAGGTTTCGAATCTAAAATTTGGGTTTGGTATTTTAAATTTAAAGATTTAATTTAAAGAGGAATAATGACCATTTTGTGAAATGATGTAAGATTGGGGGTTTAAGATGCAATTTTACCGTGATATTTTTGAAGAGGATGTTTGAATTAAAGTGGTGAGAAAGGAATGAAAGAAAAAATAGATTTTATATCCCTTTCTCTCTTCCCCTTGTTCATCTTTCTTTTTTTCTCATTTTTCTCTTCCTCTTCAAACTTCTATCTTTGATCTACTGAGATACGGCAGTCTGTTATCTACATCTCTATCATTATTGTGCTCATCGACACGAGTTTACCGGTACCAGCGGCACCACCATCAAAGTTGTCGTCGGAGGGGTGAGAGAGAAAAGGTTTTGGGTTGTTGAGTTCAAGGGGTTAAAGTGCTCAAAACGAAGAACATAGGCCACCATCGCGTTCACCAGCTGCTGCTAGACGTTGTCGCAAGCACCCTCACACGTCGTTCCTATGCGTGGCCAATGTCCAACTGCATTGGGCAGCTATAACCCGCTTGAGTCGAGCTATCTTGACCGAGCTGTGTTGACCAAGCTGAGCCACTGTTGATCGAGTTATCGCTTTCGTTGACTGACGTTGAGCATTAACAGATGTTGACTTTTTTCAAGGACCATACCCAGGGGTTTTTCGAGGTTTTGAGTGTGTTTCGCCAAATTTGAACCTGGTAAGCTATTTTACGCGTTTTATCCACTAAACTAGTCAGATAATATGAAATGGCTTATGTAGTCGTATTTATTTTATTCGAGGAATTTATGGACTCACATATTGGATTTAAAGAGTTGATTGGAGGAACTTGTATGTGAATTTATCGTTTTGGCTTAAGGTTAATATACCTCAAACTCCTATTGCTTCATGAGTATCATAAATGTGATTGCTTTGCGTGTTAGTATCTACAAAATAGGTAGATGGTGAATATGCATGTTCGGTGACCGATAGTATGATACTTGATATCTATGACATGCATGATAATTGTTGGATTGATTGGTAATCGTGATGTCTTGTATGATTGTTCGAATATATCAACATGATTTGATAGGAATTATGCTTAAGGGATAAATACTCAATTAAATGATTATGAAGTCGGTAATTAATATTAATTGAGTGAATGTGTTAGTAAACAAACCCTAATAACTTTCTTAAGCTTTAGGGATCAATTAAGCGTGTAATATCGTAATTTAAGGAAATGGTATAAACTCGTGAATAGGGTATCGGTATGGGATTTGACTGTATCAGTATGCAATTAGGGGTTGTATTGGTATGGGTCAACCTGTACCGGTACTTTTGGAAATCTAAGATTTCCAATAAGCAATGTTAGTATCGGTACGCGTGTGAGTACCGATACCCAATGGTACCATATTGATACTCGCGTTCGAGTATCGGTACCCACTTAATGGAATAATCTATTATGGTAATAAAGATGGAAATCGACGTAAAATATTAATAAGGTAATAAAGATTGATAGAGATAATTAATGAGGATGATTAATGTATACTTTCATAATGTAAGAACTTGGTAAAAGTCTTGCGTGACTTGTTTGTAATAGCAACCATAGGGGTCCTTGATGGATAGTGTGATGTGCGTGCCAAGTATGGACACTTGTTTGGTTGAGTTACCATTGATTGATGGGATTAGGATACCCAGTGAGAGAAAGGTGTGTTGCAACACCATGATTAAAGATTTCTGAATGTAGGATCATGATGCTTAGTGGACGCGTGCCTCATTCGAAGATGCTTGATGAGAGATTTTGAGCATGTGTGTGTGTATGTATCTCGATGCTTAGTGGTCGCAGGCCTTACCCTTATAGAGTGTATATATCTCGATGCTTAGTGGTTGCGAGCCTCACTTAGAGTGTATGTATCCCGATGCTTAGTGGACGCGGGTCTCACTCCAATATTATGGTATAATGCTTATATGTTATATGGTTAGGTGGATAGAGGTAGCACCACATTTATATGATGTTATATTTCCATGTTATGAGTATGGTTGAGCCTTGTGTGCCATGTATGATGATTTCGTTGATGATGGCATGTGTTTTGGCGACTTGTGGTAGCACCATGTATTTATCTCTCCTTATTGCTCGTACTAGCTTGCATGCTTATGTTTACAATTAGTATGAAGTATAGTAGAGTAGATGTGTACCACTGGGCTTTGTAAGCTTGGCGTTCAGAATTGTTGTTTCCGTACATAGGTTGATCGTTAGTTCGTAGGATCGTGGAGTACTATCAGTACGGGATTCAGCATGTGGTGATTTCTAGAGTATGATACTTGTGTTTAGTGTGTTGTGTATTGATAGGACCTTACGTGGTGGAGTCTGTAATTCTTATTTTTGTAGTTGTATTAATCAAGTCGAATGTTTAAATGTTTTAAACTAAAGTGGAGCTCCTTTGCAATGATTTAAATTATTTATATATGTTTTCAACTATTGGATTTGATGTTTTTAGAAAATACTTTGGTTGGGCTAAACACAGTTGAGAATTTTTACGGAAACGAGTTGAGCTTAAGACACAAATGTGACATCCGGGTTTAGGGTGTTACATATAAGTCCTTATATTCCTTTGTAACTCAAATAATTGGATTTTTTGTAGAAAAATCGCAAATAAAATTATCATTAAATGTGACTTGATCATTTTATTTTTAATTTTTTGGTTGCTTTCCAAGTTTTTTAGAACTTTGTTCTAACTAATTCGAATTGACCCGCGTTGCACACCTGACTTTGATGGGAACATAATGAATGTGATCAAAGCAAGAGCACATAACGTTGGCTAAGTAGTATGTTTACTAGTTTAATATGCAATTTATATTGTTTTAGTCTCTCATCTTATATTAGCTTAGAATCAATTAATTTTTTTTTGACAATGACAACTAATTTTTATTAAAATTCATGGAAGATATCACAAATATAACGCATTTAGAAGGGAGAATAATGGGGACTAGTCCACCAAAATCTCATACAAAAATCCAAAGGTGCAAAGAAAAGTAAATATTTCTATAGAGATTAGCATACCGTCAAAATCCAGAAGCCTTCCTGAATCTTCTTGTCTCTATCCAAACGAGATGCTTTACAAGGTGAAAATGAGTGGTGAACGAACCAAACTATTAGGCTGATTGCTTCGCTACCCATATCTGATTACATCAACAAACAACCATCAACCGAGTGGGGATCTATCTTTCTATGACCACCGACAGAATCATAATCAGAAATTAGTGCCGTGAAGATCTATGTACGAGCACCAAACGACCGTTAATGTATGCTAAAATCATGCCAAAAGATAAATGAAACGAACCACAAGAAAAACAAAAAAAAATATGCCACAAAGACAGAGGGAACACATGCCACTAGAGCACAGATTCTTATTAAAAAATATAAAAAAAATAATGAACCCTGATGATCGACAACCAATACTAAAATTGGTGGCCGATCATCGACCAAGGAAACAAAAGAAACAAAAGACTGCGGGCTAATAGGCAGAGCAAAAATTAGGGTATAATCAATTAATTTTCTTCGTTCTCAAGAAGCTCTTATCATATCATATTAGATTCATATTCTATTGTTTAAGAGTAATATTCAATATATCTAAAATCTAAATCTCAACATTTATGAATATAACGAGTGATCTCAATAGAATTAACAAGCGATTTGAGTAGAAAAGAGGTTAATATTTGTCTTAAAAGACACGAGTTCGAGCAATTTTATTTATAAAGTGTGTATATTTTACCAAAAGATTAAGAAAAAATATAAACATACATGGATTTAAGCATTTTTGTCTGCAATGTGTGTATGTCTTTTTCGACTCGAACTATGAACAAATCTATTTTTTAATATTTTAAATGGTTTAAATTTGATACGCAGGCTGTGTAAAATAAATTTTATACAAGCCTGCATATTTTTAATATAAATCAAAATTAAACCTAAACCCTAATACCCTAAACCCTAAATTCTAAACACTAACCTAAAATTCTAAATCCCACAACTAAAACCCCTAAAATTAAAAGATATGTATAAACTTTAATTTACACATACTTGAAATTTTTTTTCTATTTTAAATATAATTTTTTTCTGTTCAATATTTAATCTTTAATAAAATTCATACACATCTTGCGGTGAATATTGCTGGAACCCAACTTTGTAACCCAACACTTTTAATACAAAGTATATTACTTATATTATTAGTGGAAGCGAATATAAATAGATTGCTCCCTCGATTCTCGTCTCAAACTCAAACCGTTTCAACTCCCATTATCACCACTGCTACATCACTCGGTTTGCTTCTTCGTTCTCAACACCATGAGCACCACTCGCCGTCCCCTCCTTCTCCCACTTCTTTTTCTCTTCATTAACCCATCTTTTTCTTCAGTAATGAAACTCAATGTGCTGAGTTACGGTGCCAAACCCGACGGCTCAACCAAAGCCTTTCTAGCTGCATGGGCTCAGGCTTGTGCCTCCACGAGCCCTGCCAGCATCTACGTATCCACAGGGAGGTTTTTACTGCGCAATGTGGAGTTTCAGGGACAATGCAAGAACAGAGATATCTCGATACGAATTGACGGAACCCTCGTGGCTCCGGCGGATTATCGGGTTATCGGAAATGCCGACAGCTGGGTTTCCTTTCAGGATGTTGACGGAGTTTCGGGTTTTGGCGGTAAACTCGATGCCAAGGGGACTGGCTTGTGGGCATGCAAGAACTCCGGCAAGAGTTTCCTCGGCGGTGCAACGGTGAGTTGAATCTTCCTACAGTGATATCTCTTCTCCGCTATATTGATTCAGAGTATAAATATTATTAAACTCTATCATTTTTCACACACCGAGGGTTTATTTGCTTCAGGCTTGAGAGGAGAAGGGGAAGAGGTTTTTAATTACTTTCAATAAAAATATTGGTTAAATTTTGGTTTTGATCCCTCTATTATACTAAAAAATTGGTATTTAATCCCTATTTTTATTTGACATAAACAAAATCATTAGCTAGTCCAAATTATTCACACTTTTAATTGTTCTAGTATGTCGATATTACGAGTTAGATGAGAGATTTTTTGTATAACCATTGGCATTAAGGTTCGTTATAGAGTAACTCTCCCCACTTAATTTACTCCATTCATAATTCTATTACTCCAAATTTGTGACTTTTTTTTAAGGTACCCATTGCCTCATCAGAAGAACTTTTTATAGAACTAATGACATTATTTGAATTTTTAGTTAAAGTACTAAAAATTAATGTTAGCATTTTAATGAAAATAGTTAGCAGCTTTGCTTTTTTTGTAGTGACAATATAAAACTATACCAAAGGACTAAACTATACCAAATTAAAGTGAAGTGATAAAACTATAAATTTAAGCGTAGTAAAGTGACCAAAACGACATGGGCGTTACGTTTTTACTACTTCAGATTGGTTAATTAATAAAACTAACACCTAAGCTTTTCTAATCACCCGCTTTAATTTTACGTTTACCCCTCCCCTTTCCATTTTATTTGTGAATGCAGACACTAAGCTTTAGCAAATCGAAGAACATCGTCGTTCTCGGATGTTATTAACATCGGTAAATAGCCAGATGTTCCACATTGTCATCAACGGCTGCCAGAATGTGAAAATGCAAGGAGTGACAGTCACTGCCTCCGGTAACAGCCCCAACACTGATGGTATACTCCAAGATTCAAACGGACGATGATTGTGTCTTGATCGGCCCGGGTGCAACTAATCTCTGGATGGAGAAAATCACATGTGGCCCCGGTCATGGTATCAGGTAAAAACAACCACCACCACCGAAACTGTTGCATATTCATAAACATTTTTCTGATATAACATTGTGTTCATAGCATTGGGAGCTTGGGGAAGGACCAAAATGAGGCTGGAGTGCAAAATGTAACTGTTAGAACAGCCACATTCATTGGCACCCAAAATGGTTTGCGGATAAAGTCTTGGGCCAGACCCAGCAATGGTTTTGCCAGGAACATTGTTTTCCAACATGTTACTATGAAGAACATTCAAAACCCGATCGTGATCGACCAAAATTACTGCTCTGGCAACAAAAACTGTCCGGATCAGGTTTCGGGAGTTGTAGTTAGCAACGTGACATACCAAGACATACACGGAATGTCGGCGACACAGGTAGCTGTAAATTTAGATTGCAGTTCAAAGCATCCATGCAGCGGAATACAAATGGAAGAGGTGAGTCTTAAGTACAAGAACGATGTAGCTGCAGCTTCGTGTAAGCACGCTGGCGGAACTTCTTTAGGTGTTGTTCAGCCCACAAGTTGTTTGTAGAAATGCCCAGTCCAGAAGATATAATGCTGTTCTTATAAAATGGTACTAGCGTATAATTGCCTTGCCTGAGGCGGGGGCGCTGTTAGCCCGTTCAGCTAGATTGGAGCCTGGCCATGCAATGAGCATGATATAGTATCTCTAAGATACAAGACAAATAATTAACATGATTGATTGATTATTAATTCATGTATTTCCATGTAAATTTTCAAGCAAAAAAGCATACAAATTTTAAAGGTATCAGTAGACCAAACCCAGAGCCTCTGCCGTACTTCTAGAGATTTCTTCGCTACAGTTACAATTCACTACCACCATAGTCATCAATCGTTCCCTCTGCTCCACCTTAAAAACTTTCTCCAATCCTCGCGCAACCATCTCCATCTCAGGCTGTGGGCAACAGGAACAAATTTAACAAAGTAATAAATGAAAAAATAGCAAGTTATCAACTTATGTAAAATAACAAACTACATACAGAGGACTCTCCAGGAGGAAAGATGCAGTGTATGAGACATATCTTGGACAGTTCCGACGCTGCTTCTGTGCGTTTACCTTGCATTTCAAAAGCCTGCAATCGAGTGGCACAGTGAACATCAGGATACCAACCAAATTCTCTTTTTTAAAGTTATGTAAAGATGAGAAAGAGGGATAGTAGCCCTGTACCAAGCTGTATTATCACTTACTATAAATTTAAGACAAAACTGACACCGTGATACAAAACTGATACCGTGATACCGCAACTTAAATATCATATAATTTTCTCAAGGCCTGGTGCCCGTAACTCAGATGATAGATTATACAAAACACTCTTTTGGGAAACGGACAGTAAATGCAATGATCTACTAGGACTAGCATCTTTCTTCTCTGTTTATGAGATTATCCAGGTCGGATCATATCGGTTTCCCAAGGTCCACTCAGCATCTATACTATTCTTGATAATTTTAAGAAAAATCCGAAGGAAATAGGAAAGAAAATCATCTGCATGTGCAAAATCTAGCATGTGTAAGAAGAGTATGAAAAATTACCCAAGCCTGCAAAAAACAAAACCTTGTTCTTGCAGCAACACCAGCAGATGCCATTCTAGAAGCATGGATATTGTCAAGTCCAATATTTTCAGCTAGCCCAGCAAGGAAGTGTCGAGCATCCTCGCCATCAATCCGAACATCAGTAGTCTGAATTAATGCCCTGCATATTCTCTAAGCATGTTATTGGTTAACCGAAACAGTAGCTAAATTAAAAGTGAATAACTTTCCCAAACTGAAAAAATAAAAAAAATTCAAAACATTCAAGCAAGTTTGAAGACAACGTTCATACATATAAACAGCATGCCTCATCACAAAAAAGTGAAACTTTCCCAAATTAAAAACAATCTATACCTGCAGCAAACATTTAAAACCAACTCAACCGCTGCACGGTACAATGAATCCCGTGTGTTTGTTGTGTCAATGGAGACACGCACACCAGATGTCCTGCATATTTGACGCAACTGCTCACACATACAGACCAAAAAGAAAGGACAGCACATTGTTCAAGAATCAGCTAATCCAGCAAACAAAGTGGAATTGCACTAGTACAACATTAAATCCATTAGAAGCAGTTCCGAGATTTTTATCGAAGCTCAGAGAACTCTAATATCTCCCATTCTAATTAATAAAGAAGCAACAGTCACAATATACATGGTAATAAAACAGAGTAAGAACCTATTATGTTGCATAAACAAAATTCCCAATCATATGTTTGCACTATAAACAACTTCATACGGAATCAGAAATTCAACATTTTTTAACTACTAACACAATGAGAAATACCAAGGGTGAACGTGGGAGTAAATAAACAGGTCAAAAAGACACTTACTTCAATTATATCCTCCTCAGCAAAGTCCTTTCCGCCCAATCTATTGTCGATTATTGCTGGAAATAAAGTTCATTAATTGCACTCAAAGATGTCAAGCATGAGTTTCAAGTATCATTTTAAAAAAAATGAAATGAAATCAGTTCATAGTATTAGTAACAAAGAATGGACCTTTAACCAGTCTGCTGGCCTGAGTCTGGTAATACTCGGAATCGAATATGGAAACAGTTTTAGGCGCGGAAGCTGGTTGAGGCCACCATTTGGGCAATTTCTCACTAACATGGAGGCGTGAGTAATCGGTCTTGTTGGCAAGAGTTGATGATGCGGATAAAGATAAGGGGTTGTCTAAAGCAGTGGAATTAGTACGGATTTGGCCCTGGTCTCTGATTGTACTGACGATCACCTCTCTGCCACCAAGACTCCGGTCCCTCCGAACAATAACCTTGGGTTTAGGCAAAAACCGAGCCCTGACGGCCAAACCGAGCTTGATACAAAACCTGAACGCGAAAGCAGTGATGAACCCAGAAACAAGGACGGCAGCGAAAAATTGAACTGTGGACTTGCGGCAGGAGAGACGAAAAGTGCGGGTCTGGGTGTCGATATGGACCGAATGTATGAGGTCTTGGAAAGCATCGTTGGAGAAGGAGACGAAGCGGTCCAGGGAGGAGAGGAGTGAGATTGGGTCGAAGTGGATGAGCAATTTGAGGTTGGGGCTATCGGCGGAGGAATCGAAATCTATGGTCCGTTTAAGGCTGAGGGTATGGCTGTTTTCGGTGTGGTTGTGGTTCCAACGGGAGCGGGAAGAGCGGGAACGGCGGAGGCGGCGGGGAGTGGAGAAGGAGAGCTGCGGGGGATTATATGGTTTGGGTTGGGTGTAACCAAATACACAGAGAGAAGGACATGGACTTGGAATGCGCAAGAGGAAGAGCATGTTTCTTCTAAATATGTAATCTAATCTATAAAAGAAGAAACTAAACAGTTTGATTTGGTTTCATCTCATTTCATTAATGGCTGAAATGTGGTTAATTAGGAGGAAGAAGTCACAAGCACTTGGGACTTCCCTTTTAAACATAAATTTTCCATTTCTCTCAGTTTTGTTCCTTGCTTTGCCTTCCCACTTCTGCCTGCGCCTTTCAAAATTTCTTTTCGTTTTCGTATTTTTTTTTAGCTCAACTACAAAATAAATTTATTCTATGTTTTAAAAAATATCCTTAAAAAATAGAATTACAATTTTTTTTGTGTTTTTAAAAAAATATCCTTAAGAAAGAATAAAATTAAGAAAATTCTCTGTTTTTAAGAAAATCGTCATTAAGAAAGAATAGAATTAAGAAATTTTTTTGCGTTTTAAGAAAAACATCCTCAAGAAATGATAGAACTAAGAATTTTTTATGTGTTTTAAGAAAAACATCATTAAGAAATGATAGAATTAAGAAATTTTTTTGTGTTTTAAAAGAAACGTCCTTAAGAAATGATAAAATTAAGAAATTTATTCTTTTAACATCCTTAAGAAATGGCAAAATTGAGAATTCTTTTGTGTTTTAAGAAAAACATCCTTAAGAAATGATAGAAGAAAAACATCATTAAGAAATGATATTTTGTTCAAGAAGTGATGAGAACGACATCAACTAATCACTTCAATTGAACACGATGCCGAAGCGATAGGAACAGAGTCAACTATTGCTTATGACGAAAAAGCGAGGCGGCATGTGGACGGAACCAACTAATGTATCCTTGATTGCAAAGATATTTTGTTCAAAAAGTGATATGAATGGCATCAACTAATCATTTCAATTGAACACGATGCTGAAGTGATAGGAACGGAGTCAACTATTGCTTATGACGGAAAATAAGGCGGCATGGGAACAGAATCAACTAATGTCCCCTGTTTGAAAATGAAATTTTGTTCAAGAAATGATGGGAACGGCATCAACTAATCACTTCAATTGAACACGATATCGAAGAGATAGGAACGGAGTTAACTAATCACTTCAATTAAATACGATACCAAAGCAATAGAAACAGAGTCAACTATTGCTTACGTCAGGAAAGCAATGCGGCATGGGGACGAAACCAACTAATGCCTCCTTGCTTGAAAAATATATTTTGGGATGGAAAACAACTATCACTTCTGCTAGAAAAGTCTTCCAAATTCCTGTCAAAATTCAAAAAATGATATGATTATGATGAGCATGCTCTTAGTGATGCCTAACATATGAATGCTTGTCATGTTTTATGATTCTATTTTATTTAAAATCTGATCTTTGTGCGTTTTCTCGCTCAATCCAAACGAGCGACCATCTTCACTATCTTTGTCTCACCACTCTTAATCTTTGTATCTCTTTGCTTCATAGAAAACATATGATCTTTGCACTCAAATGTCTTACATTCCCACATACCTACTATCATTGTAGTTGATACATCAATATTGAGTGAAAGACCTTCTTGCGTAGCTTTGAAACCTCCAAGCCCTCGGATAGTATCAAGCACTTCCAATATTCGTCGAGAGTTTTTAGATCATTTGTAGAGGAATCTCCAACTTAACTGTCTTTGTCGCTTTAATCCCTTTCTCTTGCGCTCATTAAAGTCAAAGATCTTAAATCCTTGACCAACGTCAATTGCCCCAATATGATGGCATAATTTGCTTATTGGGTGCTATTTCGATGAAAGATGACTTTGAGACCAAGAAAACCATAATCTTAAAAAAAATAGAGTAGGATGTGTTGGATATCAAGTGCATGAATGTCTTTGATTCAACCCTCTAGTGATTATTTTAAGCATAGCTTGCGTCTTTGAAGACTTTGAATGTCACATCGATATTTTGAAGTTGTGAAAAATTTCTCAAACTACTCAGTTCATCTTTATGATTATCGCATTACTTAGATCCAGTAAAAAAAACTCATTTTTAGTTCTTATCATTCTTCTTCATTCAAAAATGTGTTCAAGTTTCTTAGACTTGCTTAACCAAGGGAGTGCAAAATATCTTTCTAAAAATAGAATTCTACGAGTGCATATGTGTGTTTATGATTGCAACTAGCCGCTCTTTCATTAGCTTTTTCTTTTTTGACCTCCTCGAGATTTTATTTTATTAATTTGTTTGAATTTGTCAGGATTTAAAAAACACTCATGAAGCCAAGGCATTGAGTAGATGAAACATTACTACCTTATTAGATACTCAACCTTACAGCTATAGCTATTGCCAAGGCAAACCGTGGTTCGACCAGGCTGAAACTGAGAGCTCTGGATCCATTAAAGGGTTGCATCGTCAGATCTCCTTCTTTGTTCATTTCTCTTAGTTGTTAATTCTGATTGGATGATGATGTTTAAAAACGATATTGTGTTGATAGTTTCCCCAGCCATGAACTAATTCTTTAAAGTTGGCTAAGAGTGTTTTGCGATGAACACTTAGCTTTTAGGTTTTTAATAATTGAATGCCTTGGCATTTTTGTTTATTTTTCTTGTGCTTAATTCTATCATATTTTATGCCACACGACAATTGGCATTGAATGCTCATTATCCCTTAATATCTTAACAGACTTAGGAGATAAGGATTAATTGCCAAATACTAAGGAGAAAAAACTTTGACAGAAGATGTTTAAGTAGATGAGTTTACTTCGGAAGTGAATCTACCCCTTAGGAGTAAATATTAAAACTTTGTCAGGCTAATTATTTGAAGGCGTCACTATAGATATATAGGTGTTAAAGGTAATTAACTTAAAGTATTGTCATCGACAAACTTAAAATCTGCTCGGCAATAAAACCAAGGCTGAAAGTTATTAAGTACTTTCTTCGCTAGTGTTAAATCCAAGCATCCCCTACCAACGCCAATCAATCATCTGAATACATTTATTTGCCAAACTGCCTGAATTCTCACTTTATTTTTTTAGTCATTTTCTTAATTAAAATTCAAAATCAATCGCTATCGTATTCATTCCATTTCACAAGTAATTATCGTGGCATTTAATTTCTGGACAATCCCTATGGATACGATACTCAGCTTATTGTTGTATTACTTGCTGACCGTGTATACTTGCACGCAAAAAGTAACTAATCTTGGCAATATTTACTTGCACTATTACACTGAATTATTGATCTTCGCCAAGCATTAGCTGGTCGATAAAAAGATATTACGAGTAATAAGGAGAGATAAATACGCACATGGCGCTACCACTTGTCACCTAAACACATGCTCAAAACAAGCAAGTCATCAAATATGGCACACAAGGCCCAACAGTACTCGTTATCTCATCAGATCATTTAGGCAATAGTACACAAAATAGAACCACAAACTTAAAGTGAGACACGAAGCCATACAGTATCGGGAGCATACACTCTGAGCTAGACTCGGAATACCTGAGTGAGAAACAGGGCCACACAGCGTCAGAAACGTACACTCTATACTCAGAATCCCCCTTGAGTATCTTTGAATGAGACCTGGTGCTATATAGCGTCGAGAAACGTACATTCGACATCTCTAAACATGATGTTGCAACACTCTCTCAGTGGGTATCCAGATTCCATCAATCAACTGACTCAACCATTCAAATGCCTACTCGGCATACAAGCAACGTGATCCCAAGGATCTTCCTATCGTTTCTAATCTTCATCCCATCATTTATTTTATATTATCGAGTTTTTAATATATTATAGAGTAGTATATGATTAATTTTATTTATTGTCTTCATTAATCCATAGTGTCTCATTTATTAAGGCATAAATCAATTATCAATTATACATGTCAAATTCCATCTTTAATTTGTATATATAGTTATTTAGCTATCGAGTATCGGTACTCGAACACGAGTATCAATACGATACCCTCGGGTATCAATACTCACACACGTATCGATATTGGAATTGCTTACTAGAAATCTCCAATTTCCCCGAGTATCGGTACGGGTTGACCTATACCAATACGACATCGAATAGCATATCGGTATAGTCAAAGCTCGTATCGATACCCCACTCATGATCTCTACCATACTAGCGAATTACGATATTTACCGGACTTTAATTGATCCCTAAAACTTATGAAAGTCATTAGGTTTTGTTTGCTAGCGTATTTAATTAATTAATTTCAATTCATGACCTTATAATCGTTTATTCGAATATTTTCAATTATCAATCCATTGAGTACAAATTCCATCAAGCATGCCAATTTTATATCTCAAGCAACACAATAATTAAATCAACAAATTAGATAATTATACGAATATTCAAATAACCCTACGCGGTCTCTAAAGCTCATATGAGTCTCAAAATATTCTCAAATTCATCATGCATCTCACAACTACCAAGTCTCATAATACCGGTCTTAACGCATACTTATTTTCATCTACCTATTTTGTGAACACTAACAAGCAAGACAATTACACTTATAATGCTCATAAAGCATTTCAGAGTTCGAGGTGCAAAAATCCCAAGCGCTAGCGATAAATCCTTATATAAGCTTCTTGGTCTGATATCCAATCCTGAATAATCCTCATACAATAAGTAATACCATAAATATCAATTAATCACATACTTTAATTAATTCGCAAGGTTAAACGCATAAAAATAGCTTATCAGGTTTGAATTTGGCAAAACGAACTGCGTCAATAGACTCGGAATGTCAAGAAATCCCGGGTAGGGTCTCCTAGAAAAAGTCAACGGTGGTCAGCAGTCTAGTAATCTAATGCGATGCAGGTGCATAGGAGCTTCAGTGCACCCGCTGGTGATATTTCAATATGGCGTAGTGTACTACAGTTGTGTGCACCCGCCTGCTTCTGTGTTCGCCCACTCGTAGCGTGACATATATAGGTACGTGGGGCGTCATTCGATGATTGAAAGACATCGGTGAGCTTTAGTCTTACTTTCTCGGCATCGGTGAACACATTGGTGCCCTCAGATTTCATGTTTGACCACTGGAACTACCTCATTTTGGTTCGGTCAAAACTTTCTTTGCCTCACCCCCTCTGACGGTAGCTCCGACGGTGATGCAACGACCACCGACTGACTCGTCTTAGTGAGATAAACATTATAACGATGAAGGTGTCAAAAACGGACAATCGAATCTCGATAGATCAGAACCATAGTCCCCACTCTTTCACTTTTCTCTTACTTTTCTCTCTCTCCAACAAAATATCCAATATTTTTTTTCCTTTTTTCTCTTTTTCTCTACACATCATCAACCACTTTAATTCAAATATCACCATTCCCAGAAAATGGGTAAACCAATTAATTGAGCATTTATCTTTCCCATTGTTTCCATTTTAAACTCCCAACTTTAACTCTTATAATTTTTTGTCCTCAACTTCCTTGATTTGAGCTTCACATTTCTAATTCTCTTTAATTTAATTACCAAATTAGAGGTCTAATACTCAAACCCAAAAGCCAATTTACTAATCCGAATTTTACGTCGTTACAATCCAAATCTGATAATGGAGGAGAGTTCTTTGCTACTTCTTTAGGTGAGGCTTTTTAAGAAAAAAACATTGTTCAAATTAGCTCTTGTGTGGATACACCACAACAGAATGAGATTGCAGATAGAAAGAATAGGCATTTATTGGAGGTAACTAGATCCTTATTATTTTCTGGGAATGTGCCTAAATATTTGTGGGATGAGGCTTTGTTAACTGCCACTTATCTTATAAACAGAATGCCTAGTAAAGTCCTTAAATTCAAAACATCTAGATATGTGTTCTTGGAGAGTTATCCTCATTTCAAACCTCTTTCTTCTATTCATCATATTCGAATATTTATTTGTATTGTTTATGTACATAATTTAGATTTTTCTAAATTAAAATTGTATCTTAAGGCTCACAAGTGTGTTTTTGTGGGATATTCTTCACTTAAAAGGGGCTACAAGTGTTACTACCCTCCTACTAATTTTTTTTATTTCAATGGGTGTCACCTTTTTTAACATAAACCTTACTTTACCAAGGCTGCAATTCAGGGGGAGACTTGGGAATAATTTCAGCCTCTTCTGACACATCAGGTATATCCATTCCCTTTTTCTTCTATACCTTCAGATGTTTTGCTTACTGCATATCCTAAACACATTCCTATACATCTTCCTACTTCTGTACATCCTTCTACTCCTGCTACTGTCCCTTTACTAGCAGCCTCCTAATTTTCACCTCTTAAAACTATTCCTCAAAATACATAGACTTCTAAGAAATTTAGACATTAGAAAGAAAAAGGTTATTCATGAGTCTATTTTGCAGTCTGACACTTGTCGAGAGTTGAAATTGATTCCACCTGCCTTAGAGGATGTTGGAGGTAATGAAACTTCTCATTCTTTGTTTGATATGGAATATTTACCTATTGTTAAAAGAAATGGGATAAGATAATGCACTAAATATCCTACTCAAAAGTATGTTTCTTATGGAAACTTAATGCCATCTTATAAGGCTTTTACAGCTTGCATTGATAAGGAGGAGATTCATACATTTATTGAAGATGCCCTAAATGACCTTAGATAGAAGCAAGTCATTGAAGAGGAAATTCAAGCACTTGAGAAAAATGACACTTGGACTGTTACTGATTTACCACATGACAAAAAATTAGTTGGCTATAAGCAGATCTTTGCAATAAAGTATAATTCAGATGGAAGCGTAGAGAGGTACAAAGCCAGACTTGTAGCTAAGGGTTTTACACAAACCTATGGTATTGACTACAAGGAGACATTTGCACCTGTAACAAAGATGAACACTGTTGATTACTCCTAAGTCTTGTTGTGAACAAAGATTGAAATCTTCACCAACTTGACATAAAAAATACATTTTTGAATGGCAAATTAAAAGAGGAGGTCTACATGAAGATGCCACCTAGGGTGAAGCCTGAGGTAGGTAGTCAGAAGGTTTGCAAACTTGAAAAATCTCTTTATATATTGAAGCAACCATCTAGGGCTTGATTTTATAGGTTCACTAAAGTCCTTAAAGAGAATAGATACAGACCACACATTATTTGTTAGATAACTTCCAATAAGAAAAGAGTCATTCTCATTGTATATGTCGATGATATTATAGTGATAGGAGATGATGAAGGTGGAATTAGTCAGTTGAATGACTTGTTGAGTAAAAATTTTGAAACTAAAGACCTAGGGAAATTGAGGTATTTCCTAGGCATGAAAAAAGCTAGATCTAACAAAAATCTGGTAATAAACTAGAGAAAATATATGCTGGATTTACTTTCAGAAGCTGGTATATTAGGATGTAAGCTTGCTGATACTCATATGGAATCTGACTTGAAGCTTATAGGAGAAGAAATGGGGGCTAAAGTTGATAAAATTTAGTTCTAAAGACTGGTGATGAAACTCATCTATTTATTCCTGACCAGACCAGATATCGCTTTCCCTGTTAATGTGATCAGTCAGCATATGACTAATCCTAGATAATGACATTTAGAAGTTACAAATAGAATTTTGAGGTACTTGAAAAGTACATCAGGTCATAGGTTATTCTTCAAAAAAACTAAAGATAGAAACTGTCAAAGTATTTACAGATTCTAGCTGGGCCAGTGAAGTTACTGAAAGAAGATCGATTACTGGATATTGCTCATTTGTATGAGGCAACTTAGTTACCTAAAGAAGTAAGAAACGAATTGTTGTTTCTAGGAGCAGTGTCGAGACAAAGTATAGAGCCTTAACATTGGGGATTTGTGAAGAAATCTGGCTACTAAGACTACTAAAGGAGTTGGAAATAAAGCATGAAGAAAATTTAGGGATTTTTAGTGACAATCAATCTGCTATTTAGATTGCTAAGAATCTAGTCCATTATGATCGTACCAAGCATGTAGAGATCGACATACACTATATTGATGATGAAATGCTTGTTGCACGCTCGAATCGATATCTCAAAATCGTCAAGATGGTTGATTTTCACTCTTTGATGAATTGGCTAAAGCCGATAAAAATAGTAGACAATTTGCACAAGAATTTCAGAGTGGTTCGACTACCCGACCGAGTCTACATCCACTACCTTAGCACACCACTAAGGATTTACCAATTCACTATGAATTCTTCCCTTTTTACAGGCTCAAGTGGAAACCTTTACAATCATATCTTTTACTGGCTAAAATAGAACCACTTTAGTTTTTACTAAGGCTAAACTAGAACCTCTCCCTTTTACAAGGTTTGTTTGGTAAACTAAATACCTCACAAGGTGGGTGTTCACACAATTGAGCTCACAACAAAGAGTGAAAAGATATACACTTGAAGCATTCTCTAAACTATGTACTAAATAAATAAAGAAATAAGACTTAGACTCAAATTATCTTGATCATCTTGCTTGGATGTGTTCTCTAACCATCTTCAAGTGTTCAAGGTATTCTTTTATGGTGTGGAATGAGTTCCTAGCCGTTAGAGACCGTTGGGGATCCATTGGAGCCGTTGGGGACAATTTCCATGCTAAATTTTCTAATCTGGAGTTGTCGGTATCAGTACACAAGTGTTAATATCGATACTCTCCTTCTTATAAAAATAGTCGTTGTGCTCTGATCAGCCTGCACGTATCATTACGTATATATAGCATATCGGTATGATCATCTCTGTATCGGCACGGTGAACCCGTACCGGTATAGGTTTTCAACACTAGAAAATTCTTGTAGCAAAACCCCTAAGGCGTATCAGTTCGACCAAGATCGTATCGGTACGGGTAATTTAGTTTTACAAGTTTTGCTATTAAAAACGTTTTGAAGCCTTCCAAAATCTTTTGAAAACACATCAAACATATTTTCAAGTTGTTTGGACTTAAAATCATTTTTGAAATCTTTTCAATTTAGTCCAAAACTATTTTTCAATTATTATATCAAAACAGATATACTAACAATCTCCTCTTTTTTGATATAACAAAACCAAAATAAATTTTTAAGTCTTTTGAAATTACTCCCAAACTGACAAGTATTCGAACTTAAAATTATTTCTTAATAAAAAACTTAAACCCCAAATATTTTCTAAGTATTTTTGTACTCAAATAGCCAAAATTGGTACAGGAGTATTGATACACCCTTAGCCGTATCGATACAGTTTTTAGCTACTAGAGCTTTCGGTATCGGTATACGGGTGTACGTATCAGTACGCTCTTTCTTATAGAAATAGCCATTGTGCTCTGATCAGTCTGCGCGTATCGGTACGTGTATATATCGTATCGGTATGACCTGCCATGAAAATAACCGTTGGGGTAGTTAAAACACAGGGGTATCGGTACGCCTCAATGCGTATAGGTACGACCCCCTCCGTATCGGTATGGATGAACCTGTACCGGTACATGTTTTCAACACTGGAAAATTCTTGTAGCAAAAACCCTAAGGCATATTGGTACGGCCAAGTCCGTATCGGTACAGGTACTTTAGTTTTACAAGTTTTGCTATTAAAAACGTTTTGAAGCCTTCCAAAACCTTTTGAAAACACATCAAACATATTTTCAAGTTGTTTGGACTTAGAATTATTTTTGAAATCTTTTCAATTTAGTCCAAAATTATTTTTTAATTATTATATCAAAACAAATATTCCAACCGATGAAAAAGTGAATGGTAGAATAGCAAACTTGACTTATGTCCTTATAGAGGAACAACTAGTTGATGTTCTCACTAAAGCACTATCCAAACAAGTCTTCAATAAGTTTTTATCCAAGTTGGGTCTATACAATGTATACACACCAGTTTGAGGGGAGTGTGAGTTGTAATCATAGTAAATATTAGAATATGTTATGTATCTGTAAATAGAGATAGGAATAAAATCTTATCTTAAGCTAAAGAGATAAGAGATAGAGTTTGTATATAAAATTAACTTCTAGGTGTAATTGGACTCTGGTATCCAAGTCTTTAAGAAGAATCTGTAAAGCATCATTATTCAAGTAATTGAGAAACACTTACAGTTCTCATAGTTTCTACAATTACAATATCTTATTCATAAACATTTGGTTAGATTATAATCTCACATTTTTAATCTCAATACTAACTCTTTCATAGGTTATTTTACATTATAAATGTACCCTTCATTCACTTTTAATCAATTTTATCCCTTAAACTCAAAAGGATAAAAAGGAAATGTGCAATGAAAAATGATGCAAAGGTGTTAGCAACACAAGTTTGGACCGAAATGATAAAGAAAGATTTGGATCTTAATTTCTAAAAAAATATTTTTTATATGAAATAGAACACAATACATCTTGAAAATATGTTAGTAAAATTCATCTAGACTCAGAAAAAGATTAAAATTTTCGACGCAATTTGTATTGAATCGTATTTTCCTAAACTAAAAGAATTTGAAATAAAGTTTGAGTTATAAAACGATACTCAAATAACTTAATTTTTTTAGTAATTAGTGGATCACTTTTCAAGTTCAAGTCTAGTCTATCAACTCTGACTGATATATATATATATCGCATATGAAAAATATATATGTATATCATGTATGTTTATAGAAAGTCTTTTAAATTGGAACTAATTAATACCATAACATTATAAATATTTATAAATATGAACAAAAATTCAAACAACTCGACTCGAAAAAATTTCAAATAAAATTTGAGTTATAAAACAAGATTCGTCAACTCGACTAACTCTAAATTTTTTGACTCAACTCATCTCATCTTGATCGAATATCCACCATGTTTAAAACCGTTTTAAATATACATGAATGTGAATTATTAAACTGTTTAAAATAATAATTTATTAAATAAATTACAATTCTATTTGTAGGTTTAAGTAATAAAAATCCGCAATAAATATTAGACATAAAGTAAAAAAAAAATACCCCTAACGTTTGATTCAGTGTCATTTTGGCCCCTATTTTTTTGAAGCAATTCAATCTTCAATGTTTTATTTTGGGTCAAAATAATTCATATGCAGATGAAAACTATTAGTCAACTAATGATAAATGGCTCAAAATGACGTGATAAACCTACATAACAGTGCACACTGACATGACAATATCATACAGACAAAGGTGTTGACTTAAAGAATGTCACATAAGTCAAAAAAATAATTTTATAAAATTATATAAAATATAAATTTTTTTTCTGCTGACGTATCATTCTGTCAAATTATTTCAAGTTATTTATCGTTATGTGACTAATAGTTTAATGAGTAGAGAACTATTCTGATTAAAAAATAAAACACTAAAAATTAAATTACTTAAGAAAATATGAATACTATCATATTTTTTTACTTTATACCTAAATATTTTAGTTTAGTAGCTTAAGATAGGACTAATTTATTAAAGGGTACATAAGTGGATGAAAATGATAATGTAGAAGAATTAATTAACTTTGTATGATTAGTTTTTAGAAATTAGTGTGTTGTTTTTATGATTGTTAATGCTTTTTTTTAATAAATTGTTAATGCGTTTTTTGATTATCTTAGTCGGGAGAAATTAAACAAAAGTTGAATCAGAAAAGCACAAAGAAGAGATTCCTGGAACCACCCATCACCCTCTCTTCATCTCTCCTCCAACTCGCTTTCTGGGTTCACCCAGAAATTAGTGACTGCTGCTGCTGCTTCTTCTTGTACAAAATCGGTGGGAGTTGGCGTCACACGCGCCACCACTCAAGTGGCAGACGCTGTGCTGGTGGATAAAGAGGACAAAAGTCGGGTGTTGAGAGTTGGTGTGATATGTGGAGGCCCATCAGCGGAGCGTGGGATTTCCTTGAACTCTGCTCGCTCAGTGCTTGATCACGTACAGGTCAACTCACTTCACTACAATACAATACAGTACATACTTACGTGTGTGTAAAACTCAAAAAAAAAATTGAATTTTTCGACTGACACGGAGAAAATAGAATTTTTTAACTTGAACAAAAAAAAAACTCTATTTGAATAGTAATTTCATAAATGGGACTCAACTTGAAAAACTTCTATTTTTAGTATTCAAAGGATCAATTTTTAAGTTTGATTATGTCCAAATTTTTAGTATTTAGTGAATCAGTTTAAATTAGAACCAATTAGTACGAAAAATATTTATAATTAAATTTAAACAGAATCTCAAATAAATCGATTCGAATCGAATACTCACCCGTACAAACACCCTTACATACAAATATTGGCTGAGTGGTTATTGTTTTCATCTTCAGGGAGAGGATTTGCGTGCCAGCTTCTATTACATTGACGCTCATTTAAACGCCTTTGCAATATCCTCTGCTCAGGTTTGTATTCTGTAATTTCCATTAATGATGGTAATGCATGTCAATTCTCGTTTCTTGTTACATTCTAATGGATGAATTTTATTACTTATCATTCGCTTATTTCTTTGATCAAATACTCACTTTCTTTAGGTATGCTCCAATACTCCTTCAGATTTTGATTTTAAGCTCGAAAGGTGAGCAAGTTCATACCTCTTCTTCCTTGATTGTACACCAATATTGAAAGTTGTCTTGAAAGATTATTGAACTTCTACATCTTTTACAGTCTCGCCCAAGGTTTCCAGTCTTTGTCTGAATTTGCTGAGCATCTAGCTGGCTCGGTGGACATAGTTTTCCCGGTAATACATGGTCGGTTTGGTGAAGATGGTGGCATTCAGGTGCATTACTATGACTCTTCATTATCCATTGCTGACAAACATTTATCGCACTGCATGTTAGATAATACAGCGTACTTTTTTTTGGTATGGACTGACTTTTCAGGAACTGTTGGAAAAATATAATGTTCCATTTGTTGGCACGGGATCCAAGGAGTGTCGACAAGCATTTGACAAGGTTCGGAACCGTTATTTCTCATTTCACCATGATTAATCTGTTTGTACTTATGTAAATCTAAACACCTAATGATGCATCATGATTTATTATCTAGAACTGGAGTTAGAAACCAGTGGTCTTGCATATTGTAATTTGTTGATATTAGACTTGCTATATCTGGGGATACTGAGACCCTTGTAACATATGCATTTATCATGTACATTTGATCATCTGCAATTTAGATAACCTGATCAGTCCTAGACAAGCTATTGTATTGTTGCCGTAGCTGCATGTGGTAAAAAGAACATGCAAACTCGCTTTATGATCATTAGCCCCTGTTTATAAATTACAAGGGAGGTCCTAACAAAGCTTATCAATCACTATTGATTGGTAACTTAAAGTATGCCCTGACTCATTTAATTCTGAAGACCTCTTAGGCTCTTACAGATGAGTGTTAATATGCTGTAATGGTAACTCTTTTTCTTTAATTTATTGCAGTACGATGCCTCCAAGGACCTTAGCAAACATGGATTTGTAACAGTACCTAGTTTCTTAGTACAGGTACCGTAAGTTTTCTTGATCAGTTTTTTTCTAATTCATTGTAAATGCAGCTTTTGTGTGTATAATCCCTGCTGAACACACAGCATATGCACAGATGTGCAGGTTCTCAAATGCTTGACCCATATGTTTACTGGGAGATAAAATCTCTATTAACTTGTATTTGGCTCCTGCTATAGTGATTTTCTGTTAATTTGACTTCAATCCCATTATTCCTCATGATGATTTTGGGAGGTTATGGAAGTGTTGAAGTGCCTGGTTAGCTTTTACCTACATTCTATACTTATTTGAATCCTTGATCATAAACCTCTATAGTTGCCTTCTCAGGTTGAAAATTTAGGCCCAGATATATTTATGTTGGTAATTATAAGCCAAAACCAAATATAAAAAAAACTGGTTAGAACTGATGCAACCATTTCTGTTAACGGTAGAACTTGTATAGACATTTTTGGAATTAAATGTATCTAATTATACTCCGTGTTGTTGAAATATTAATGGTGTTTTAGGGAAGTGAAGTGAATCCGGATGAATTATCCGAATGGTTTGCAAGCAATCATTTGGACCCTAACACCGAGAAAGTTGTGGTAAGTCATATTGTCTGCTCTTGCATAAAAGTCCGGTACATCTAGCCATAATGATTTAATTTGACTGATCTTATGTCTTGAAATTTAATGATAACGTGTTTTGCTAGGTCAAACCAGCAAGAGCAAGGTCAAGCATAGGTGTCACAGTTGCATATGGAGTTAATGATTCACTTACAAAGGCTAATGAAATCATTTCACAGGTATATCAGCTTTTCATACACAATATTAACACGCTGTTATTGTGAGTTAATACGTGTATAATAGGAAGTCTAACTCTAATAGGTTAACTACTCTGTGTAAAACTCCTCTGTAAAAGTCTATAAATAGACTTCTTCTCTTGTATATCGAGATAACAAGAAGAGTATTCAAACTCTCTTTTCTACATGGTATCAGGTTAGGTCGATCCTATCTCCTCAAAAAAAAATTTTCCCTTTTCGATCAGATCTACACCTCTCCATGACTAATTCCGATCCTGCTACATCAGAAATTAGCTCTCAAAACAGCCCTCGTTCATCTGATTTCCAACTCTCGGATGCCTCTCTTTCTCCCATTACATCCTATAAACTAAATGGAAACAACTACCTTCCTTGGTCTCAATCAGTGCGGCTGTACATTACAGGAAGAAGGAAAGCTTCCTATCTCTCAGACTCAACTCTTGTTCCAGATGAGTCTGACCCAGCCTACTCTAATTGGTTGAGTGAAAACACCATGATAATGTCGTGGTTAATTAATTCCGTGGTACCCGAAATTGGAGAAAATTTTATGCTTTATCAAACTGCAGCAGAAATTTGGAATGCTGCCAGAGATACGTATTCCAGTGTTGACAACACACCAGAACTCTTTGGAGTTGAGAATAAGATCAAAGATCTCAGACAAGGGGAGGTAACAGTGGCGCAATATTTTGGAGTCCTAACCAAATGCTGGCAGCAAATAGATCTGTATGAAGCTAATGAATGGAAGTGTCCTGATGACATTAGCTTCTACAATAAGCTCAAAAATCAAAGGAGGGTGTTCCAGTTTCTCTCCGGACTGAATGGAGAATTTGATGGAGCCAGCAACAGGATTTTAGCTACTAAACCACTACCACTGGTTCGAGAAGCTTTTTCAGAAATCCGAAGGGAGGAAAGCAGACTTTCCCTGATGGTGCCAGCAGTCCAGCAAACAGAAGCTTCTGCTCTTCTTACAAACTCCAACTCTGGGAGTAAACAAAGGAGGGGGAGACCTTGGTGTGACCACAACAAAGACAGTGTGCAAACTGAATGGATCGTTGTACGGCTTGAAGCAATCCCTTAGAGCATGGTTTGACAGGTTTGCTAGAGCTATGGTTCAAAATGATTTCAAGCAAAGTCAAGCAGACTATACATTATTTAGAAAAGTTGCACCGGATGGTAAGATAACTCTCCTAATTGTCTATGTTGATGATATGATTATTACTGGGGATGACATAGAAGAAATAGAGAAGCTGAAAACTGTTCTAGCAAAGGAGTTCCGAAACTAAGGACTTAGGAAACCTTAGGTACTTATTGGGAATGGAAGTTGCAAGATCAAAAGAAGGGTTAGTTATCAACCAAAGAAAATACATTCTAGATCTACTTACAGAAACCGAAATGCTCGGGTGTAGACCAGCATAATCTCCAATGGAACCAGGTTTGAAATTCAGTAAAGATGGAATGGGGAATCCAGTGAATAAAGAGTCCTACCAAAGGCTGGTAGGAAAACTAATCTACCTCTCACTCACCAGACCTGACATTGCATACTCAGTGAGTATAGTGAGTCAACACATGAGTGATAATCGAGAAGAGCACATGGAGACAGTCGATAGAATCCTGAGGTACCTGAAGTTTACACCAGGGTCTGGGCTTATTTTCAGAAAACATCAAGACAGAACTGTGAAAGTCTACACAGACTCAAGCTGGGCAGGAGAACTAACAGATAGAAGGTCTGTGAGTGGCTATTGTACGTTTGTGTGGGGAAATCTAGTCACTTGGAGAAGTAAAAAGCAGGCTGTGGTATCTAGAAGCAGTGCAGAGGCGGAATTCAGAGCTATGGCTCTTGGAATATGTGAGGGAATGTGGATTAAAAAGCTCCTCACTGAGTTAGAGTTGGATGGAAAATTAGAATTTGAGGCTTACAGTGATAGTCAATCAGCAATGAGCATTGCCAAGAATCCAGTGTAGCACGACCGGACTAAACATATTGAAATAGATAGGCACTTTATCTATGAGAAGGTCAATAATGGAGTAATAAAGCTTCATTATATTCCAACCAAGAATCAACTTGCTGATATCTTCACCAAAGCACTTCCTAGGGCGACTTTTGATGAGTTTTCATCCAAACTGGGTGTACACAACATATACACGCCAGTTTGAGGGGGAGTGTGAGTTAATACGTGTATAATAGGAAGTCTAACTCTATCATAACTAAGTAGTTTAGTTATAATCTAACTCTATCATTGTAAATGATAAGAGTCCAATCCTAATAGGTTAACTACTCTGTGTAAAACTCCTATGTAAAAGTCTATAAATAGACTTCTTCTCTTGTATATCGAGATAACAAGAAGAGTATTCAAACTCTATTTTCTACAGTTATTATTTCACATCAAGGATCCAGCCAATACACGAGGATGCACAAGTGAGTTTGATTTAAAGTAGGCCTCACTTCCCATTTTTATTAAAATTTCTTCTAAAGACGCAAATATATATATGTGGTATATTAATTTCTATTCTAATATCTTCCGGTATTGGAGAATTTAAGATAAATTTTTATTTCTGATGGATGAGTTAAGTAAATTGGTTGAAACTTAAACATTATGTTGAAAGTGTCCTGAAGTCAAACAGGATTGATTCATTTTGGACTGAGCTGGATGAGAAACTTGCTATGGTTTCAGACTAAGAAATGATCTTTTGAAGCTGCCATTGGTGTAACTAATGCATTCTACTTTTTTCTTTTCTTGGAAAGGGAATCGATGATAGAGTCCTTGTTGAATTATTTCTTGAATGAGGTAGTGAATTCACAGCCATTATTCTTGATGTGGGCCATGGTTTTGATTGCCAACCGGTTGTGCTACTGCCAACTGAGGTAACCTAGATACTGTTGGTTCTTATGTAAACCTACCATAAGATGGATTATATACTACTAATATAAGATTCCTATCAGCAATTTTATTCTTTGTATCCACATTAGAGGCTAATTTTGAATCATTACTTTTCAATGTTTCACTTTCCATAGGAGCTAAACTTTGACTAATACAGAGTGAAAATAATTGTTGGAATTTCAAAGGGGGTTAAAACATTTTCAAGAATTCCTTCAATATAACTTTTGATCTTCGTGGATAAGTTTTTGGTCATAAAAATATCTTATACTTTTCTATTAATTTTTCAAATGCTTTTTATCTTCATGGATTAATATATTGTGCATTTTTATATATACTCTTGGATGAATGAGTAATTCTTACTCCAGCACAGTGGATGAATTGTTTTTTAACACCGTGGAATCTGTGGCCCAGGTGGAGCTTCAATTTCAAGGCAGTGGTGATGTAAGGGAGAAAGATGCAATTTTCAATTATCGAAGGAAGTATCTTCCCACACAACAGGTCTTTCATTAATGCATCCCTAAATTTTCTATCTAGATACATTGATCACACTTGCAACACTAAGAATGAGTGTATAACCTTTATGGTTTTGAGTTTCTCATTTGACGTTTAAATAATATAATTGCCTTCCTAATTCAAAAATATTTCTGTAATTCAAGGTTGCATATCACACTCCTCGTTTTCCTATTGAAATAATCCAAAGTATTCGAGAAGGGGCATCTTTGTTATTTCAAAGGCTTGGTTTGCGTGATTTTGCTCGAATTGACGGGTGGTTTTTGCCCTCTTCCACGAAAGCATTAGCTTCTTCTGAAGATAAATTTGGAATGACAGAATTTGGTACAGTTCTATTTACTGACATCAACTTGGTAAGATCAATCTCTGATTTTTATTTTACCCGCCGGTTTGATGTTCCTTAGAACTCGTAATGAGTTTTCCTTATTATGTTTCAGATTAGTGGGATGGAATAGACAAGTTCCTTGTTTCAGCAAGCTTCAAAGGTACTTTGGAATAGATATAGAAGTTTTGCAGATGTTTAGTGTAAGCACTCATTATAGCTTCTAACTGGCGTGGAAAAGATCCATCATATCTCCTGCAGTGCGTTGTAAAAGTAACCCCAGTTATATGTGCAGTGCAATTAGAAATAACTTCTGTAGGTATTTATTGCAATTTTTTGTAGTGTCGAGAGCCAAAAACTACATTCTATTGAGCATTTATGGCTCCTTTGTATGATTATGAAATGACTTATGGTAGGAGATCATATTGGGTTCATTGGTTCTGACTGCTTTGCATATCATATTGCATGAGTAGAGTCAAGGTAGGAGAATTTTTGTGATTCATTACATGCAATCTTTTTTCCAGGTTGGATTTTCTCATTCAAACATTCTGCGAAGCATTATCCATTGAGCTTGCTTGAGGTTTCCCGAGCTTGCACCATATAGTAGTAAATCAGGTCAGCTGCAGAAAAAATTAAAATCCTCAAAGCTTAATGAAACATCCGAAGGGCGTCAAGGCTTTCGTAAAGTCTTTGTAATTTTTGGAGGAGACATTTCAGAGCGGCAAGTATCCCTTATGAGTGGAACTAATGTTTGGCTCAATTTGCAAGGATTTGACAATGTAAGTTTTTAATTTTATTTTAACCTTTTGCTTTGTATCTAATACATAAATTTTAGATAGGTAATAGATAATAGATTTGTTCAATACTTAACATCATCTATGGGATATGTGTGATAATTGGACTTTTTCTCTGGCCATAAAAGATTGGCAGCTAACACAAGAAATGAGCAATAGCTGATAGAGGTTATAGTAAATCAAACCTAAATTGCTGTGTTTTCATACAATTGATGTTTCCAGTTTACATGTTAAAAAGTAGTTCATCGTCAGATTCATTGGCCAACCAATTTTCGTATAAACTATTTATCCTTGTCTTTACTTCCAGGCATTGTCCCATGAAGGTTATATTCTAGGTCATAACTCATAAATAAACTTAGTGTACTTTTTTTATAATTTGTTGGTCAGCCCCTTCCATATCTTGTTATTGCCCAAGATATCTTGCAGGTCAGATGTCAAGTTTTTATGGGCAATAAACTATTTATAAATGAGCAATAACTTGTTGGTCAGCCCCTTCCATATCTTGTTAATCTAATATCGAAAATGAATTATGTCTCTCTCTCACACACACACATACACATACAGTTACTCCCTTGTGTTGAGGCATACAACTGAGGAAGTCCTGGATGCATGCATGGAAGCAATTGAGCCAGCTCGAGCTGCCTTGACATCTCACTTAAGAAACCAAGTGATGAATGAACTCACAGAAGGTTTGATGAAACATGGTTGGTTTACTGAATTTGACATCGCTGATGAGCTACCCGTGAGATATTCACTGAAGGAGTGGATCCAGTTTGCCAAGGAAGTCGAAGCAACAGTTTTTATTGCAGGTTATGTTTCTTGGCTGTTTAGTTGGTAATGCTTAATAATACATTATATATTCCATTTCTTGTCGAGTTCATAACCTAATTTGTGTATTTGGGGAACTTCTTTAATTATGCTGATATATTATCTTTTAAAAAACTAATTGGGGATAGCTGAGATTTTACATATCATTTTCCAAATTCAATCAACACCCTCTTTTTTAAACAGCTAGAAAAGTCGTAATAAGTTTTGCTGAGTTTCTAGATACAGTTGCATATCTTGGAACCATAGGTCCAAGCAATTACTTTTTCTTTTTTTCTTTTGTTTTTGCTAAGTGCTGCCTTTCACTTTCTCTTGATTGCATAAACAAAAGTAAGGCAGTCAGGTCTCAAATTGTGTGAGTGATACATTGTTAACACAGTTCTGTATAGATCCATTGCAGCTTGTTTTCAATGACCAAGATAATGTTAATTGCAGTGCATGGAGGCATTGGTGAAGACGGCACACTTCAGTCTTTGCTCGGTGCTGAAGGAATTCCTTATACAGGTTCATCCTCATTGCATATCAAGGCTGTATAGATCTTTTTATGGTTAATCAATTTTCATTCTTTCTAGTTCTCTTTTCCTGTGAAGGTCCTGGTGTAACGGCTTCAAAAATTTGCATGGATAAAGTTGCAACATCTCTGGTGTAACCCCTAAACCCGGCCCAGAAGAAATGGGTCGAATCTAGGAAGTCGCGTTTGAAAACTTTTCCCTTAAGAAAACAAATTTTGAAGATTATACTTTAATTTAAAAAACGTATAATGATAATTTAATAAATATCTTATAATAAATAATTTGGCAAATGCCATAATCAATATCTAAATAAAAAAACATGGTAAATGAATGCTAAAAATAATCCCAAAATATAATTAGTCTTAAAGTATGAAATTACATCAATATCCCAAATAGTAAATGATAATCTGAATAACTAAAAATAGTTTCGTACTGAATATTAAAATAACCGGATAAAATGTGAGATTATCTAAGTACCACGTTGCCTAAAGTCCAAAGATATCTATCTGTAAGAGGAAACTATGGGGAGTAAGCTAAAGAGCTTAGTGTGTCTCTAAAGTGCAAGGAAAACCATAGTCGTAAAACAAAGTAATATTTTCTTAAAATTCTTTAAAACATAAAATAATGGTACAATATCACAAGCGTAATGTAATGCACTCCAACTACGTCCGCCAAAGATGAGGAAGGTTCCCATAACTTCCTCGCAACATCGTCATCATCCGAAGTGGAATCTCGACCCGAAGGTGGAGCCACTGATCCGAAGTGGAATTCAGCCCGAAGGGTGAAACCACTGAACTTCCTCCGTACAAATCCCAACCCATGCCCATACACGTATGATGTTTAAAACTCAAACTTCATAAACACAATTCCATAAATCCGATATTCCATAAACATACGTCATAAATCTATAAATCCATAAATCATAATCCATAAATCCTGGTTTTCATAAATCTCGATGTTTCGTAAATCAAATATTTCATAAATCATAATTAAAAACACATTTTAAAATCATATGCATATGATGTCAATCATACAAGCCATAATGCAGATCATAATCAAACAAGATATAAAACCATATAAAAATCATTTATTTATAGCACCGTAAGAAAACACACATTAGCCAAGCAAACTCAACCTACCGCATGATGCATTTCCCACTATTAGACGTACTAGATCTAGCTGTATCGGTACCTATGAGAATAATCCTACGATAACACTATTACTATTATCACTATGATTAAGGAATTATTCCTAAATACTTATTCAACGGAATTTAATGGTACATAAATACTTATTTGATTCGAATAGTTGATCTTCAAATCAACCGAATACATTGTTGAATTGATCGGTGTCAGAGATTCAGCTGGGTTTGATCGAATTAAATAAATAAAAAAAGAAAAGAAGTTTCGAATACAAATCAGAGAGGGAGAGGAGAAGTGCGGCGATAGCACGAAAATAAGATCCAGGCGTGCATATATATATATACAAATCTTTGGTTAAATTACAAGGTAAGTCATTGTATTTTTTCTAGGGTTCACAAAATAGATATCTAATATCAATTCTTTATAAAAAGATCACTAAATTTGTTTAAAATTCAATTATTTCCTAAATTTCCTAATTAGGGTTTCATAATTAAATTCTCAATTTCTAAGGTTTTGAATTTAGGGATTTCAAAATTAGGGTTTTTAATTTGGGGTATTTTTTAGGTGTTACAACTGGCTCTTGATCATGTATGTTAGCAAATAGATATATGATACTTGAAAGTCAAACAGATTTTTTTGCCACCTTTTATTCTTCATTATATGTTTGAGTATATTTTTATGTACTAAGCAACTTAGTTTGTGGAAATCAATAGCTGAGAGATGAGGGAGTCCTTACCATAAACAAAGATGTGAAGAAAAAAGAGGATTTGTTGAAAATGCCCATTCTTCAGACTTGGAATGACCTAATCTCAAAGCTTCAGTGTGAAACATTATGCATTAAACCAGCAAGGGATGGATGCTCTACTGGTGTTGCAAGATTGTGGTAGGTTTATCTTCCTTGTTCTATGCTGAACGACGACTTACCTTTGCCATTCGACTATGATATTTTCATAATTTTTTAATCTTATAGAGCCATGTCATTCGATACAACATTCTGTGGTTTTATTCATTATTCTGATTCTGATTCTAGTCATTTCCTACATGCAGCTGTGCGGAGGACCTTGCAGTGTATACAAAAGCCTTGGATGATTGCCTTCTACGGATTCCTCCTAATAGTTTTTCAAAGGTATAAAGCATGGCTTCACTTCATCTGTCAGCTCAGTGGAATTCAATACTATTGAGAACTTTTAAGGGACTGAAATAGATATAGGAAAGTGCCACACTTGCATGTTGACCTTAATAAGGCTTGAAAGATATAGTTCTAAAAGGAATAAAGGATTAATCCTGAAGTACCCAGAAACAGGACAAAAATGTGGGAAAAGGTTCTTTGGCAAGAAAATCATGGCGATAGGTCAAAATACCTCATATAACAAGTGAAATGTTTGCTCAAATTATTTTGGTGGAAGTGGGTTCTTTATTCTCTAAAGTTTGTATTTTCTAGCTCCATCTCTGATTTATTTTGTCTACCCAATAAACTTTGTGAACATTAATAATGTCAAAGCTTTTTTTCATCACTAAATTAGAGATATATATGCATATAGTATAACTTTCCAAATTGATTAGCATGTGCAACAAGTGATGACTTTTCGAGGTAAGTGCTAATATGAGTAAAACCATTTTTCACTTGCACGTTTCATGTCAAAAATATTATATATGAATTTTTATTAATAGCATCGCCTTCTTGTTGAACAATGCATAGGCACATGGAATGATTGAAATGCCAAACCTTCCTCCAGAGCTCTTGATCTTTGAACCTTTTGTGGAAACAGATGAAATTGTTCTTTCATCCAAAACTGTTTCGGAAAATTCACAACGCCTTCTATGGAAAGGACACAGTCGATGGGTAGAAGTAACAGTTGGAGTTATTGGAAAACGGGGATCAATGCACTCATTGAGTCCTAGCATAACTGTCAAGGAAACTGGTGACATTCTGTCACTCGAGGAGAAATTCCAAGGTTTGTCTTTTTCAGCATTTTTCTCCTTAATGTAGATTGTATTGGTATTTCTCCTCTAAATATCATTTTATGCATCTTTTCTTTTAATTTAAACAGCTTCTTTTTCTGATTGCAACATCAGAAAAGTAGATACATGTTTTTAACTAATTCTTAAATCATTTAATAACTACTAGACATTATGGATATAATGACACAACATTAGCTGCTTTTGTTTTTATACAACCCTTCACCAGTAATTAACAATGTTGTCAGGAGGGTACTTTGTTTTTAATAATGTCCAGGGAATGTATATGTACATAGTGTGCATTGTCTGCAATAATGATATAGTTTTGCTTAACAGGTGGAACTGGCATCAATCTGACTCCTCCGCCGGTATCAATCATTAGGTTTGTCAAAAAAATTTCTTGATTTAGTAGCATTGTTTGCAACACTCTTTCTTCACACTGCTATTTATAATGCCACGCTTAGACTGGCAGTCTTAAATATATGATTCTATCGATTCCCCTTAGTATCTTGAAAGCTGAATGGCACTTATGAGGCTATGTGCCTGGAAACCATACATGCCTGGCAGAATGCTGTCAGTACAATATGATATCCATCTCACTTCATTATTGATGTATTACTTCCCATTTACAGTAATGCTTTATTGCATTTCTGATAATTTTAAAGGCAAAGTCATACATTTCCTTTTTTTTCATGGATTGATCTTTCAATCGAATTAATTCTCTGATATCAGTAATGAGGCTTTGGGGCGATGTAAACAACATATCGAACTAATTGCCAACACCCTGCAACTGGAAGGATTTTCAAGAATTGATGCATTTGTTAATGTTGACAGTGGAGAGGTAAGTTTCTTCTATTATGTTATCGAGTGTGCCTTATTGCTCTGTGGGTCTCTTTGAGGTCCCTTTTTTCCTCTTTTGATCTCTTTTATACTGATTTCTAAAGTAAATTTTTGATGCCTGACTAAGCGAATAAATTCAAGATTTTGATTGATCAAGAATTCTCCAGTATTAGTATGAAGCATCTTCCTGGTTATGAAATTTGCAGGTCTTGATCATAGAGGTCAATACAGTGCCTGGAATGACTCCGTCCACTGTGTTGATACATCAGGTAAAAACATCCCGTATCCACATTAACTTTATGTTTAACTAGATTATCGAGAGAATGGAGCTCATTTTGTTGTTCATCTCAATTCGCAATGTGATGTATGTCAGTTGTGACATATCTATGTTGTTTTGGTGGCACCATCATAAATTTCAGGCACTTGCAGAGCAGCCTCCCGTATATCCTCACCAGTTCTTCCGTACGCTACTTGATTTGGCTTCGGAGAGAATTGTGTAAGAGTCGTGATTAACTACGCCGCGGATGAATGGATGGATCTTCCTAGTACTTTGGGTTACTGGCTGTCGAAGAACGAGGGGATAACTGCAACTGGTGAAAAGTTAAATGGCCAAGTTATCATGTAGCAACAAGTAGATCACGCACGAATTAAAACTCGAACACAATTATGAAATTTATTCTTTTCTTTCCCATTTTGTTACTCTTTGTGATATCATAAACATCCGCAATAAAATCCATATGTTTACCTAAATGAGGCTTTTGCATTTGACAATGTGCAATCTAACATGATAAAGAGTAATTAGAATTTGCTTATGGATTGAGCTTCTGAGATGGTTGAGTGAGTTACAAGGCAAATCCAAGCAAGCCTTGAATAATTGGGACTTAACTATAAAATAAATATTCAAAATACATATTGTTGCCCTCCCGATTGTTTTGCCCTGGCTAATCTGGATCGACCTACGTCGCACATCTGGTTTTGGTGAGTGAGTCTTCTGATAGGAATTTTTTACATACACAAAACCTCGAACTTGAGACCTGTTTAATCGATATCAAGTTGCTTACCATTTCGACCAACTTCCGTTAGTCGAATTATATATATTTTTGCAATAGGTGTAAAGTTTTTTTTATAAAATAAATATAACATCTCATTCAATAAACGACTGTTAAAAATTTGTCACTTAATTATTTCTTGATATGTGACGTGTTTTCAAATATCCTTTAAAACCCTTAATTTAAAAAAAAACACTAGAATTCCATAATTTCTTAAAAAGTCTTAAAACTTATACTTTTACACAAAATAACGTTAAATCACCTCAAACGATCGGCGGTCTAGTCAATGGAGTTCATCGGTTCGTTTAAGGTGACAAAGCAGGTTCAGGAGCCAATAGTCAACGATTGGATGAGCGACGAAACAAGACTTTAAGAGTGAACGACGAACCAAGGCGACAATGTGCAACGAGAAGGGGAACAATCTACGAGCGAGGCTCTGACAAAGGAATGGATCGACGATGACATATATGAGATTTGGAGATTAGGATTAGGGATTTGAGTTCTTTTACAAATGAAAGATTTTAGAATTTTTTTGAATTTTTTATTTATTTTAATTAATTCCACTGATAATGTATAGTTGCACTTTATTATTTAAATATATTTTTATTATTTTAATGAATAGAGTTATTAAATTATTAGTTTGATTGCTGTACATAAAAATTATTAATTAAATCATTAAACTTTTAAGTTGATTTCAATTAAGTACACACTATTAATTGTTAATGAAATTGACGATATGTGATAATTAAATAAGTAATTAAAATATATTTTAATAAAAAAAAGTTACTTAAAAAGTGAATTGAGACAACTCAATTTCACTAGCTTTTCTATGTGCTTAGTATGGGAAAATCGCTGCCCAGCGCAACCAGCAAGCTTCAGCACCTCGCAAAAGTCACCGCCTTCAACGCAGCAAAAAAGACCAAGCCCCCAACGCAGCCGCAGCAGCCACCGCGGCGGATTATAAGTGAAGCCAAATCCAATCCCAAGAAGAAGATGGAGAGCTCCAGCGCCACCCAACGCCTGCCTCTCTCCGAGGTTGTCTCCGATTGCGTCAAGCGTTGGTTCAAAGACACCCTCAAGGAAGCCAAAACTGGGGACGTTAACATGCAGGTCCTTGTCGGTCAAATGTATTATAGCGGTTTTGGGGTTCCCCGAGATGCCCAAAAGGTTTTTGTTTTCCCCTTTCCCCTCTTCTTTTTGTTTCATTTTGTCTGGGTTCCGCCTGTGGGGTTTAGGGTATATGCTTTGCTATTCTGGTTGCCTTGGAAAAATGTAAATATTCACTATTAAATTTTGAATTTTTGCCATTTTGTTGTTTAAAATTGATTAAAGATGAAGAAAAGTGTCGAGCTTTTGTGTTTATTTTCTTAGGTTCTAAGGTTTTGGATTCTTTATCTATAAATTAAGCTTCCCATTGTTTCTAAATTTTGCTTTGGTATCTTGGGATTATAGGGAAGAATTTGGATGACAAGGGCATCGAGGCTGCGGTCTTCGGTTTGGAAAGTCAGCGATAAGCATCCAGGTTCACCTCTGTAAATACTAAATATCAATGTCTTCATCACCGTGTAATTGATAACTGATAATTTATAGTTGATAGTTGATTGCTTTTGTTGTGTGCTCTGTGTATTTTTTAGGTTATAATGCAAGCGATTCAGATTCGGATGAAATCAATGGTGATTCTTGAATTAACATACTGTGGTCTCTGCATTTCGAACATTTAGAACTGTGAGTGCCTTAGTGCTCTGCTCTGTTCTTCTTTTGATTAATTTGCATTCTTTGCTGCGGTGAATACTATATAGAAATAATACTACATTTCGAAGTTTTAGAGTGCCTATGTTCTCCTTTGGTCTTCATCCCCGAGGACCCCCGACTTTGGGGGCGTAGATTTGACCTCAGAATGCTGAAGATGCATTTTATCTTCTCATGTTAGATTTAACATATTATATTCTTAGGCTTGTACTCAGTCCTTTTATGTAATATTTGAGCATGGATAATAAATAATCTAGTTGGTTCTTTTTTCTTTGGATAAGTAAAATTTTGTATTCATCCAAAAGGCAGAATCGGCTACAAATTTACATCTTGCTTATAGTAAACCCTAACACTCTCTTATGCCTATACAGAAATCCTTATGGCCCAGGGAGTGCTTATTTGGCTATTTACATGATTATCAACACATTTTATAGAACTTGATGCCCTATCACAAACTGTGCATAGTACCCCTTCAAATAAAGCTTGCTCTCGTCTACCGTTTCCTCACCCATGTAGTCTAGCATGTTTCTCTCCTACCATAGGTAGTAGATGTGCATTCATAGCTAAATATGCACATAGTTTTACTTTTAGATAGAAATGGAATCTCCAGGACTGTTTCAGCACAAGGACAAGCGGTTCCTGTCACAAGCTTACAATTGTGGGATTTGGGTGATGACACCATTTATATCTTAGGTTTGGACCATGATCAAACGATTTTCAGGCTTAAATTCCTTTTCTTCTGTTAGAAGATGTTTGTTTTACGTTGTTCAGGGACCATTTATTCTTGTTGTTTGAGCCAGCCGCTGATTACACGCTATTTTTCTCCATTTCCCACTTATAGGACACTATCATTAGGCTTGATATGAATAGGACTTGTATAATGGGACATAAGCTAACTTATATGCTCTTTCTCATTTCTTTTGAGGAATGTATTGTTAAGTCATGCCGAGGTCTTTCATGTACTGGTATGGCTCATTAATAAGCTTGATTAAGTAGGTTTACTAACAAGCCTACACGATCTCAAGCTTGACTTCATGAGCGAACTCAACATATTTGAGCTCAAGCAGAGCAGAACCCTAATTTATGCCAATCTCAAGTGGCTTTTGAACCGCCCAGCTAAGGTGCCAGCCTCTTTTATGTGTTTGTTCTCGTATTTCCACCCTTGCTTAAGTGGTCTTGGGGCTAAATTACTGTGTGGAATCCAAGTTCACATGTGTAAAGCTTCTGATAAACTAGATAGAAAGCTCATTTCAATTCTTATTTAACCGTCTTTCTTGCTGCTGCTGTTGTTGTTGCATTGTGTCTCATCTGACGGCAACATGAATTGCTTAATGCATGATGACCATTTTAATCCTTTAATGTCTATTCTGCTTATGTGCAGGGTCCATATGACTGGCAATCGCATGCCTGTTTTCTCTCGTTGAATGTTCCTGTGCTGTAACAATAGTTTCTTTTCTTTTTTGTAATCCCCCCCCCCCCCATAAATAGTGTTCTTTTTTGTTGGTTGGTGTGCTAAAGAAAAAGTACACATGGAATTGGTAAAAGTTTCACAATTTGCCTATTACTATTTTCTCTCTTCATCTTTTTTTCCTTTTCAAATTTTTATGATCACCTTCCTATTTTTTCATTATTTAGTAGATTTTTAACCTGTGATTGAAGATGATTTAGTAAAAATTATTGTTATGATATCTTATGTTCTTCATGGAAATCCTTAAAACTTTCTTTCATTTTTTATATAACCACTTGTATTTAAATCATTGTTCAATTAATTCATATCGGATACTGCAAAGGTTTATTGTAGACTTCCATTCCGATTTGTTTCATTTATAATATCAAATTTTGAATCATGGTCTTGTTCTTTCTTGATAAAAGAAAAAAGAAACCTAGAACATTGTACTAAAACAAGCTAATTTATGCTTGTAAAGTATTGGCTTGAGCTTCTAATGTATTGTGGGTTGATTTGTGATCTTCTCCCACTTCCGACCAAGATCCCTGCAGGCTGCAAACAAAACCAGTGATAACGAGGTACGCGTATAAAGGTGTTGTAGCATGTATCATCCTATTGTTCTTGGAATTAGGGCTGTAAATGACACGAGTCGAGTTCGGGTATTGTTAAGCGTAACTCGAAAAACTTAAAGTTGAGCTCAACTCGAAAGTTTACGAGTTTAAAATTGTCAAGCTCAAATCAAACTCGAAATCAAAAATTGGAGCTCGAGTCTAGCCCGAAACTCAAAACATTCTCACACTTATCCAATCCAAGAGCTCAATTTGAGCTTGAAACTTGAATCTTAAGTGCATGGAAACCTTATATTTCATTTAAAAGAACGTTTTTTTCGCTTCAATCAACCAACAACAAAATATTATAAAGACAAATGTACGAGTAAAAAAAATCAAGGAAAAAATGAAAGCTCACTTTGAAAATTTAATTTATTATTTTTCGAGTTGTCCACAAGTTTTTTTTATTTTGGTGTCAAGTAGTTTGTCTTGGCTTGTTAAGAAGTCAAATTTATTAAATTTGATCAAGTCAAATTCGAATAACTCCTGATTTGTATTGTCTCACTGTCCTTGAATAGATATCGACAGTTCCCCGCTCAACGTCCGACAGGACACGCGATGGCAACATGCTGGACTTGTTTTTCCGAGTTTGGTTTGATTATAAATAGTAGTAATGGTTTAAAGTTGAAAGATTAGATTCAATATGTTTCCTATTAATGGACTTGTTTGTGCTGATTCTAGTGCGTTAACTCAAAAAATATGCGCAACATAATTTTAAAAAAAAATCTTTTGAAAATGGATTAGCTATGACATTTAATATGTTTCGTTCGGCAATGCTTCTTTTAACGATTGTTGTGACGCTGAATCGAGAAGCAATGTTAAATAGCCAATAATTTGACGTTGAACGGGTGTTTATCCACCTAAATTAACCGCCTAAACGGGTATTTTTTTCATAGTTAAAAATTTTAGTTTTTACCCAAAAGGGCGTTGCAGCCAACGAACATCCACCCTCAACAAAGCCGAAAGGAGCCTAAGTGTTTATCTCGGTAAGCCTTCGGATATTTTGATTGTTTTGAACAATCTTTATAAAGTATTACGCTTTCAAGCGAATGATCAATTCCACTATTTTTGAACTCATAAATGTTTCGAGTGTGAGCTCCAAACTAAATTCATGAATACAAGAGTATATGTAATTAGTGGTGGACAAAACACTCCGCGATTCGAAAAAAATTAAATTATTTAACTTAATTTAATGCTAAAATACTCGACTTGTAATTTTATAAAGTCAGCTCGACTAAAAAAAATTGAAATAAATTTTGAGTTATAAAATAGAAATTTCAATAACTCAAAATTTTTAGTAATTAGTGAATTTTTCAAGTTCGAGCAGAGTCTCTCAATATATATATATCACATATGAACAAATATATATGGTATTGTATATGGTTATAGAATTTTTTAAATTAGAACTAATTAATATATAACATTATAAATGTTTACAATAAAATTTGAATAGAAACTGGAACAACTCGACTCGAAAAAATTTCAAATAAAATTTGAGTTATACAATATGACTCTTCAACTAGACTATAACTCAAAATTTTTTACTTGACTCAATCAAATACCCATCCTTTTATTGTATAACCACCACTATCCAATCGATTGACTGATTAATCCAGATTAAGGTAATATAGAGGATTATTATGAGATGACCCTCTTAATTCAATTTATATTATTTACGACGCTAAAATCTGATAACTGACCTTAATAGATGTTAGGGGTGTGCAAAAAAAATTCGATCCGAAATTTTGGATATCTTGATCTGATTTTTATTTTTTGGATAATTCGGATCGGATATCCGAAAATTTCGGATCGGATACAAATAGTGATTTTGCAATCGGATCGGATATCCGATTATCCAATATCCAAAAGTTCAATTTTTTTATAGATATAAATCTTGTTATATTTGATATTTTTACTTGTTATATATGAAAAATTAAAATTTTATGGATAAAAATTTATTTTATTCAATAATTTGTTGATTGTTATATTCAAAAACCTAAAATTTTCATAGATAGGACCACCAAATTTAAAAAAATAAATCTAGTGATAAATTCAGATACTCGGATATCTGAATATCCGGATATTCAAAAATTGAGTATCTAATTTTTTCGAATCGAATACGAATCGCTAAATTATTTATCTAAAAATTTTGGATATCCGAAATTTCGAATCGAATCAGATATCCGAAATGCACACCCCTAATAAATATAATATCTCATTCCAATAGAATCAATCAAGATGCGAAGAAATATTTTAGAAATAATTAAGAGAAAATTCAATTTCAATTAAGACCCAGGTCCGAACGCCCAACAACTAAATACTGGGTAAAACCTATATCTCCCTCAACGGCGGCTAGTCGCTCTGTCTTTGACGGCTGGCCTCCCATCGTGCTCTATTTTTTTTTTTTTTTTTTGCTTTTACCCTTTTATTTCTCTTCTCTACTCTGTTTTTTTTTTTTTTTGGCTTGTTTTGTTTTCGAAGTCCTCTTGATCCGTCCGATGAGATCTGTTATTCGGCGATTTAAGTTTCGACCTCGGGCCCTTCAGCTAGATGGTGGTTCGATCGCGGGCATGGAGGAGAGATCTATCTCTTCCCCTCAGTTCCTCTTCCTCCTCTTCTTGATTTGATGGGTTTTGGGTTCGGATCCGTTTTTGCGGGATTGTTTCGGCCTGTGTAGGTGGTCTTGACTCCGTCCGCCTTCTAATAATCGTTTGGCCTTGGACCTCCGGCATGGCTTTTTCTTCCTCGTCCATCTTACATCGACGCTTTTATATCTTTACGCGATTCTGTCGATAGCGTGTCTAGCTGTATCACCTTCATCGCCATATACTCCGGTGATCGCCGAGTCGACATGCAATCAAAGACGATGTGCTGGCGTTTATTTCTTGCTGCGGTTCTCTCCTGGCCTTGGAGATCTGCTCTCCTGTGCTGGTTTTCTCTTTGCATCCGTGTTTTTTCGTTTTGTGCTTGTTTGTTTTTGTGTTTGTTCATGTTCTTGTTTGTTCCGGTTTGTTTTGTGTGGTTTTCTCTTTTCCTTGTATTATTTCTTCCGTTTGTTCTGTTTTTCTTATGTATTGTGTCTTTGTCTAATAAAATTGCCGGCTTTAGTTTAAAAAAAAAACTGGGAAAATATAAGACTTTTGAGCCCAAGACCTCTTGAAATTTAACTAAATGCTTAACCATTGAGTCAGATTGAATATTTTTAACATATTAATATTTAATTAAATTAGAATTGAAATTAATTATATTTATTCTAAAAATATATATTAACTATAAAATATTATTATAATATATCTATAATATCAATTATAAACTGCTAGAAATATTTATAAAAATAAAATTATAATTATAATTCATAAATATATATATATAACATGAATTAAAATAGAAAAATTTTACGATGGGCATCACAAACAGTTGAATACCACTAACACAATATACAGTTGAACACCATTAAATTTTTTAATAAAAAATAAAAATCTTAAGGACTAGACTTATAATTAAAATTATTTGAAAAGAAAATTAAAAATTAAATTCAATAATTTTTTTATATTTCTTTATAGTACTTTTAATTGATATATTTGAATCAAATACCCAAAAAAAAGTTAATATAAAATTTTTTAAACTCAATCCTTTTATTTTACTTCCCCCGCTGCCCCACTAATCGCACTGCTCCATTTAACAGCAACAACACATTTGGCAACCAGTTTAGGCATCTCCGGGAACTCATGCTTCATGCACCGACTCCAAGGCCAAATGAGATGTTTTTTTTTTTTTTTTTGCTTATTTCCAGTATTTTGTTCTCGTAGTATATTAACAACCCTACGTAATATGTTTCTTTTCATGTTTGCCACGTATGCAGCGGTAGGCGGTAATAGCGGCGACAGTAAAAAAAAATAAAGAGGTTAGGTTTAGAGTTTTTGATATTAAAGAAATTTTGGGTATTTGATTATAATATATGAATTAAAAATATTAGGGTAAACTACACGGGAGACCACCGATATTTGGGGTTGGTGTCGAAATGACCACCGATCTTTTAATTTTGTCAAAATGACCACTCAACTATTGATATGGTTCCAATATAGCCACCAGCCGTTAAAACCTAACGGAGAGGCTGACGTGGCAGTTAACAAAAACTTGTATAATTACGCATTTAGTCCCTGTGATTTTCACATTTAATTAATTTAGTCTTAGTTTCAATTTAATAAAATAAATTAATTATTCAATTAGGTGGTGACACGTGTCACCACCTTATTGGAGAGAAAAATCAAAACATTGCACAAATGTAGTTGGGGGAATCAAACCCACAATCCCTTAGGTGTAGGGGGGAAGCATCTGCCACTAGGCTAGACGCATATTTAAGACATGAAATACAAAATTTAATATATGAGTTATATGATTGTTAATGCCATGAAAAAAAATTAAATGTGATTTTAAGGGATTCGAATATGACACACTTATGATGCATAAAAACATCTAACCCAAAATTTTATAAACCTTAAACCCTAAAAAAATTATGAACCTTAAACCCTAAAAATTTTATAAACCCTAAAAACTATAGTTAGTGCATGATTTAAAAAAATCTCTAAACCCTAAAAAACATAGTTAGTGTATGATTTAAAAAATTATAAACCCTAAAAATTTTATAAACCATAAACCCTAAAAATTATTAATTAAGTTAAAAATCATAAACCGTGCACTAACTATAATTTTTAGGGTTTAAGATTCAGGGTTCATAAAATTTGTAGGGTTATTTATAATTTTTTAAATCATGCACTAACTATAATTTTTAGGGTTTATGGTTTAGGTCTATAAAAAAGTTAAATTATGCGCTAACTATAATTTTTATGGTTTAGAATTTACATATTTTTAGGGTTTAGGAGTTTAGGGTTTATAATTTTTAGGTTTTAGGGTTCATGGTTTATAAATTTTTAGGGTTTATAATTTTTTAAATCACGTACTAACTATAATTTTTAAGGTTTAGAGTTTAGAGATTTTTTAAATGATGCATTAACTATAATTTTTAGGGTTTAGAGTTTACATATTTTTAGGGTTTATAAAATTGTTAGGTTCTAGAGTGTATAATTTTTAGGGTTTAAGGTTTTAGATTTCTAGGGTTTATAATTTTTTTAGGATTTATGGTTTATAAAATTTTTAGGGTTTATAAATTTTTTAAATTGTGCATTAACTATATTTTTAGGGTTTAGGGTTTAGAGATTTTTTAAATTATGCACTAACTATAGCTTTTAGGGTTTATGGTTTATAACGTTTTTAGGGTTTAGGGTTCATAAATTTTTTAGGTTTTATGGTCTATAAAATTTTTAGGATTTAGGGTTTATAAAATTTTGGGTTATATGTTTTTATGCATCATAAGTGTGTCATGTTCGAATCCTCTAAAATCACATTTAATTCTTTTTTCATGGCATTAACAATCATATAACTCATATATTAAATTTTATGTTTCAAGTCATAAATATGTGCTTAGCCCGTGGCAGATGCTTTCCCCCTACACCTAAGAGATTGTGGGTTTGATTCCCCCAACTACATTTGTGCAATGCTTTGATTTTTCTCTCCAATAAAGTAGTGACACGTGTCACCACCTGATTGGAGGAAGAAAATAAATTAATTTAATTAAATAAAAATAGATAAAGTCCTCCAATAAGGTGGTGACACGTGTCACCACCTAATTGAATAATTAATTTATTTTATTAAAGTGAAATTAGGACTAAATTGATTAAATGTGAAAATCGCGGGGACTAAATGTATAATTATACAAGTTTCTGTTAACTGTCACGTCAGCCTCTCCGTTAGGTTTTAACGGCTGGTGGCTATATTGGAACCATATCAATAGTTGAGTGGGCATTTTGACAAAATTAAAAGATCGGTGGTCATTTCGACACCAACCCCAAAGATCGGTGGTCTCCCGTGTAGTTTACCCAAAATACTATAAAGAATATAAAAGTTTATTAAATCTAATTTTTAATTTTCTTTTGAAATAATTTTAATTATAAGTCTAGTCCTTAAAATTTTTGATCTTTATTAAAAATTTAATGGTGTTCAGCGATGTATTGTGTTAGTAAAATTAAATAGTGTATGATGCCCGTAATAGACTCATCTATTAAAATAATACTAATATGGTTGAATTAGACAGTAATATAGAAATAGAAATAGAAATAGAAATCTAAAGTTGATAAAATTGGTGCATCCCACTCTATTTGATGCAATGAACAAAATGCCTATTTATTACGAACAAAAATTGCCCGCCATTTTTTTTTGTCTCTATTCACGTCCCAGTATTAAAAATAGATTTAGGGTTAAAGTTTAATGGTTAGAATTTAGAATTTAAAATTTAGGGTTAGGACTTATGATTTAATTTTTTAGTGTTAGGGTATAGATATATAAAAAAACTACCGAAATTTATTCATTTATTACCAACTAGTAAGCAGAATCTAGATCCCACCACAAAAACAAAGTGAAGAGATTCAATTTTGCAATTGAAAGGTGGAATCAGTCCCCAAACTTTTGGAAGTTTATGCATCAACCCACAAAACTTTAACCAAAATCCATATACAGCCATTTGCGTATAGTAATTGAACGCAATATCTGACATGGTCAAGCAAGCTGCAAAGGTTTTACAGGAACAAGTCAAATATGAACCAACCCTGCTTTAAATGACACAATAATAACCTAATAATAAAGAAAAAAAGTTAATTGCTTTGAAGTTTAACAGGTTATTATATACATATATCCACGTATAAACCTTAATTCCCTGGTTAAACAACAAGGAAGTTGAGAGAGTCAATTAAACATATAATACTGTAATGTAATGCACAAGCATAATACACAGTAGGAGGTCAGTTGAAATGGTCAAATGGGATTAAAAAAGAAAAGCACAAGAGTTTGATTATAAAATAGCAAAAAAAAAATAAGGCTAATTATACCATGCACCGACAGTGGATACTTTTTGTTTTTACAAGTGCTCTAAATTTTGGGTTTAGAGATCTACTTTGAAGTTTAGGGTTTATGTGCTTAGAATTTAAGGTTTAGAGTTAGAATATAGTGTTTATAGATTAAAACATAAGTTCCAAACATATTACCCTAAAATTTAAGCCATAATCTCTAAACCCTAAATTCTAACCACAACTCTTAAGTTCAAAACCCATAATAAACCCTAAACTAAAATTGTAAACCCTAAAATAAGGGGTTTAAGAAAATAAAAAATTTTGACCGTCAGTACATGAAATATTTTTTCAAAAATTAATATAAAAATATATGTAAAAGGATTAAGAAAACAGTATTACATTATATTCATGCTGCTACTAGGAGCTGCTGCGAGTAAAAGTGAAAATGATTTGTGAATCAGCAAAGTAGGACAAAATCAAATATTTGATTTCTGATTTTAATAAGCAATCTTGGTTTGGGGTGGACATAACAATGGAGGATTAACTGAGCGGAGCCGACTTGATACGGTAGAGTATGGATTGATATGCTTGGAACAAAACGGAGGGACTTGGATTTTTTCCTTCATAAAAAATAATTAGGGTTAATTCAACCCAGCATCCTTAACCTATTGTTTATCTTTTAAATTTATCGTCAAACTTCAAAAGGTTCTAATTGAGAAACAAATGTATCAATATATTATCAATCAGGTCCTTTCATCAGTTTAGCCGTCAATTTAAGCATGAAATATTGGTTCAAACCATAATTAAACATATCTAAAGTACATGGGTAAGATTGTAAAAATATGCTATTTCTAACGCTGAGCATGGTTAGCAGAAAAATCGATCTGAACTGAAGTGTTTTGACGGTTTATGGCTCCAAGTTTACAAACAGATGTTATTTGAATTACATCGAGTTTGATTTTTTATTTAATTTATAATTATTTTTATAACGTAAAAATAAGTATTTTTATATTTAAAATATTATAGATGCATTATTAATTATAATTTTTACTTGGAAATTTAAGTTTCTAATAAATATTTATGAAAAAACTTTAAAACTTCATCATTTAATGTTTAAAAGTCATAAAACAAAGCTATTTTACCAACATAAAATACAAAATTTTAAAAATCAAAATTAATATGAAAAAAATGAAACCCGATGAGTTACTAAAATAACTTACCGAATTGAACTGAACCATACACCCCTAGTGATTTCTTTTTTTGAAGTTTGGGATCAATTTGGAATCTTGACTATAGTTTTCTCCAGTTCACAACATCGAGATTCGAACCCCTGACTTTATTTAAAAGGCTGAACACTTCATCCTACTAGACCAACTCGTTGTTTGTGATGAAATTGATTCCTTTTTTGAAGTTTGGGATCAATCTAGAATCTTGGCTATAGTTTGAGTATGTGTTACAAAATTAACCCCAACAATTAATAAAGGGGAAGCCATAGGCTAAGAGGCCGAGCAGCTTAGATCAGCCGCCATAGATAATGTGTCTTAAAATAACATCCATGGGCAGTCCAGTCAAAGCCACATACTTTGACCGGAATTATTTTTTCCACGGTCAAACTTTGCTTTTAGCTTCTCAGAAGAAGCATGGAGGAGCGTAGAGACTTTATTTCAACAACTCAACCAATAGCCACAGGCCACCATGAACAACCCCCCTCTTCTTCTTCAACCTCCACACCACTTGTATAAATCATAAACCAACTCCCTTTTGTTTCTCATATTCCCATGGCTGCTTCTTCCCCTTTCATGAACATGGATCACAACGTTAACCAAGCTACCACCACCGCCACCACTTGGCCGCCACTTCAAGTCTCCAACTTAAAAGCATTTGCTCCTCCTTCCCTGCCAATCTCCCAAGCTCTTGTTCCCATTTCTTCTCCCTTTAGCCCCTCTGATTTCTTGGACTCGCCTGTTCTTTTCTCCACTTCTAATGTATGATTCTTAATCATTTCTAATTGAATCACTATTTTCGTATAAAGGTAATTAATTAACTCTTGTTTTTTTTCCCCATAGATTTTTCCTTCTCCGAGTACTGATCAACAAGGAACCAAGCAGAAGGCGTTTGATTTCTCTTTCCAAGTAATCGAGCCGCAGCCGGTTGCCGTCGAGCAACCGGCGTGGAATTTCAGTGAGGCCGTGAAGCAACAACCCGAGTTGACCAATTCGGGTACCCAATACCATCAAAATTCTCAGTATGTGAACAACGGGAAGGTTGAAGATGGGTATAATTGGAGGAAATATGGGCAGAAGCAAGTGAAAGGGAGTGAGAACCCGCGGAGTTATTACAAGTGCACGTACCTGAATTGTCCCACGAAGAAGAAAGTGGAGAGATCTTTGGATGGACAGATAACCGAGATAGTTTATAAGGGTAGCCATAACCATCCCAAGCCTCAGTCGACGAGGGGTTCTCGGACTTCGTCGTCGCACTCGGCGGAGATATCGGATCAATCGGTTGGCTCCTTTCTGTTGCAGGATGCTACAATATCTGGTTCTATTGAAGAAGATGAGTTTGACCAAGGTTCACCGATAAGTAATACTAATGGAGATGAGTACATCAATGAAAATGAACCCGATTCGAAAAGATGGTAAGTTTGGCCTAGCCGAAAACAACAGATTCTCACCGTGAATGTGTCTGCTCTTGCTTAAGCTTTTATGCTTTGTTTTGCAGGAAAAGTGAAAATGAGAACGAGAGTATCATCGGCTGCGGTAGCAAGGCGGTGAAGGAGCCGCGAATAGTGGTGCAGACAACGAGTGATATCGACATTCTCGATGATGGTTATAGATGGAGGAAATATGGGCAGAAAGTAGTCAAGGGAAACCCCAATCCAAGGTAATTTCATTGCTCTCCGCCTGATTGTGTAGTGACAGGAGGTTGAATGCATTTTGTTGAACTTTAACTGAAGTTGTGTTGTTGATTTTATGCAGGAGCTACTACAAATGTACGACAATAGGTTGTCCAGTTAGGAAACACGTCGAGCGAGCGTCCCATGATTTGAGAGCCGTGATAACAACTTACGAGGGAAAGCACAACCATGATGTCCCGGCCGCACGTGGAAGCGGGTACACGATGAATAGGCCTTCTTCCACTGCAACCGCGAACAGCATTAATGCTCCCATGGCCATGCCTATAAGGCCTTCAGCTGTCCCCAGTCAGCCTAACAATCTAAGTTACTCCAACTCTGGATTTACCTGGGAAATGATGCAGCAAAACAATGGTGGCTTCGGGTTCTCGAGATTGGAAAAGCCGACCGGCTCCTACATGAGCCAAACACAATTCTCAGACGGGATATTCACTAAGGATGAACCCAGGGATGATTCATTTTTGGATGGATTCCTCTCTTGAAAAAGGGAAACAACTTAACTGTAGGAACATGTTTATCAATTAGTTTTGCATGTAATTTTAGGTATATCTATCTATATAGTTGCTTGATTCTGTAGGCTTTATGACACCAATACTCAACACACAGAATTAGTGCATTTATTCATTTGTTTTATTCAATTTTGTAGCAGGTTGTAAGAATAGAAAACAGAAACATGAATTCTGTGTGTTTAATAAAGAATTTTGTTCAACACTACCTCGGATTCGACAGAGCGAAATCTTATCTCTATTCTTTCTTTCACATTTTCTGTTGTGTGCTTCCATAACAATCAATCCAACATACAATACAGAGCTATGGAAACTGCTCTGTGCTGGGGAAAAAGTCCAAAAGAATTGATCAGATGTATGATTGAGTAGACAATTTATAGCCAGAAACCAGGGCTGATATTGCCAGCAATAGGAAGGCAAAGAAAGACATGCTAATCGCCCAAGCCGACGAATCGGTAAAAATGTTGTCTTGCCCCTCTCGCATCCGGTTTGTCAACGGAATTGCCGCCGATACCGATGATATCAACAAGTACGCCACCACCTGCAAACTTCAAACATTTCAAAATCCTTCCCATTTATTTATCCATTACCTGTTGCACATATACAACACCAATCACACAAAGAAACAAACATCACAATTGGCAAACAGTATTGCTTTTGACCTGTCTAAAAACACTTTTTAATAGTAGAAGTATAACTAAGTGAAGGGTTTTTGCCATAAAAAAGATACTCTTTTTTTCTTTCAAAAAGTAATCTTTCAACTACAATGACAACACTAAAAAAAAAACATCTACCCTTTTCTGTTCTCCTTTTTATGTCTCAACACTAAAAAATTAAATTTTAAGCCTTAACCTTAAATTGTAAACGTTAAAAATATACCCTACCCATAAATTCCCTAAACCCTAAATCTAATTTTTTAAAGTTAGGACATAGAAAGAGGCACGAAAAAGAGGAGAGGATTTTCTATTCCTAAATTGGTCCTACATGTAATCAACTCTACGGATTACCCTCTTCTAATCATCAAATTTCGATCGAGGAAACACTTGACTTTGTAGTTCAACGAAAATGAATGAATATCATATTCTAATTTTTTATTCAGCAACCAAACAGAAAAGAATTTTAATAATACATAAGTTGATATAAGCATCGGAGAAGGCAACCTGATCTCCAACAAAGTCAACAATGGCAGAGATACGTTCATCCAAAATCTGCTTCGCGTTCCAAAGCGCATTCACATGTCTCGACGCTTGTACTCCCGTGTACAAAGTCGATAGAATTGCAATTGCCAACAAATACCTGCGGAAATATAATCCCGAAATCAGATTAAACCCCTTTTTTATATAATTTTGGATCGAATTTAATACGATTGGAGTTTTGTATGACCTGTATTCTTCGTAATTGTCAAAGTTTTTCCAGTCACCGTGCTTGTTGCTAGCGGTGATTATGAAAGAGAGCAGAGAGAGGAAGAAAACGAATCCTCTGGCGAACAGTGATCCTTTCTTCAACAAATCCTCCCTCTTACAACGCCTGGTAATGGCGGAGACGCCGCCGAACTCAAATCCCGGAGTGGGGGTCTCCACGTCGGGAGGGGATTTAGGCGATGCCGCGTCAGTCTTGTGGGTTGGTTCGTGGGAATTCGTCATATGGGAACACAAGTTAGTAATCTGAATAGGAGATTTTGAATTACTGCTACTAAAATCAAAAGGGAAAAACAAAGGGGAGAAAAGCTGAGCGTTTTCGCGGAAAAAAGGAAAGAAAAGTGTGGATTAAGAAACGGTGGTTGGTTCCTCAAACTGACAACTCTGCCTTCCTGTCCTAGTATTTTCTCAAAAGAAATTAGTAAACTAAATTTTAAACTTTTAAATTTTTAAAATGAGTTTTTTTTAATGGTAAATTAACGGTCGATATTATTCCCGTCATGCCATAACAACATTAAGAATGGGCTTAATAGTCAAACAGTTGTTTAAATTATACCTTTAATTCATTTTTGGTGTTTAATTATTTTTACTTTAAATAAATATTTAAATTTTTATTTCGTTCATTTAAGTGCCCGACTGTTAAAAAATATTAGCTAATTAAAATGTGAATGATTGCCTCGTCGAAGACTACCACTACCGTCGCCGGACCACCACGACCATTTTTCTCAACCACCCCACCACTGACGGTAGGTGTGCCGATCGACTTTCTTTTTGCGAGGTTGGTTTTCTTTGACGTTAGGAAGCCGATCGACACATCTATCGTCAGTTATCGATGATAGGTGATTGGAAGAACGATCGTGGTGGTCCGACGACGAATATGATTGGCGGCGACGAGATCATCGGCGGTAGAATCGGCTGGAAAAGTTAGGAGTTTCGAATTTGGTGACTATTTATGTAGTTAGGAAGCCGATCGACACACCTACCGTCAGTTGTCGACGATGGGTGGTTGAGAGAATGGTCGTGATAGTCCAGCAACGAATATGATAGGCGACGACGAGATCATTGACAACAGAATCGGCTGAGAAAGTTATAGGTTTCGAATTTGGTGACTATTTATGTAGTTTATCCCATTCTTAAAAAGTAAAATTTATTTTTGGAGGAAAACTAAGAAAATATGATTTCTAGAAGTTGATTTTTTAAAAATGACAATTTGAACGATACAATTTAAAAACACAAAATAACAAATTTATTAGAAAGAATAAAATATTTTTTTTGAAATTGTTGGGTTACAAAGGGTGTGTGACAATATGCATTATTGATGTAGAGATTTTTATGATCCTTGGTTGCTGTGATTTTATTTTTGGGAGCATTATGTTTATAGATTCAATATAAGTGTGAGGGTGATTTCATTTGTTGTGTTTTACGTGAGAGTTGAGCACTCTAGGTATTGTTTAATTCTGTTTTGTTTGCCTTTGCAGTAGGTCGTTGGGTGTATGCTTGTTTGGGTTTAGGTGATGGTATTTTATTTTGAGTTTGACTAGGTTAGAGTGACTGATTCGATTTAATGTTATGTTCTTTTAGTCTTAGCGTTATTTTTGTCTTCTTAATATTATTGTGATGTACTATTTTCTTCCACTATAGGTTTATAAAAGATTTTAATGAGGCACATCATAATATCTTATTTTTATAATTTTTTTCTTTAATAAAATTATACTTGTTAATAAAAAAAAGTATTACATGAAAAATCACCCTTGAATTAAATTAATATATTTTATTTTGTCACCCTTGAATTAAATTAATATGTTCTATTTTATAGTCCATGATAAAATTACGTAAAGCTAGGGAGGGTTTTGTCTAACTATTTTTATTTAATAGCATTTTAGGACCTATCAATTTGAATATTTGTTAAATTAAATAATTTTTTGATTTAAATTCTTATTAAATCCCTATTGATTTTGAAATTAAACAATCCATTGTTTCATCTCTTATGCACATTCCTTTTAAACTCCTCTGTCTCCTTTGCTCATTTTCTCTACTCATCAAACAAGAACATAAATCCAACAAATTTTTCCAGACATCTCCCTCTATGTTCTTTCCCTTTATTCCCACTGTGTTCATCCTGAATTTTATCATCTTCACTATTTTACGAAGCTTACAATTGGCTAAATTCATCTAGAAGTCATTGTTTGAAACCTGTATATATGTTGCTTCAATTTGATCATCGTCATGTCTGTTTTCTAATTCATATTCAATATTTATGATTGTATTTTTTAACAATGTTACATTTAAAACTCGATCCGGTTTTTTCTTTGAGAGTACAACACATTTTATCGTACCATATTTTTAAACTCTCTCGATTGATTACCTACTCTTTGATCAAAATAAAAAGATTGCCTACTAAAAGAAGATTAACTGCTGAGCTTTGGGATTAAAAAAAAACATAAAGTCAATAAATGACTCGAACTTTTGACTGAATAATTATTTTTAGTCCATTTGTTAACAAAATTCTCAATATTTCATCTTTGATCAAAATAGTCACTCTGCGGATGAAAATTGATAGTGACAAATGATGAATGACTTGAAATAACATGAAAAACTTGCATGACAGTGTATATTGGCATGGTAGTATCATATAGACAAAGAAGTAAATTTTTTTAGAAGGGAGACGATAATAAGCCCTAAATTATGCTTGCTTCAAAAATAAATTACTAGGGAAACAAGGATCTTTGGAGGGCTTCAGCTAAATTAAACGAAAGGAAGATCTCGCCATCGATGTACAAGTTTATTGCTTTTTTGGATAAACAACTTATCCAAAACGATAAAAATCATCTTATTATTCAAAAGGAAATATAAATCTACTATACAGGTCAATTAGAGATGGTGACGGAACGGGTGGATTTTTGGTCGTTTTAACTCCGACTTAAAATATAATAATTTTCATCCAACCCCGACCCACCCTAAAAAATAATATATTTTCACCTTACCAAAATCCGCCCGGTATTTGAAATGCAAACTCGTCTCGACCTGAATTTTTTATGTTTGAGTTTTTCTATCAATCCCAGATTTTCTCACCAACTAAACAAAGTATGTTTAGGCATACAATGATAAAAGTATAAATGATAAATGAAGAATATACAATGATAAATGCCTAAATATAATAATCTACGCTCTAATGATAAATGAAGAACATACAATGATAAGAAATTATAAATGAAAAAGCAAGGGTAAAACTACCAAAATGGTCACTAAACTTTGTTAAGAAAAATAAAACGGTAACTAAACTTTCAAATGTTATAAAATGACAATTAAACTTTATGTTTTATAACAAAATTATAAATCGGCCTACGTTGTAATTATGAAAATTTGGATAATAATATATTTAGTCCTCTATATTTATAGATTCAATCAATTTAATCTTAATTAAAATAATAATAAATTAAACCCAATTCCCAATTATGTCAATGTCATAAGGAGTGTAAAGGGTACCTTTAAGCAAACCCCAAACTCTCCAGGCATTTTGAAAAGACAAGGTAAGAAAGATACCAACCGCCTGAATCGTTCCATAAGGACTAGGCTTTGTTGAATCAAGCTCAGCCAAGTTTTCTTCCAGTGTTGAGCCTATTAAGCTGTTTTCAGAAGCCTCCTTCAATAGAGCTTCCTTTCCGGACTCCAAAATTTTTCTCTCTGCTTGAGTTGGGTGAAACTGGCATAGTTAGTAGTAGAGATTAATATTGGTATATTCACAAACTGAAATTCTACACATCCCTAGTTGTATACAATTTACAAACAAAGATAGAGGCAACAACAACAATAGAGGAATAGAAAATGGCGGAAACAGCAGACCTGCATACGGGTCACATGAACCCATATTGGGTTACATTCAAGGACCTACAGGGTGATGGTGTGAGCTGTGAGATCATTTTAGTTTATTATCATTGTATATCATTAGATTGGAATGGAATGGGAAGGCATAAAAGAGTTACCCTGCTGCAAGATCCGCCACAACAAGGCAAGAAAAGATGCCCGCAGTGCCATCTCCATTCTCCACGTCCCTGACGCTTACGGGCAACTGCAATAGCCTCATCTTTATTTTTTTAATAGCTGATAAAAGTAGTAGTAAATGCCCTGACAGTGACAACATCACAAGAATTGGGTTGTAGAGATTTCTTGCTGCAAAAATAATTAAGAAGACGAACATGATGGAGGAAGAATTTTTTTTAAATTTGGATTAAATTGATTAAATCTATAAATATAGAGAATTAAATGTGTTATTATCTAAAATTTTATAATTGTAATGTTATCCCATTAACGACTGAATTATCTTCTTGTTACAAAATATAAAGTTTAATTGTCATTTTATAATATTTAAAAAATTAATTATCGTTTTATTTTTCTCAAGATGAGGAGAGAAGAATAAGAGTTGACACGCGGCAAGAGACCATTGAAAATGATGATGGTAGAACTCAAATTAAAAAAAAAAATCATGATACCATTAAAAGTTATTGTATAAAAATATTTATGAGTCGAATTGTTTTAACTTTAAATCAAATCCATCTATAACATCACTATTATATACAGCCCAGGGGTGGGACTATACAGGGAACATTAAATAAATTAAGTTAAATACCGTCACTAATTATATATATAATTATTTAAATTTGTAAAATTCAAAATATAAATCTTAAATTCTATTTGCCTATCAATCCAATTCTCGAGCTTAAGCTACTAAACTTCATTCCAATGGGGCATGGCCTTGCTCACCGGAGACGGAACTATTATCATGCTTGGAGCTGTGGCCCCCAAATTTTTCAATTAAAAAATACAATGGAAATTTATTTTTTTGGACTCTCAATTTTTAATTTATTTAAACTTTATCCCTCCTATTTTTATAATTAATTATATTTTATCCCTCCTCATCTTGATTTCTGGTTCCGTCTTTGTTGCCCACCCAATTAGATACCTAAAATTGGCTTTAAGGTTGAGTTTAGTACCTAAACTTTTTTTGTGTCCATTTAAGTGATTGAACTTAGCTTTTAGATTTAAATTGGTATCTAAAATTTGTTTCATGGTTCAACTTGATTCAAACAAGTAATGTATCATAAGTATTATTTTTTTGGACATAACGTTAGAGTGAACAAAATATGAGAAATTAAAAATTCAGTGATTAAATTAAAAAAGCTTGAACTTATTCTGACTAAAATAGGAATAAGGTTAAAGTTGGGTGATGAAATTCACAATTATCCAATATATATGTACCCGCTTTAATATGGATTGGATTGAGGAGTTGGAAGTGACGGCGTGGTCAAAAGAAAGGAAAATCAAACACGCCCTTAGCTTTTAGCTTTAGCTTTAGCTTTAGGGTAAGATTAAAAAATGATAAATTTTAAAATTTATTTAATATTTTAAAATATTAAATTTTTGATAATATTTTATGTTAGTTTTTTTGTGATTCTTGACAAATTTTGATACTTATAAAATAAGTTTTAATTTTTTATAATATTTTAAGTTTTTGTACAAAGTATCAAAACTTATTTTTGTAAGTATCGAAACTTATCAAAAATCAACTTAAAATATTATCTAAAAATTTAACATTTTAAGTTTTTGAACAAATATCAAAACTTATTATTTTTTAGCCGTAACTAAACTCACCTTTAGCTTTAGCCTTAGCCGTTTCCAGCACCAGCATTAGCATGTGGACCTATTATGGCGTTTTGTAGCTGTCCCTGTCCTTGCGCTGGCTTGAGTTGTAACCACCATACCCAACAACCCCAAAGCCAACGGCAACGGATAAAGATGTGTGAATTTAAATGTCTTTTGCTCACATTTTTCACGAACTCACGCAAGGGTGGCGTTCGCTACTTTCCGATCACGACATTTCGATGGACCAAAATGAGATTGTTCAAACAGTTACGGTCCAAAAGTAACATTACAATGTCAGGCATGCATCACAAAATATCGATTAGAAAGTATGGTTTAATTCTTTTGTGAATTTTTTTCATTGGATTGTTTTTTAGAGTTTTGATGATGGTGGAGGAGAGGAACAGAATTCATCTGTCTTTTTATATCTTTTTATATATTTTCTTAATGATTTTATGTCACACGTATTATCAATAAACTAAAAATAATCAATATAGTAATAAAAAATATTAATATAAATGATATAAAATTATTAATGGAGTATATAAAATGACACAAAAAGAAAAAAAAGAAATTTTATTCCGAACAGAGTGAGCGAAGAAGGTGGTGATAATGTTTGAAAGTGAGGTCGATGATATTACTACCAAGTCTCAAGTGAAGGCCGAAAGGTTTAGTGTATAGTGAATAGTGTCAAGGAGTATAGGCTTTTGTGTTATAATGAGGGGGTGTTGGGATAGAAATAAAGCAAAGAGGACTAAAATAGTTATTTTATAAATTTTGTAAATCGCTACATCATTTTCTGTAGTTATTTATAAGAAAACAAAAAACATCTTTATTTAGTAGTTCGAATGGATGTCATACTTAGATCTTGCATTGCGTGGCATATGAGTGATCGTGCGTTGTATCAGTTTGATTTCGTACACACTATTTTCGAATCAGCTGCTAACATTGGCAATAGTCGTTTTCACCTACTTTCCTTTAATTTATTTTTTACTTCTCTTGAAAAACACCTTACATAAGTCGTTTCTTTCACGCTTATCAATGAAATTTTTAGATTTGCAAATTTGATAGTCACTTAGGCTAAAGACATTATTTGTAAAATAAATTTTTATTTTTGTTAATATCTGTAAATACTCATCATCACGTGTTAAGAAGTTACAAGCCGAGGGTAAATCATGGGCTACCTCTGCAAACTCGCGCATAGGCAAATAGAGTAAGGGCAACCTATAATAAGTAAACGAGCTGCGAACGGTGTTTAATAATTACGTGCTAACACGCGTGATTGTTACCCAATGAGTAAGTAAACTCAAGACATCAAGTTATAGCTAGTTCAATCACACGATGCCACCATTACTCTGTCGTTACATCTGTCTGGGCAGTATATAAGGGCCCATGCAACAAGGGAATACACACTATCTTTCACTCTTCTTACCATCAAACACGATAGGAGCTCAAATCAGAATAACTACTAGAACCACCATCGGATCGTCGACCTTAACTCTTGTTCACTTTACCAGTAAACAATTTTAAACGCCAAAAAAGTATTATTTCAAAAAATAATCTTCAATGATCAAGTATATATGGCTGGTTGGTCAAACTACTCATCTTTGTTCTCTTATATTACCTTAGGTCATGAGTTCTAGACCCATTAAAAACACTTCCTTTTTTTCCTACAATTTCACGTCCCCTCCTCTCTGAATAAAATTAAAATTAATTTAAAATTTATCAAAAAAATCTTCAATCGATGTCATTTAAGGAAATAAATATTTTAAAGGTGTTATTTGGGTAAAAACACCTAGAATCAAACCGAAATTATTTATCAGGTATCGTGGATTTCTTTTTGTGATGAAATCAATTTTGTTATCTTTCGCGGGTTTTAATTTGAAACAGTAAAATCAATGGCACCAATTATGGAAGTAAAGAATAAATAACAATGGGCGGAAGTTTTAACCCGAATAAACTAACTTTATACATTTTTCCCAAGCAGCTGAGTTGGCTTATCCGCGTTGAAAACAACCTTCTAGTGAACGGTGGGTCATCTAAACCAACTCACTTTCTCCTGCTCGTATTTCTCCACCCAAACCTTCATTTCGCTTATCTTCTCTCCTCGCCAACTCATCCACTTTAACACGTTCATCGCCACCGTCCACGGCCGCCGCCGCCGCCTCAATTTCAAGCACAGAGTTATGGCCTCCGTCTCCCTTTCTCTTACTCCGTAAACAGCAAGGAAAACAAGCATGCATTCCCGTTTTGCCCTTCCTTTCCATTTCTATTTCCCGATTCCTTCCTCTCCTTTCCTTTCCAGATCTCTAGTCGGCGCCAACCATACATCTGCTCGCTTCTGCTCCCGTTAACTGCTCCTCCATTTTCAACGATTTTTTCCCCATTTTTTAAAAAAATTTTGTTGACAGAAATCCACACTGCAAAGATACAACACAAACCGCCAAAGAAAAAGAAGTTTATTTATTTTTTGTTGTTTTTTTCCTCTCTATAGTTACTGTTATCATGGAACCTGCTAACCGAACCTTTTCCGGAATATTCTGTCTCGTGCTCTTCTTTTCGGCGTTTTCATCTTGGTCCTCCGATTCGTTTACGTTGTCACAATCACCGGCGAGTCTTGCAATCGCGGTGACTTCTGCTTCTTCTCCGTGCCGCAGAGTCTCAACTTCGTTATCCCTGGTGCTGGAGTCTCTGCCATCGTCGGAAACGACGCCGTTTCACGGTTCGATCCTCGCCGGGAACTATACACCAGCAAGGAGTGGATTAGGGCCGTCCATTTCTACTCTTCGGTTTTCCAAGATCTGATCGCCGACGGTTACCTCTCGCCTCACTCCAAGTCTCTCTGCGTTGAGACTCCTTTAGGACAAGACGTTTTCTCCTTGAAAGAGATAGGCGTGGAAGATTCCATCGGTACTTTCAAGAAAGCTGCCAAGCCTTTGGTGATTAAAGGTGAGGGGCATCAGCTACCTTTCGATGATAGTACTTTTGACTTCGTATTCACCGGTGGTGGCCGCCTCGATGCATCGGCTCGTCCGTTGGATTTCGCGGCGGAAATCGCTCGGGCACTGAAACCCGAAGGGTTTGCAGTGGTCCATATCAAGGCCGATGATACTTATAGTATGAATTCTTTGCTTGATTTGTTCAATTCCTGCAAATTAGTTAAAATGCTTGATATGGATGGTTTCGATTCATCAATGCCTTTTGTTAGAGAAATTGTATTGAGAAAAGAGACTGGATTTCTTAACCATGGAGGCAAAAATATTCCCCATGGTATTTTCGGTAACAAGTGCTCGGTTCCGGGTCATAAACGAGAATTAGTGGAGAAGGCGGAGCCGCTTATTGAGGAGGAGCCCTTAAAGCCGTGGATTACCTTGAAAAGGAATATAAACAATGTGAAGTATTTGCCATCAATGGTTGATATCAGTTTCAAGAATAGATACGTGTATGTTGATGTTGGTGCTCGGAGTTATGGTTCGAGTATTGGAAGCTGGTTCCGAAAGCAATACCCCAAACAGAACAAAACCTTTCATGTCTATGCTATCGAGGCCGACAAGCATTTCCATCAACAATACAATTTGAAGAAGAAAGCGGTCACGTTGTTGCCTTACGCCTCATGGGTGAGGAATGAGACACTGCGGTTTGAGATCAACCGTGATCCCGGGCAGGAAGAAGTGAGTGAGCTTAAGGATAAAGGCAGAGGGATGGGCAGAATACAACCGGTGAAATCGAGCGGAGGCGTGGTTGATGAGATTCAAGGGTTTGATTTCGCAGAGTGGTTGAAGAACACCATGACAGAGAGCGATTTTGTGGTGATGAAGATGGACGTCGAAGGAACTGATTTCGACCTGATCCCTCGGCTATTTGAAACAGGTGCAATCTGTTTGATCGATGAGATTTTCCTCGAATGCCATTACAATAGGTGGCAAAGGTGTTGTCCCGGTCAGAGGAGTACCAAATACGAGAAGAACTACGGCCAATGCTTGCAACTGTTTACTTCGCTCCGAGATAGCGGCGTTCTTGTCCATCAATGGTGGTGAGGACAGGCAAGTGAGTTTAAAATTAACCCTTGTATGTTTCTGTAATGGCTTATATGATATGAAATCACATCCTTAGGTTTGTTTAGTTGGTTGTTTCATTGTTTTTGCTTGTTTGTATTCATAGTTTGCACATTTATGCCTGCAAGTGCAAAGTATATATGCAATAGTATTAATCATGGATATTCATACATCTACTAGGCATGGTTATTCGGATTGCGGATTCGGATATTTTATGACCCAACTCCTACGTATTCGAGTTCAATTCCTGCGTTGTATGGAAAGTTTTAACAATTGTGATATGTAATTAATTATCTTAATATTATTCTATTTATATTGATAACGATAATGCTCAAGTCAAATCTCTCTATTTTTAACTTATTTACTATGTAAATATAGAAATGGGAAATGGAAAAAGATTGGAAAAGCTTAATATACAACTACTTTGGTGAAAATTTAGTAAATTTAATGTATGTTATTTTCCAATTCCACGTAAACTTAGATTTTTTATTACAAAAACCGGTCCGTTTTGTTTTGTCTTGTCTTAAAATGTAAAGTTGTATAACAAAGCAAATAAGGATAAGTCTTTGGTATTTGTAATAGATAAGAGAATTGGCATTTGCCTCCACCATTTTGCTCCCCCCAAATTGGGCTTTGAATTCCCCGGTTCCATAGCCTTTTTGTGGGTGGTGCCTGCACATTGGTTTAATTTTCTGGGTGTGTGTTTTAAGGGGAGAAAGGAGATATCCCTTGATACACCCAGAGGGAATATGGGTGCCTGCTGTTCCGCGGAAATCCGATACAAAGGTAGACGGCATGAAAAAGACGAATCGGAGGACAGAGACGAAGCGGATGCACATTCCGATAATGTCACCAGTGTCGGACATAATGGTGCCATTATCAGATTGCAGGGCTCCTCTCCCTTCACTTCGATGTACACCCGCAAGGGAAAAAAAGGCGATCAACCAGGACGCCATGACCGTTTGGGAGGTCACTCTCATCATTCCCTTATTATCCCCCATCTAATATTATTGCTCTTCTGATCCTAACATTATTATCAGATTCGAATTCTCATTTTTAATGTTAGATTCGGTAACCGTCTCCTATATCGATCAAGGACGGATCCAGATTTGAGAACAGAGACTTCACTCCTCTCTGTTCCTTCTAATACTACTTAAATATTTCAATTTATCATCATTTCTTCATTTATTTATGTATCTCCATAAATAATCTAGAACTTTACGGGTGAGAAGAACGTGTTCTTCTGTGGTGTATTCGACGCTCATGGTCCCTCGGGTCACAAGGTCGCACGTCACGTATGCGATGCCTTGCCCCTGAAGCTTTCCAAGATGCATCGGCCTCAGCCTCGGCCTCGAGCTGGTGCTAGAAAGGACAGCGACAAGGACAACCGTCACAAACAATGGGAGGCGGATTTTATTAAAGCTTTCCAAGAAATGGACGAAGATCTTACCACGGTTGATTCCCTTGATAGTTACTGCAGTGGCACCACGGCTGTAACCCTTGTTAAGCAGGTATGTTAAATACATACATATACATATACATTGTAGTTTTAACTGTTACCATGATCATAACAAATGTTTTCAGGACCATCACTTGATAATTTCGAACTTGGGGGATTCTCGGGCGATTCTCGGAACTAGGGACAACAAAAACCAACTTATTCCGGTTCAGCTCACGGTCGACTTGAAACCGAGTGTGCAAACTGAAGCCGAAAGAATCGCAAAGCACGGTGGCAGGGTGTTTGCCATGGAAGAAGAACCGAATGTACAGCGAGTATGGATGCCGGACCACGATTGCCCTGGTCTAGCCATGTCGAGGGCTTTCGGGGATTTCTGCCTCAAGGATAACGGACTTATCTCAACCCCTCAAATTTTTTACAGGACGCTTACACCCAAAGATGAATTCGTAGTGTTGGCAACTGATGGGGTAAACAAGCATGCAAATTTTGATGGTTAAAGGATTAAATCCAAAATTCGAGTATAGTAGAGGGACCAAAACCAAAATTTAACCAATTTAACGTTGTCTAATTTTGATGCAGGTTTGGGATGTGCTTTCAAACAATGAGGTTATACAAATAATTGGCTCAGTAAAGAGACAATCCATAGCAGCAAAGGTATTGGTTTATTATGCGGTTCAAGCGTGGCGAACAAAGTACCCGGGTTCCAAGGTTGACGACTGCGCCGTGGTTTGCTTGTTCTTCAAGAAACGACCTCCTTCGGCTACGGGGACCTTGTCCGAGGTCAGCGTGCAGACCGCGAGCCACTTAGATGTTCCGAACCCTAAAGGCAAGAAAACCGAGGAAGGAGAGACCGTGATTAATTCCGACATAGTCGTGGATCCGAAGACGATCGAAGAAGTACATAGAGCAAATACTTATAAGCGTTCTCGGATGAGTAGACACAAAACGTCTGGGGATTCTGGTGGAGGAACCCAATGCTAATATGTGTAATATAGTCAAATCTCAAATTTGATTATTGAAAATTTTATTATCTTTTTTTAATAAAAATTATAATATTTTATAAATATAGTATATTGCATTATTATCCCTATTATTAAAGAAACCTACTGAGTGTTAATCGGTACAAATTTAATCGAAAAAATATTTAAATAACTTTTCTTAAATGATAGTTAAAAAAATTCAAAGGTTTTTTTGATACTTTTACATAATTAAAAAAAATAATTAGAAATTATTATTAATAGCCGAACATAAAATTAATAAATTTAAATGCAAATCTATTAACATTTCACTTATAATCGATTATTTAACAATTTTTCTAAATATATTTTACATAAAATATTTTCGATAATACAAAAAATAGTATAAATAATAAGAAAGCTAGTAGTTTAGGTTTGTCGATTGCCAACAATAAAGCTCAATAGCGAAAAAAAGTAATAATTATTAGAAAAAACTTTGATACACAAGCCGTGTTAGTTTTAGGGGTTAGGGTTTTAGTTTAGGGTTTAAGGTTTACGGGTTTAGAATTTAAGGTTAGTGTTTAGAATTTAGTGTTTAGAGCATGGTGTTTAGTTTTTTAGGGTTAGGATTAGAAATTTAGGATTTGAGTTTTTATAGTGTAAATACACAGGCTTGTTACCCAGCATGTATATCAAAGTTTTACCCATAATTATTAGGTCTAATTGGTACAATTTTATAATATCTTTTTAGTTTTTAATCTTTAATAAAACTTACCCATACCAAAACACGAACTTCTAACAAAACATAGTAATATATATTTTTCGAAAAACAAAACAAAACACAATATATATATATATATATTTCAAATTTAGGAAATAATTTATAATTATCTCATAATTTTTCAAAATTATTATATAAATTAAAGGTAAAATCATTTTGGGCGGGGGTTTGGGGGATATAAAATGAAAATGGGCTACCCTTTTACTGATCCAGCCTTCTAGAGAGAGGGCCCATGGGTTTGTGAAGGGGCATTTTAGTAACTAGACTTTCGCCTATATATTATCGGTTCTGGTACCAGAGAAGTTGTGGTCGCACACACTCAGCAGCTGAGATTCCGAGAAAGAGAAAATGCCTTGCCTCAACATCTCAACCAACGTCAAACTGGACGGCGTCGACACCTCCTCCGTCCTCTCCGAAGCCACCTCTACGGTGGCCAAAATCATCGGAAAACCTGAGGCCGTACGCTTCGCCTTCTCCTCTCTTTATTACTTACTACCTTCCACTTCTATTTTTATCTATTTCTCGAGATTTTGTTGAATATTTGATTTCTGCTTTCTTTTTGGTTGCTTATTTGGGAAATTATGCGTCTTGATGCGGTGCTCTGGTCTCGTTGTTGGGTGTTTAAGATGTAGCCTGTTTGGTAATGGATCATTGCCCATTTATGCAGGTGCGGGGGCCATTATTGAATTAGAATCTTTTTAGGTAGTCAAAATATAATTATGCCATTATACTAACTTGTATGCAGTGGCGGATTTTCCATTCTTCGGAAACAAGCTTAAATTAGTGTGATTTCTTCTTTATTTTATTTAATTTAACATGTAAAGGTATTTTTTTGCATACCCATTTTAGGAAAAAAAATTTGGAACCATTTTTAAATTTCTAGGGACCAAACTGCATTTTTCATCAATTTATGGGTCCAAAATGGAAATTTTATCATTAAAGCGGCCAAACTATTTTTTTCTTATAGGGGCCGGATCCGCCTCTGCATTTATGGGTTTCTTTAGGATGGGGTCTTGAGACTGAAGGGTACCATTGAAAATTTCAAATTCGTAATTTAAGTATTTTCTATTAATAATCTAATTGTGCATCTCTTAAAATTTTGTAATTCTGCAGTTCTAAATTTCTAATATAACTTAGAGTTTGCACCTCGAGTCCGACATAAAATCCTGTGTGTCCCTGGTTGGGTTGTTACCTTCTTCTAATTCAAGTACCTATGGTTGTTCTCGTTCAATTTGAATGCTAGGAAAGAGCAACAGCTCTGTTGTCTAAACTCGTCTGCTCTTGTTTCTTGTTTGAACGAGCCTTTTGCTATATGCTTGTATGCATGTGTGTAAATATCATTTTACCCTCTAGTATCGTTGCAAGGGTTACATAAGAATCTGATCAAATTTAGGCTGTCTACTGCTTGATGCCTGAAGAGTGTTGCATGTCCTAAGTGGCTAATACTATACTAGTTACCGTCATTTTGTCTATTTTACTTGTTGTATCCATTGTAGATCATTGGGCGCGTGGTACATGTTTTAACTGTTCTGCTTGTGCAAGACTTCTGAATGGCTTTGTTAGACCTTGGCATTTAGAGAAATATGCTCTTGCTTCAAGTGATTTATGTTCTTGTTTAGAGACTTGCTCTCTTCGTTTTTCTGTCTGCCTCCTAAACAAAAAATATGAGCCAGTTCAACCGATGTCTTGATGCTTGTTTGGTCTGATCCTATGTAAAGAGCAGGAAATGTTTTGAATTGGCCGAAAACCTGTTTAATCAGTAAGAAACCAGGAAAAAATGCTTTTTATTTTTTTTCTATAATCTAATTTAAGTGATGAGATTTTAACCTATAGTCTTTAAAGTTATACTGAAGACAATACCACTAAGCCAAATGAATACTGGTTCGGGTTTTCTAACCTTGTTTTGTCTCCTATTTAGCTAGAAGGAACTGTATACTGTTTACAGTAATGCATGTTTATCCCTGGCATGTAATATATTGTTTGTTGTTTATGTGCAGTATGTGATGATTGTGTTGAAGGGATCAGTGCCCATGTCATTTGGTGGTACCGAGCAGCCGGCTGCCTATGGCGAGCTGGTATCCATTGGTGGCCTAAATTCAGATGTGAACAAGAAACTGAGTGCTGCAATTGCTGGAATTCTTGAAACCAAGCTACAAGTGCCTCCGTCACGGTTCTTCCTCAAATTCTTTGACACCAAGGCAAGCCTTCTATTTTTGCTCAATTGTCATGAGGATGGGTTATTGTCATCTGTCTTTTCTCATCACATTTCCCTGTTTGTTTAGGCGCAACAAACCCAAGAATATGCACAGTGTTTGCATGCTTTACACCAGCACTAGATAATCTAAATAGATCTTTCCTATTTCATACTGTGAGCATAGCTCTCGTTAGCTTTCTTGTGAGTCCAACTTATACCATTTCTTTGGCCCGTGGCCGTGATGATATTTAGCACGCCTTTTGCGGTACTTGCTTCTTGACAGTGCTGATACTTTGATTGTTTTGCAGGGTTCCAACTTTGGATGGAATGGATCAACCTTCTGAGTCTGCCGGTGTCTGAATTTCTCAAAACATCAATATTGTCTTTTTAGTATGCATTATTTGTACTGTGAATTGCTTCTGACTAAATTCGGCCAGACACTTTATGGCATTATGTCGTTTATCTATGTGTTTTCTTATGATAATGGACATTAAGACATTCATGGACACCAATGTTGAACAAGCATATATGAAGTTATGGCAAATGATTCAGTGTTTGGAGTGAAAACTGCTTTCATTTGTCAACCGATCATCTGCTGGTCTGTAGCGGTCGATTGTTTAGAGTCCATTCCTCTGCCATTGTAACCGAGGCACATGCAGCACATAGTACATAGTTAAACATTATCTCGAAACCATATCTATTGGAGTTTTGAGATAATGTTTAACTAAAATGCAGCACATACCACATCTTAGGGTCCATTGCCCTGTCCTTCAGTGGGTTGGGATCTTACTCCACTTGCGCCATATGCAACTGGGCAATGATGTGTTCAAATTCAAACCCACTGAAAAAGGTCCCACTCCTAGTTTTGCAGGTTATTCGTTGTTTAAAAACACTGGAAACATGAAATGCAAAAAGTGAAATATACATTTAACTCGCATTAGTAATGAATTCCACACCCTTGGAATTTTAACTTTACATATAATTTTTTTAAATATAAAAGTTCACATCCTCTATCATAAAATTTCGCATTCATCCGAGAGTAGGGTTAAAGCTGTTGCAGGCAGGCACACGAGTAGACAGGCTTTCCCTGGTTGAGAATAATAATCACTTGTTCAAGATATTGTTGTAGTTCACTTCCTCTTTTAATTATCTCGTCGGAATTTAGTTACTGTTGTCGATGATAGATACCTTAATTTCCGGGGAAAATTAGTGCAGTGTTACTTAAATTATGAGTTGCACAGTATCTCGCTTGAATCTAAAACAAGTTATTGAGAAAAAAACATTGAACAAACATACAATCAAATACAGTACGTTTGAAAATGATAATACCATGATTTGTTTCATCTGGAAATTACACACAACTCAAGTTGGTTGAGAACATCTTCTGCTGAAACCACACCAGACCAGATTATTGCTAGAATAAAAACCTTTCCCATGCAATGCAATGGACAAGCCCTGCTGCTGCAACACTTTTTTTTTACTTAATTTCCATTTCACGCCTGTATATCACTTCTTTGTCTTGTTTCTATAATTTTCAAGAGACAAAGTTAGCAAGGGTAAAGCCAAGAAACCTACAGAAAACTGGATAAATTTGCTAACAAGATGAAAAGGAGGCCTGGAAATCGCAGCAACACGCACCTGGATGAATATATTCTTCATTTCGAGAACCGAGAGCAAGAAGAACCGATGAAACTCAGGATGGATAGCGCTAACGAAGATCAAAATACGCCCACAAACCCCAAAATAACAAAGCTTGAAGACCATCCATAGCGCTATCCCTCCTGAGCTTAACAGATTCTTCTGTACTACCATAATATCACCACTTGAGAATAAGAAAAAGCAATAACTCTCCTGAGAAAGGAAGTGAACCAAGTAGAAGTAGGTATAAAAGAGAAAGGCAAAACCAGGTTAATGTTTCTGCTCTGATAATGTAGGTGGGGGAGTTAATAGAAAAGCAGATCTGTATTTAGAGGGGAAATGCAGTTGCAGACGTCGTTATTGTCACGAGATTATTATATCTTTCTAAAAAACATGTATAATAGGATATGCAACGTTATCTTTTTTATATTTCAAGATCTATCGTTTTTTTTACGACGTGAATTAATATCTCCGCCTCTTCTCAGACGTGATATTATATTAAATGGAACGTGAATTGGTCTGATACGACAATGAAATTCAGAATGTAAATTTACTTGTAGAAAACATGATTCAATAAGATAGATTCTAAATACGGTTTCTTATATGTATAATTTTTGCATTTGTATGAATACATAATTCTAAATAAATAAAATTTGAATATTATAAATGGTTTGTTTAATTTGAAAATTTAAGATATTTCAAAAAAAATCATATCTCAAATTCTTGAAAGAAATTTGAAATATGGGTTTTAATGATTTATAATAGTGAAGTTGAGGGTTGAATTCGCACGTACAAAAATTAAACTCGAAAGGCCAGTGTAGTGTAATTTGACGGAATCTATGCGTATAATATATGGAAAAAAGTTTGAAACACAGGCCGTGTAAGCTAAAGTTTACACGTGCCTTTTAGTTTTAGGGGTTATGATTTTAATTTAGGGTTTAATGTTTAGGGATTTAGGTTGTAGGGTTTAGAATTTAAGGTTAGTGTTTAGAATTTAGTGTATAGGGTTTAGTTTTTTTGGGTTAAGGTTAAGAATTTAAGATTTGAGTTTTTATAGTATAAATACGCATGCTTGTGTAAAATTAATTTTACACCGCCCTGTGTATTAAAGTTTTACCCATAATATATTGTGGAGTTTAGAATTCTTTCTATTTTAAACGGCTTATCCGGTAAAACTTATAAATATCTGTAATGATAATGTCACACGAAAAATTATTACATGAACTCGGCTTCAGTATCGTCTTTAGGCATGGTCAAATGAGGCGCTCGCCCAAGGCCCAATTTTTTTTTATAATATTTGATATTATGGTCCAATTTTTTAACATTGTTTACTTTTAAAATTTATTTTTTAATATTTGTCATGAATGGTCCAATTATTTTAATACTTGTTATTAGGCCCTAATTTTTTAACACTTGTTATTAGGACCTTAATTTTTTTTTTCAATATTTGTTATCAGAGTCTAATTTTTTTTTCCAATACTTTTAGATGCCTATTTTTTCAATACTTATTATTAGGCCTAATTTTTTTCTTCAATATTTGTTATTAGGGACATATTCTTAAAATTTAATTTTTCCCCAATACTTGTTTTTAGAGAGCCATTTTTTTCTAATACTTGTAATTAGGGGTCCAATTTTTTCTACAATATTTATTATTAGGGACATACTCTTAAAATTTAATTTTTTCTAATATTTGTTATTAGGGGTCTAGTTTTATCTCAATACTTGTTATTAGGGTCATAGTTTTTCCAATATTTGTTATTAGACATACTCTTGAAATTTAAATTTTTTTCAATACTTGTTATTAGAGATTCGATATTTTTTCTAATACATTTTATTAGGGCCTACTTTTAAAATTCATTTTTTAAATATTTATTATTAGGGCTCTAATTTTTAGATTCACCCTTGGGCCTCTAAAATCTCAGGAACGGCTCGGCTCGGCTCACCACGTCATATATGATCCCAGTTAATAAAATCCATTCATTTCAAAGTAATTTTTAAATAACTACTCCTTATTTACATATAGGAAAAAGGTGAAGATTTGGCTTGCCGCATATATATGATCCCGGTTAATAAAATCCATTCATTTCAAAGTAACTTCTAAATAACTACTCATTCCTTATTTATATATAGGAAAAAAGGTGAAGATTCACCTTAAGAAAAAATGAGATGGATTGACGGCTGGAACTACAGATGGCGTAGTGAGCCAAGTCCATCTAATAATTTTTCGTGTCATACACGTCTTACACTATTTAATTCATGGCATAAAGCCAAAAAAATGCCCCCAACGTTTGACTGAATAGTCACTTTGGCCCCTATTTTTTTTTGGATCAATTCAACCCTCAACGTTTCATTTTGGGTCAAAATGGAGATGAAAACTGTCAGTCAATTGACGGTAAATGGCTTGAAATGACGTGACAAACTTATATGGCAGTGCACGCTGATATGACAATATCATATAGACAAATGTGTTAACTTGAAAAAAATATTACATCAGTCAAAAAATAATTTTAAAATTATATAAAATATAAAATAATTTTTTCTGTTGGCTTATCATTCTGACAAGTCATTTCAAATTGTTTACCGTTAGTTTTCTAATAACTTTTATTCGTAGAGGGGTTATTTTGACCCAAAATAAAACGTTGAGGGTTGAATTGCTCTAAAAAAATATGGGCCAAAGTGACTATTCAGTTAAACGTTAGGGACAATTTTTGACTTTATGCTTTAATTTATATCCCGATTGATTAATTTGGTGTAATAGTCTCAACATTTTGTCCTCAATAATTTATAAAAAAACCATTAGTGTCAGGGGCGAATGGATATGAGAGCCAGGGGAGCCAAGCCCCTGCAAAATTTAAAAGTTTTAATTTGGCCACTGCAAAATTTCAAAATTCTTATTATGATTCAATATTTTTGAATATTTTTAATGAAGTCTTCTAATTTTTTAAAAATTTCCCATTATGTCTCAAAATTTTTAAAAGATTTAGTTAAACACAATTTTTTTTTGAAAATTTTAAATTAAACTCTTAAAATTTTTTAAAAATTTTAATTTAAACCTTTATATTTTTTTGAAAATTTTAAGTAGACTCCCTAAATTTTATTGTCAAGATCCGCCCATGATTAGTGTTATTAAGGAAATAGCAATTTTTAAGAACGGGGAGTCAATTCCTTTTGGAGCCTTTTAGAAAGCATGACAAGTTGTCTTTATTTGACAAATGCTGAAGAGTTGGAGGGACGGATTTGATATGTAAACATTATGTTGAGTTTTCTTTGTCCATGGGCCTGCCGACTACGGAACTGCTGCAACATTATACATGTACGTATGTAAGATTACTTTTACATACGGGTTCAAATAATTTTGTCAGTAAAATGTGTGTTCGTTATTAGATGGTTAAAAAATATGAACATATACTATTTATAATTAACTTAAAACTATTAAAAAACATTCAATACACATATAGATAATATATGAGTAACTATTTGAAGCATCGTTATCGTTAGTGGAGAGGTTTTTTCCACAAGCGGGCTTCTAAAATTACCACATGTCCCTTTTAGGGGCTTAAACTCTAATCCCTAAATTTAAAACCCTAAACTTTAATATTTAAAACATAAAATCTATTCTCAAGTCTTAAAACTTAACCACAAATACTAAAACTCTAACCTTAAACCCTAGCCTCTAAATCCTAAAAACTAAGCGCTTGTGGAAACTTTTTTCCATCGTCAGTGCATAGGATAATAATCTATTATATAAGGGTAAATCCTTTATGTTTAAAGGATTAAAAATTATTTTAAGGTTTATGATTTATGTTTAGTTTGTGGGATTTAGAATTTAGGATTAGAATTTATAGTTTAAAAACTAAAATTTTAGGGTTGAAGATTCAAATTTTAATTATAAATAGTAAATATACAAAGTTTTATAATCTTTTAATATATATTTATATTACTCATTATCCTATCCTCACAAATGGACCATAATTTTGCTATACATTATTTACTTTGTTTTATTTATTTATCTCATTATGCAAACTTTTCAAAGGCTACTCACAAATGGGCCCTTTTAACTTTTTTTCCATTTCTTCTAACCTTATATTTTTATTTTTTTCTTCAAATTGAACCAATGTGATGAAATGAAAATTATTTAATATATATGTTGCGTAATTTTTAGACTATACAATCTTTTTTATTTTAGATATTAAGGATTTAATTTAGAGCTTAAGGGTTTAGAATTTTAAGATAAAATATTTAGATTTTATTTTTTAAAGAATAAATATATAAGTTTGTGTAATTTTTTTACACAAGTATATCAAAAACTCACTCGTGATAAATAAGTAGCGGTATTAGAGTTATTTTGTTAAATACACAAGTTATGTAAAAAAGTTTACACAAACCTTTATATTTAAACTATAAAAATCTTAAATTTAAATTTCTAACTCTAAATTCTAATTCTAGACCCTGAATTTTAAACCATAAAATCCTAAACTAAACCATAAATCCTAAAATAAATAGGGCTGTGTAAACTTTGGTTTACACAACTTGTGTATCAAATAAATGTTTGAATATTATTACGTTGATGTCAACTATTTTATCATTTTTATTCTGTCAACAAAAATAAAATAATTTTTTACCGGAAATATAAGAAAAATAAAAATATAATATTTTTTTAAAATAGAAAGAGTATAAAAATTCCTAATAACTTTAAACTTTATTAAATAATACATTAAAAAAACATATAAATTGTAAAAAAATATAAACAAGTAAAAATAAGAAAAATTATTAACATATGTAAAAAAATTATAAAATTAAAATATTGTTAAAAAATATTAAAAGTGTAAAAATATTATAGAAAAATAAAACAAAATGTTAACTAGTGATGGTCTGATGGATCAAGGAGTTGAGTGCAACATTCTCTGAAATTTTAAACACTAATATATATATATATATAGTAAAAATCTAATTCCATACCTTAAAACTATTTTTAATTTAACACCTTTTAATTTACAATATAATTATTTTTAAACTTCACACTCAAATATAAAATTTTACGGCTGCCCTGACTTAAATGATATTGACGTCCCTGAATTTCAGCCTTAGGATGTCGGCGATGAATTTTACTAAAAGATGAGTCTATCACGCATAACGAATACTGCTGAACATCGTTTAATATCATTAAATTAATTAATAAAGATTAAAAATCTCAATGAATCAACGTATAATTATAAAATATTTAAAATGAAATTTTAATTAAATTATTTATTATATATATTATATTTTTTAATTTTTTAAATAATTGGATCAAATGCCAATGTTAGTCAATTTAAAAAATAAAAACCCCTAAACTCTAAACCCTAAATTTAAAACCCTAAACTCTAAACTCTAAACCCAAAATCCAAAATAGTAAATCCTAAACCTAATATTTAAATTTAGGGTTTAGTGTTTATGGTTTCAAGTTTAGGGTTTTGGTTTAGGATTTTGGTTTTTTATTTTTTAAAATTGACTAAAGTTTGTATTTGATCTAATTATTTAAAAAAAATAAAAATATAATATATAGAAAATAATTTAATTGAAAATTTATTTTAAATAATTTATAATTATATGTTGAGTCCTTGAGATTTTTAATCTTTATTAATCAATTTAATGGTGTTCAGCGATGTTCAGCGTTAGCGGTGTTCAGCGGTGTTCGTCGAGCGTGGTAGAATTTTTCTTTTAATAAATCACTTATAACTTGACATGTTAACAAATGTCGTTGAACATCGCTGAACACCATTGAACACCATTAAATTGAGTAATAAAGATTAAAATTTTCAAGTACTCAACGTACAATTAATAATTATTTAAAAAAAATCAATTAAATTATTTTCCATATATATTAAATTTTTGAATTTTTTAATAGGGTAAACTACATATTTAGCACCTCACCTATTTCCGTATTTTTATTTTGGTACCCAAACTAATTTTTTTAGCAAAATGGTATCTAACGTTAAGTATTGTTTCTATTTTGGTACCCTGATTGTTAAAAATAAATGGAAGCAGTGACATTGCTTGGTCAAATAACATTTTTAGTCCCTAAAACTTATATAATCTATCAATTTAGTCCAAAATATTATCAATTTAAGCATTATTTCTAATTTTTGGATTAAAAATGTAAATTTATTCGTTCTTCTTCTTCCATTCAAAGTATGAAAAACTAGGTATCAAACATCTTCATTGTCACTACAGTTTTCTGCAAATTTTTATCGATTAATTTTTTTAATTTCTCCAAAAACAATATCGACTTTAATAACAACAAAAAAACAAAGTATGAAAAAGTGAAAATCAACTAAAACCTACAAGAGCAAGAAGCGTCAAATAACGTTACGTATTGCTTCTATTTTGGTACCATTGGGGAATCGGCTACGGCAGCACGATGAATATCATTTTTTGTGCTTCTTGCTCTTGTAGGTTTTAGTTGATTTTCACTTTTTCATGCTTTTCTTTTTTTGTTGTTGTTATTAAAGTCGATATTGTTTTTGGAGGAATAAAAAAAAAAGTAATCGATGAAAATCTACAGGAAACTATAGTGACAATGAAGAAGATCTTCAATACCTAGTTTTTCATACTTCGAATGGAATAAGAAGAAGAAAGAATAAATTTACATTTTTAATCCAAAAATTAAAAAAGATGTTTAAATTGATAATATTTTGGACTAAATTGATAGATTGTATAAGTTTTAAGGACTAAAATTGTTATTTGACCAAGCAACGTCACTGTTCCCGTTTATTTTTAACAGTCAGGGTACCAAAATAGAAACAATATGTAACGTTAGGTATCATTTTTCTAAAAAAATTAGTTTGCGTACAAAAATAGAAATATGAAAATAGGTGAGGTACTAAATATGTAGTTTACCCTTATTAAAAAATTAAATATATATGGAAAATAAATTAATTGATTTTTTAAATAATTATTAATTGTATGTTGAGTCCTTGAAATTTTTAATATTTATTAATCAATTTAATGGTGTTCAGTGATGTTCAAAGTTAGTGGTGTTTAGCGGTATTCGTAGCACGTTGTAAAATTTTCCTATTTTAAAATAAGATTGTTGATAGTATAAATTTATTTTCTAAAGAGCTAATTGCACCTCACATTTTTAAATTGCGACTCTCATTCTTAAGTGATTCTTAAACTTTTAATTGTTTCAATTTCATTCTCAAATTATGGTTACTATTCTAAATTGGTCCTTAAACTTTTGAATATTTTAATTTCATCATTGTATTATCGTTTATGTCATATTTATTATTACATAACACACAAAAGGATTTACATGCTAAAAAAATTTTATTACGATTTTATTAACATGAGATATAATTAGCATATACCGATAATTTAAGGTGAAATTAGAATGTTCAAAAATTCGCTGACCAATTTAAAATGAGTGTTAATGTTTGGTGGCAATTGGCTGATATTTCAAATAACATTGTCACATCTCAAACAAATAGCAAACAGATTGTGACTGAAAATAGGGGAATTGGAAGATCAAGTTTTTTCCCCCATTCATGAGTAATTTAAAAGTTCTTTTAAATAATAAATTGTTCATATTAGATATTTTTTGAAAGTATAAATGAATCACTAATATAAATAAGGATACATGAGTAATTTGGTTCAAAACTATTTTCGAAAAAGTTAAAGTAAAAATTTTAGTTTTTAAAAAACAGATTTTGGCCTAACAATCTACATGATCTGCATTACTTTCGACTCTAAAAGTGATTTTACCTCCAAAAGCACTATGAAAAAACAAGGGTGAATATTTGATACATTGTTAGTGTAAAAAAATTTACACAGATTTGCCTACTTTTAAGCTAAAATCTAAATCCATAATACTAACACCTTAAAATTATAATCTTAAACCTTAAATTCTAAATCCTACAACTTAAACCGCTAACTCTTAAATAACTTTGTTTGCAAAAACGTTTTTCCACCATCGATGTATAGAATGATAATCCATAAAACATAATAAAATAAGACCTTAATCAAATTATTTATACGATTAACTATTTCAATTAAAAAAGTAACTTCGTTTTCCTCTCAGAAACGTTGTATTTCTCTAAATCATCATATAGATTTTTGGCTTAAAGGTCCCAATGCCCTTAAAGTATATGCTCTTACAGAATTGGCCCTAAAAGAAATTTTCAGGACATTTTGCCCCGAAACTATAAATCGTGATCTCAGTTGCCCCTACCATTAATTTCTGTTAAAAATTTTACGGACCAATCAAAACAAGCCACATGTCACTAATAAACAAAAAAAATCAGCTGACTTAATAAAAGGGATAAATTGCAAGTTAAGTCTGTCAAATTTTAATTTTTGTTCAATTTAGTCCTAAAAATCTTTATTTAACCCGAAATTGGCCTCAATTATTTTATAAATTTTTATAATTTAGTCCAATATTTTAAATATAATTTTATTTTTGTTCAATTTAGTCCTAAAAATCTTTATTTAACCAGAAATTGGCCTCAATTATTTTATAAATTTTTATAATTTAGTCCAATATTTTAAATATAATTTTATTTTTGTTCAATTTGTCCTAAAATCTGTATTTAACCTGAAATTGACCCCTATTTCTTTATAATTTTTATAATTTAGTGCAATATTTTGAATATAATCATATCTTTGATCAATTTAGTCCAAAAAATCATTTTAACCCAAAACTAACCCCAATTTTTCTAATTTTTAAAATTTAGTCCAATATTTTAAATATAATTATATTTTTGTTCAATTTAGTGCTAAAAATATTTATTTAACCCAAAACTAACCTCGATTTATTTCTAATTTTTTTAATTTAGTCTAATATTTTAAATATGATGATATTTTTGTTCAATTCAATCCTAAAAATATTTATTTAGCCCAAAATTAGCCCTGATTTCTTTCTAATCCTTTTAATTTAGTCTAATATTTTTAATATGATGATATTTTTGTTTATTTTAGACTTAAAAATAGTTTTTAACCCAAAATAGACCCTTATTTCCTTATAATTTTTATAATTTAGTCCAACATTTTAAATATAATTATATATTTTTTAATTTAGTCGTAAAAATCTTTATTTAACTAAAAATTAACCCCAATTTATTTCTAATTTTTATAATTTAGTCCAATACTTTAAATATAATTATATTTTTTTTGAATTTAGTCCTGAATAGTTAACCCGAAATTGACCTCAATTGGACTAAATTATAAAAATATAAAGAAATAGGGGTCTATTTCAGGTTAAATATAGATTTTTAGGACTAAAATAAACAAAAATATTATCATATTAAAAATATTGGACTAAATTATAAAAATTAGAAAGAAATTGGGGTCAATTTCGGGTTGAATACAGATTTTTAGGACCAAATAGAACAAAAATATCATCATATTTAAAATATTGGACTAAACTAAAAAAATTAGAAAGAAATCAAGGTTAATTTTGGGTTAAATAAAGATTTTTATGACCAAATTGAACAAAAATATAATTATATTTAAAATATTGGACTAAATTATAAAAATTAAAAAGAAATTAGGGTTAATTTCGGGTTCAATAATGATTTTTAGTACAAAATTGAACAAAAATATGATTATATTTAAATATTAGACTAAATTATAAAAAATATAAAAAATAGGGGTCAATTTCGGGTTAAATATAGACTTTTAGGACAAAATTGTACAAAAATAAAATTATATTTAAAATATTGGACAAAATTATAAATATTATAAAGTAATAGGGGACAATTTTGGGTTAAATAAAGATTTGGAGGACTAAACTGAACAAAATATCATTATATTTAAAATATTGGACTGATTTATAAAAAATATAAAATATTTGGGGCCATTTCGGGTTAAATAAAGATTTTTATGACTAAATTGAACAAAAATAAAAATTTGATAGACTTAACATGCAATTTACCTTTTTTATTAATGTCAACTGATTTTTTGTTTATTAGTGACACATGGCGCATTATAATTGGACCATGAATTTTTTTTAACGGAAGTTGATGGTAGAGGACAATTGAGATCACAATTTATAGGTTAGGGGAAAAACGTCTCGAAAAATGCTTTAGGGACTAACTCGGTAAAAGTGTATCTTTAGGGGTCATTGGGGCATTTAAGCCTAATTTTTTTCTATAAAAAGTGTTTTTATCAAAAAGTTAAGGCCAACATAAATTTGAAATAATTAATGGTGTTAGCTATTTAAGCTAAAAAATGATATTGTTAAATTGTAAATTAAATTGAGATTCATTAATTTGTTGAATGGTTAAAAGTACTTATGTTCTTCTATATTCGAATCTCGACATTTACTTTGAAAATATAAAATTAGAATAATAGATTAAATTATGTAAAGTTAAAATATGAAAATAAAATCTTAAATTTAAATATACTCAAAACCATGATTTAACTATAAATTGCATTGATAAAAATTTCCAGTTGTCATTTTTTTCATCCTCCAAACTTTTAAATAAAAAATTATTAAACATTAATAAAAAAAACTCTGTCGCTTGACACATTTTCACGCTTCTATCTTTTGGCCCGTCTTTCTCTTTTGTTTAGTCTTTTCTCTTTGTTTTTCAAAGCCTCTTTGTTATGGCGGATATTGTGGAGGATCTAGCTGCTTTGGGGATTGATAATGACGAAGAGGATGAACTGTCGGTGGAGGATGATATTGTTAATAGTGAAGAATCTTATGAACACTGTTTTGTGGGAACGTTCCTCACATCGAGTGTAGTTAATTTTCAGTCCATGAGAATTACCTTGGCCAATGTTTGGCATCCAATTGGGGGGCAATGCAATTTCGGATCTGGGCGAAAACTGCTTCTTATCTAGGCTTTTTACGAAAATTGACGATGATAGAATTGATGCTGGGGTCCCTGGAATTTTAATTCCCATCTGTTGGTTCTCCATCGCTTACGAGATCGGGAATTTTAATTCCCATCTTGTAACACCCGAATTTTTTTCCTAATTCTAAATTCTTAAAATTCCAAATCCCTAATTTAAAAATCTTAATTTTGAAATTCTTAAATTCAAAATCCTATAAATTAGGAATTTAAATATGAAATCCTAATTAAAAAATTTGGAAATTAATTGAATTTTAAACAAATTTAGTGACCTTTCTATAAAGAATTGATATTAGGTACCTATTTTGTGAATCCTAGAAAAATATAAAGGCTTACCTTGTAGTTTAACCAAAATTTTGGTTATATAAGCCAAGATTTCCCCTGCAATTTTGTTTCCTCTCGCCGCAGCCGTTCTTTCTCCCTCCCTCTCTCTATTTATGTTCGAATTGCATCTTTTTTTTTTCTTTTTTTATTATTTATTTAATTCGATCAAACCCCACTGAGTCTCTAGCACTGCTCAATTTAACTATGTCTTCGGTTGATTTAAAGATCAACTATGCGAATCAGATAAGTATTTATTAAATTTCTTTAGATTAGTATTTAGGAATAATTCTTTAATCGTAGGATTATTCTCATAGGTACCAATATAGTTGGACCCCGTACTTTTGATTATGAGAGACTCGTCATTTTGTAGGTTGAGTTTGCTACGGCTAAGGCGTGTTTTCTTCCCGTGCTATAAATAAATCATTTTATATGGTTTACACCTTGTTTGATTATGATTTGTATTATGGTTTGTATGGTTGACATCATATGCATACGATTTTAAAATGTGTTTTTAATTATGATTTATGAAATATTTGATTTACGAAACATCAAAATTTACGGAAACCAAGATTTATGGATTTATGACGTATGTTTATGGAATATTGGATTTATGGAATTGTGTTTATGAAATTTGAGTTTTAAACATCATACACGTATGAGCATGGGTTGAGATTTATACGAAGGAAGTTCAATGGTTTCACCCTTCGGGCTGAATTCCGCTTCGGATTAGTGGCTCCACCTTTGAGTCGGTTCCACTTCAGATAGTGACGATGTAGTGAGGAGGTTATGGGAACCTTCCTCATCTTTGGCGGACGTAATTGGGGTGCATTACATTACGCTTGTGATATTGTACCATTGTTTTATGTTTTAAAGAATCTTGAGAAAATATTACTTTGTTTTACGACTATGGTTTTCTTGCACTTTAGAGACACACTAAGGTCTTTAGCTTACTCCCCCATAGTTCTCTCTTACAGATATCTTTGGACTTTAGGCGATGTGGTACTTGGAGGATCTCACATTTTATCCGGTTATTTTAATATTCAGTACGAAACTATTTGTAGTTATTCAGATTATCATTTATTATTTGGGATTTTGATGTAATTTCATACTTTGAGACTAATTATATTTTGAAATTATTTTTAGCATTCATTTACTATGTTTTTTTATTCAGATATTTATATTATATATTCGGATATTGATTATGACATTTTCCAAATTATTTATTATAAGATATTTATTAAATTATCATTATATGTTTTTTTAAATTAAAGTATAATCTTTAAAATTTGTTTTCTTGAGGGAAAAGTTTTCAAACGTGACTTCCTAGATTCAACCTATTTCTTCTGGGCCGGGTCTAGGGGGTTACATTTAGTGGTATCAGAGCTAAGTTCAATCCTCGGACTGTAAGGCTCACATGAAATTTTAAACCGAAAATGATTTTTGCATGCATATTAAATATTTTTGGGCAAAATGAGATTTTCTGATAAATATATTATTTCAAAAAAATTAAGATATATTTTGAATAGAAACTCCAAGTACCAACTCTAATTCTAGGATTATTTCCTGTTGTAGATAGATTACTATACTACCTTTTATGTTGAAGAATGAGAAATTTAGAAACGAAGAATTTTAAGTTGTGCCAATTAATTTTTGAGATCTACCGCTAAGTCTAAAAATTTCGAGGACTAAATTTCTTTTAAGGGTGAGAGAGTTGTAACACCCTGGATTTTTTCCAATTCTAAAACCCTAAAATTCCAAACCCTAATTTAAAAACCTTAATTTTGAAATCCCTAAATTCAAAACCCTAGAAATTGGGAATTTAAATATGAAACCCTAATGAAGAAATTTGAGAATTAATTGAATTTTAAACAAATTTAGTGACCTTTCTATAAAGAATTGATATTAGGTACCTATTTTGTGAACCCTAGAAAAGTATAAAGGCTTACCTTGTAATTTAACCAAAATTTTGGTTATATAAGCCAAGATTTCCCCTGCAATTTTGTTTCCTCTCGCGGCAGCCGTTCTTTCTCCCTCCCTTCTCTATTTATGTTCGAATCACATCTCCCTTTTTCTTTTTTTATTTATTTAATTAGATCAAATCCTGCTGAGTCTCTGGCACCGCTCAATTCAACTATGCCTTCTATTGATTTGAAGATCAACTATTCGAATTAGATAAGTATTTAATAAATTTCGTTAGATTAATATTTAGGAATAATTCCTTAATCGTAGGATTATTCTCATAGGTACTAATACAGCTGGACCCCGTACTTTTGATTATGAGAGACTCGGCATTCCGTAGGTTGAGTTTGCTATGGCTAAGGTGTGTTTTCTTCCCGTGCTATAAATAAATCATTTTTATATGGTTTACACCTTGTTTGATTATGATTTGTATGGTTGACATCATATGCATACAATTTTAGAATGTGTTTTAAATTATGATTTACGAAATATTTGATTTACGAAACATCAGAATTTACGGAAACCAAGATTTATGGATTATGATTTATGGATTTATGACGTATGTTTATGGAATATTGGATTTATGGAATTGTGTTTATGAAATTTGAGTTTTAAACATCATACACGTATGAGCATAGGTTGGGATTTATACGAAGGAAGTTCAGTGATTTCACCATTCGGGCTGAATTCCGCTTCGGATTAGTGGCTCCACCTTCGGGTCGATTCCACTTCGGATGGTGACGATGTAGCGAGGAGGTTATGAGAACCTTCCTCATCTTTGGCGAACGTAGTTGGGGTGCATTGCATTACGCTTGTGATATTGTACCACTATTTTATGTTTTAAAGAAACTTGAGAAAATATTACTTTGTTTTACGACTATGGTTTTCTTGCACTTTAGAGACACACTAAGCTCTTTAGCTTACTCCCTCATAGTTCTCTCTTACAGATATCTTTGGACTTTAGGCGACGGGTACTTGGAGGATCTCACATTTTATTCTGTTATTTTAATATTCAGTACGAAAGTATTTTTAGTTATTCGATTATCATTTATTATTTGGGATATTGATGTAATTTCATACTTTGAGACTAATTATGTTTTGGGATTATTTTTAGCATTCATTTATTATGTTTTTTTATTCAGATATTTATATTATATATTCGGATATTGATTATGACATTTTCCAAATTATTTATTATAAGATATCTATTAAATTATCATTATACGTTTTTTTAAAAATTAAAGTATAATCTTTAAAATTTGTGTTATTGAGAGAAAAGTTTTCAAACGTGACTTCCTAAATTCGACCTATTTCTTCTGGGTCGGGTCTAAAGGTTACACATCTGTTGGAATTTTAATTCTCATCTATTGTTTATCAAATCAGTCCCTCAATCTTTACCATTGTATGCCATGTCTTGTTTTCTTTCACCCTAATCTTTTGTACGGAATTGGAAGCAATAACGGTAAGGTTTTGGTGGCAACATAATAGTTCTAGACGCGGACTGCATTGGTGTACATGGTCCACTCTCTGCAATGACAGGCTCGATTTTCTTGACCTCTCTAAATTCAATGAATCAACACTGAAGATTGATTCAGAATCTTGAGTTCTTGGTCGCAAGAGTGTTCTGGGCAAAATACTACCCCTCATCGTCCTTTTAGCAGCCATGCCTGGGTTTCAACCCTTCTCTTATCTGGCGAACTGTTTGGAGTGCTCTTGGTCTACTTGAATCTGGGTTGATCTGAAAAATTGGGTCGGATACTTCAATTTTCCTTTGGAATGATTTCTAGTTGTCGGTAGAGGGCCATAAAAAGGTTTCCTCGACGCCAAGTACTAATTTGTGTGTGGTAGCTGATCTAATTTGTCAGGATACTCGTTCTTGGAACGAGGATCTCATTCAATGACAGTCTACTGGGGAGATGCTGAATGTATTTTAAAACCCCCTCTATCCCAGGTCATCTCTGAGGACGTCCAGGAATGGGATGGCGAGAAATCGAAGCTTTACTCAGTTTGTAGTGGCTATCGACTGTTGTTGGGCCAGTCAGATACTGAACCAAGCACAAAATACTGTTTGAGACAACTTTGGTAACTTCAGTTGCCTTCTAAGGTTAGAATTCTACTATGGAAGTTCTACCTAAAATTTGTGCCTACTTTCTCTAGTCTGTATGTAAAACGAATTGCCCACAACTCATTGTAACGTTGTCATTCTCGCTAAAAAAGGTGTGTTGATTTTATTTTTATTTGAAAATATTATCTTTCGCGTAAAGTTTTAGAAAACCCGTATTTTATTTAAAAATGGAGTCACCACCGGCCACTCAAGGTGGACCAGACACCGTAAAAAACTAGAGATTTTTAAAAAATTCGGGTTCGGGAGTCGGTTACGGATGGGGAAGGATTAGCACCCCGCACCGCCTAAAATTTGTACTTTAATAATTACCGCTTTATTAATATTAAACTTTCCGGATTAAAGTGACGATTAAATTAAAATTTGGTTATAAATGTGAGTAGATTTTAAAGGCCTCGTTATCCGAGAGTAAACGCCCAACCACTATCACTACGCCTGATACTGGCCCCATTTACGCTCGGATAAAAGGGCACCGCATTGACAAAATATATGTCCGTTATGCAAACTTAAAAAATCATGGCAAATATAAATAAATACATTACGATAAAAATATAAATAAATACTAACATAATAAAATACTAATATAACATAAGTAAAATACTAATCTAAAATATATATACATAACTATTAATTTAACACATAAATAAAAACAAATCTAACATAAATAAAATATTAATCTAAAACATACATACATAAATATTAATCTAACTCATAAATAAATACAAATCTAACATAAATAAAATATTAATATAAAACATAAATTTAAAACACAATAAATACTAATCTAAACATAAATAAACATACAAACTAAAAAACACAATTTTAAATTAACTACTACTTCATTAAATCATAAAAATTACAATACAAATAAAAAGGAAAGAAATATACCTAACTAGGAGTTCGAATGACGAACCCCGATTGAACCACACCGAGATCTACCACGACCTCTCCAAAAAATAACTAGACCGGATTTAAAATAGGACCCCGATCGAATCGGTTAGGACCGAGGAGACTGCCCCTTGGCCCTGGGCTAGCCGAGAGCACTGCTCTCTTTATGGCCAGCCCCATTTTGCCGATTCCTTTATGCTTCTTGCGTGAATTCCATGCCTATTTATAGGCAATTTCAAAGGGGGGAGTTTGGGTGACGTGGAGCTCTAGGCTCCACGCAAATTTTCTTTTTTTAATTACTTTTTTTACTTTTTTATAAATATATTACTTATATATATTTTTGATTTTTTATTTATTTTATATTAATAATATTACTATTGAAATAATACTAATAATACTAAAACCCGGACAAAAATGAGTGATTACATTTGCCCCTCTTTGCTCGTTGCTGTGTAACAAGAATAGAGTAAATACAAGAATAACCATTTTTGTCCGATCTGGTTGAACTTCTCTCCTTTTGACGTATGTCTTCTTTCTTCGGTAGATCTTCTTTCTCTTCGGCGCATGTCTTCTTTCTAAACTTGACGGATCTACTTTGTCACTCTTGGAGGAAGCAAAATCTTCAAAATAGGGTTGTTTGTTGGGAAGAAAAATGAGTCCTACTTGCTACATCATTGATAATAAGCTAATACCTAAAGAGAGTTCGACCCATCTGCAACACCGACGAAGAGGCATGGTCTACAAAATTTGATCCAGCTGCAACACACTAAAGGCGGGATTGATGGTTGAAAGATAGATGTTGGATCCCCCCAACTCACCATCAACGAAGAAGCGGAACATTAAGATCGAACCCTACTGGTGACATAGGATTCAACGGGACTTATTCACCGGGAGGGATTGGATCGGATAATGATGACTTGGAATCGGCTACACCATCGCGGGAGAGCAAGATTTGAAAACGGCGGGAGCTTGGACCGCCACCACTCCATCAGCGGAGGACTAGATTCGACAATGAAAGTTGAATAAGTACACCTTTTGATTTTTCATCTTTTTTTTTCTTCTTTTTCTTTGATTTTTTTTTCATTTTTCTTTGATTTTTTTTGGACAATTTTTCATTTTTTCTTTAATTTTTTTTTCGAGAACAAGATCTTTGATTTTTTAGCTGGACAATATTAATAAAGAGAACTTGGAAATTGGACAAAGACGATCTAACCTCGCCATCATCGGAGGGGTAAGATCGAATGATATGGGATTTTTTGGACCCTACTCCTCCATCAACGGACCGATTGAACAATGACGACTTTGAACCCGCTACACCATCAACGGAGAGAGAGATCGAGGACGATGGGAGCTTGGACATAGCCACCCATTAGCGGAGGGACTGGATTCGGATAATGATGACATAGAATCGGCTACACCATCAGCGGAGAAAGCAAGATTAGAGGACGACGGGAGCTTGGACCTAGTCACTTATCGGCGGAGGACTGGATTGGACAATGACGACTGGAACCGCTACACCATCGGTGAAGAGTAGGATCTCGAGGACGGCGTGAGCTTGGACCCCGCCACTCCATTAGCGGAAGACTGGATTGGATAATGATGACACGGAATTGCTACACCATCAACCATGAGCGAGGATCTAAGGGCGACGACGGGAGCTTGACCCGCCACTCCATCAACGGAGGATGGATTGGACAATGACGACCTAGAACCGGCTACACCACCATCGCGAGAGCAGGATCGAGGATGACGAGAGCTTGACCGGCGCCTCCCATCAGCGGAGGACTGGATTGGACAATGACGACTTAGAACCGGCTCCACCATCAGCGGAGAGCGAGGATCCGTGGGACGGCAGAGCTTGGACCCGACCATTCCATCAGCGGAGGACTGGATTGGACAATGACGACTGGAACCGCTACACCATCAACGGAGAGAGCAGGATCGAGGACGACGAAAGCTTGGACCGACCACTCCATCAGCGAGGATGGATTGGACAATGACAACTGGAACCGGCTACACCATCGGCGGAGAGAGCAGGATCTGAGGACGACGGGAGCTTGGACTCGGCCACTCCATCAGCGGAGGACTGGATTGGATGATGAAAGTTGATAAATTTCCTTTTGATTTTTTTCATTTTTGAATATTTCTGATTTTTGATTTTTTTCGATTTTGATTTTTTTTTGATTTTTTTATTTTTTTTTTTTTTTTTTGATTTTTCTTGAAACTGCACAAAAGAAGTAAAACTTGAGAAAAAAATTAGGTCTAGCTGCACCGTCAGCGGAGAAATAAGACCTGAATAGAAATTCAATCTGCGTGGGGAAAGGATCGGATCTATTGCACCATCAACGAAGAAATGAGATCTTCAGGATTTCTATGCTGCTGCACCATCAGTGGTAAAGCAAAATCTGGAAATGTTGGCCTATCAACAATGACGAAGGCAAGATCTAAAAAAGGCTACTTCAGCTGCTCTACTAGTGGAGAGGTATGACCTAAAAATGAAAAAAAAACATTAATCAGTAAATGTTCACAAAATTTGTCGCCATTACCTTTTATTGAGGTTTCAATATCCTCTTTGTGTTTGGCCTCCTCTAAGACTAAGGTTGGCCGTCGTGTTGTTGCCCCCATGGCTGAGGCTCTTCGATCCCTTTCATAAACTTGTTATGTACAAGCGAAAATGTATGAATGCATCTAATTTTATGCCTAAATGCATATGTCTATCCTAAATGTATGACGACTTAATTGTATGCACCTAATCTAAATGTATGATGTATGCAAGAATGATTCAATGCAAGATGAATGCAACGAAATGCATGAATGCGACATGATTTGATTTATTTTTTTAGTCTTCAAAGGGATGCCCCTGACTCTCGACTGGTCATGTCGGGATCTTGGTCCTTTGTGTGGCGGTGCCCCAACCTCCTTCGGCTTCGAACATCTTCTTTGGACTCCTTTTTCTTGTTTGGATGCCCCCAAACTTTTACATATTGTTCTGGGAATGCCTTTGTAGCATGTTTCAACTTTGAGTTGCATCGTCGCCTTTTTGGATGACTTTCAGTGCTCTCGTGAACACATTGTGTTGCCTCTTAAGTTGGGTTTATGATTTGTCATGTTGGTTCCTGGCCGCCTATCACTTTTGGATTAGGTGGAACAATGTAGATGGCGATTGGTGTTTAGCATTTGGGATGTGGAGGTATGATTCTAAAAGAAGGGTAACAAAGATTTGCTCAGCTTTCGTTTTTTTAATGGCTTTGGGTAGAATGGTAGAGTTGAAGGGCTTGGTTGTCGGGTGATGGTAAGTCAAGAGTTCAAAAGGACTCAAACATAAGGGTTCATGTAGTGATAATGAGGGGTTCTTTGTTCGAGTATTTTGGTCGATGGGTAGCGATGGTAGTGGGGATGGAAAAAAACTTTATTGTGTTTTCGGTTGGAAATGGTGAGTATGAATGATTTCTGAAGGATGAAAGGTGGTGGGTTAATTTCGGTGATGGAGAGTGAAGGGTAAGTGTTGGAATTTGGCACTTGTCGAAAGATGCCCCCAAATTGAGTTCTTGTGGAGGTTTGGTAATGGTGCTGAATTAGCCGACTTTGGTTTCTCTGATATTAATGGCGCGGGACATCCCAATGACCGATTTTAAAATTGATGCATCTATATGCAAAATGTATCTTAAATGCAAAATGATTTATATGAATGCAATGCAAAATTAAGATTGTGATGATGTTGTGCAAATGAAATTGATATTAAAAAGAAACGAATTAGTACGGAATAAAATGATTAAATAAACCAAATGATAGATATGGAAAAAATATAATTAAAAAACTGTACATAAACAAGAAATAAGGCACCAGAGCCTAAATAGGGTGACCACTAATCGGGCAGAGTTTCACATGGCTCTAAAGGGTTGGCTCCTACGGCTCACTATATGCAGTTTTGGTGCTAAGAGGTACCCGAATTGCCCTTGCTGTCCTCTACTAAAAGTAGCAAGGCCCCCGATCATCACCCATTATAGGCTCCCTTCAACTGGGTTCAATTCAGGAAGACCCATTCGCTTATGCCCGCACGAAGGAACTATATCCTTATGAAAGCATAAGGTACTCGAGCCCCGAAGGTACTTGCTAGGCCTATACGGGAGAATGATATCTCCACGAAAGCATTAACGTTTCCCCCCACTTAAAAAAAGGGTTTATGTGCCATATTTTAAATGCGTTAAAATAAACGCGCAATTATAACCGAATATTAGTTTAATAGTCACTTTAATCTGGAATTTCTGATATTAATAAAACGATAATTATTTGAAAAAAGCTCGACTCCCATTTGTTTTTGAAAAACAAAAATGTCCCCAGCGGAGTCGCTATCTGTAGCGATGTCCCTATCGCTAAAAAAGGTGGGTTGGTTTTATTTAGATTTGAAAATATTATCTTCCGCGTGGAGTTTTAGAAAACCCGTGTTTTATTTAAAAATGGAGTCGCCACCGCCACTCAATGTGGACCAGACACCGTAAAAAATAAGAGATTTTAAAAAAATTCGGGTTCGGGAGTCGGTTACTGATGGGGAAGGATTAGCACCCCCACACCGCCCAAAATTGGTACTTTAATAATTACCGCTTTATTAATATTAAACTTTCCGGATTAAAGTGACGATTAAATTAAAATTTGGTTATAAATGCGAGTAGATTTTAAAGGCCCCGTTATCCGAGAGTAAACGCCCAACCACTATCACTACGCCTGATACTGGCCCTATTTACGCTCGGATAAAAGGGCACCGCATTGACAAAATATATGTCTGTTATGCAAACTTAAAAAAACATGACAAATATAAATAAATACATTGCGATAAAAATATAAATAAATACTAACATAATAAAATACTAGTATAACATAAGTAAAATACTAATCTAAAACATACATACATAACTATTAATTTAACACATAAATAAAAACAAATCTAACATAAATAAAATACTAATCTAAAACATACATACATAAATATTAATCTAACTCATAAATAAAAACAAATCTAACATAAATAAAATATTAATATAAAACATAAATTTAAAACATAATAAATACTAATCTAAAACATAAATAAACATACAAACTAAAAAACACAATTTTAAATTAACTACTACTTCATTAAATCATAAAAATTACAACACAAATAAAAAGGAAAGAAAATATACCTAACTAGGAGTTCGAATGACGAACCCCGACTGAACCCCACCGAGATCTACCACGACCTCTCCAAAAAATAACTAGACCGGATCCAAAATAGGACCCCGATCGAACCGGTTAGGAACGAGGAGACTGCCCCTTGGCCCTGTGCTAGCCGAGAGCACCGCTCTCTTTATGGCCAGCCCCATTTTGCCGATTCCTTTATGCTTCTTGCGTGAATTCCATGCCTATTTATAGGCAATTTCAAAGGGGTGGGGGGAGAGTTTGGGTGACGTGGAGCTCTAGGCTCCACGCAAATTTCCCTTTTTTAATTACTTTTTTTTACTTTTTTATAAATATATATTACTTATATATATATTTTTGATTTTTGATTTATTTTATATTAATAATATTACTATTGAAATAATACTAATAATACTAAAACCCGGACAAAAATGAGTGATTACACTCATATTGCACTAGATGTCAAAGAGATCCAAAAACAATCATTCATGTTTGTCGTGACTGTCACTTTGTGTGTTCAGTTTGGACTAGCCATGGTTTTTAGTGGCCGATGCACGTCATGCAGATGAATTATCAGGACTAGCTTTTATTCAAATTAAACACATATAATGAAAAACTAAAGCTTCAAGCGGCAATTACGGTTTAGTCACTTTGGTTCTATCGTAATAAATTGGTACATTAGGGTCACGAGAGAGACCCACAGTAAAATATACATAAAAATGTTTTTCTTTAACAACATTAAAGCTGAAAAAAACAAACTTCAAATAAAAAAAATCATTTCAGGAAATCATTTAAACATATAACAGAAAATTCAGAAAACATATTACATACCCTGACATAAAACAATACACGTCATACATGCCCACTAACTATACCAGTACCGTACTCTGAAAGCCACGTTGAGAAAACTCCATACACAGATGTCGGTCACTAAACCATGATAGATTTCTTTTAACCCGCGATGGTAAAAACAACATGAGCTTGAAAAAGCTTAGTAATACATAATACTAAGAGATGCTAAAGGTACAAGAAGGTATACTACCGAACATGAATCTATCAAGGTATTCCGAGTAACAAGTTCCAACTTACGATTCATTATTTCAAATAAACATTATATCTAAAAGTAATAAAGTTGTTCTTTATTCAAACATCGAGTATCAGGCGAGAAGCCTAATAAACCGGAGAATCAGAAGAGTGAAGAATCAAATTAAACTTGGGAGTTTAGTGTGTTCCGACAATGCTAAGTTAATACTTACAATTGTAACAATGCAATAAACTTTTTTATTTCACGAGCACATAATTCAAGTAGCAGTAAGGTTCATTTTAAATTCTTATCTACCCTCCAACTGAACTCTAGTATACAGTTCCCCATAACGGTATCATATATCGGCATTAACCCAAGCCAACTGTGTGTAGGTACCATCCTAAGGGAATACCTCAGGTCTCGGGTAGAATTACCCCAGCCAAAGCATGAGAACCTAATATGGGCAGAATCGATCTTGCCAAAGTAGAGGATCTGAAAATGGGCATTAACCTTGGCCTAGTGGGAGAGGGTACCATCCTAAGGGAATACCTTAGGTCATGGGCGGAATTAACCTAGCCAAAGCTAGGAACCTAGTACGGGCGAAATTGCTTTGGCCGAAGCAGAGGATCTGAAAAAGGGCATTAACCCTGGCCCATAGGGCGAGGGTACCATCTTGTGGGAATACCTTAGGTCATGGGCAAAATTACCCTAGCCTAAGCTAGGAACCTAGTACGGACAGAATTACCCTAGCCGAAGCTAGGAGCCTAAATACAGGCGAAATTACCAGCCTGATCAAGGCTGAACCTACAGTCTTCAATCAATATCCTAGTACCCAGTAAAACAGTTTTGAACGGTAGCGGTCAATTTTGTAATCAGTAACAGTACATCAAAATCCAGGATACAGACATATATTTAATTAGTAAAATCGAAGTATCAAGAACCATAAATCGGGTATAATTGTGTCAGATATTAGGAACCAAGAGTTTTGTTCTTACTTTAAAAAAGAGGATCACTTGGGATCACAATGGATAGATTGGTTTCCAATCATGAAGATTAATCATGTAACCATGGGACACACTAGATGGTCCAATTATCACTCAGGGGTCCTTGCAAATCACAGAAAAGAGATATTGAACTATAGTCCATTCTGGACTGATTTCAAAATCAAGAACCTTATTCGAAGGAATTTGATAATTATCAACTTTATCCCGGTATTCTGAAATTATCCTTCAAGATTATTAAGTATTTTCGGTATATCAACACTATGCAGGAATTCAGATATATCAGGACATATTTTAAGAGTTTAGATAGATCAAGATTAATCAAGATTCTAGATATGTCAGTAGAGTTCCCGTAAATTTGCTCATAAGGGCATTTTGGTTATTTTAACTTCCAGGGGGTGATTCAGTAATTTGCCCCCAATAGGGTTAAGTCGGTAATTTACGATGCTAAAGATTGCTAACAGTTTGCCCGAGTTCCAAGACCATTCCACTAAACACATCTCATCAATGCATTAATTTCCAAGCATTCAAATTGGTACACCTTATCTGTGTTCAATATTTAGTTTAGGCTGCGTTGTACATCTGAACAAATCACTGTCACATATTATCTCAGAACAAGCCTCGAAAGTTTAAACATGTATTTGTATAGTATTTTTCCATTATTGTTACAGTGTTAAGGATGATTGATTTACATAGATCATGCCTGAACACACAGAGGCATTCGATCATTTACGGTCTATAAAAAATTTACCGATTTTCTAATCTTCCGCTTATCTTTAGTCAGAAGGGTATTTCAATAATTAATGCACTTGATGTTAATTCAGCCATCTCGGTCCTTTCGGTTCTTCTAAGCCATCCTTTTATTTTAGGACTCGGGGGCATATATGTCATTTCAATTAATTTAGAAATTCTAAAACTCGAGGATATTTTGGTCATTTTCCAATTCAACCAAATCAATGTTACTAATTCTCTCACTCATTTCAGTCATTATAACCAATCTCGTACTTTCTGACAATTTGATTAATCCAACATACAAAAAGTTTTCCAAAAATTTCTCCTCAGAGATTATTCAGAATTTAGGTTAAATCAAGGTACTTATCATTCTCGGAGGTTTAAGTCTTGTTACCGTATCTTTCCAAGTACAAAGAGGTTTCTAGGTGAATCAAGAACAAGTGTAGATTTCTAGATCGGATATTCATGAACATGAGTTTGAATCTTATTACCAGAATTTAATCAAGTAGTTAAGAAAATTTTGGGTGAATCAGATGTTTTTCTTAAATCACAAGTGTTCTCTGTCATTCCAATTCATTTCAGGGGTAATTTAGTCATTTTACGCGTCAAGGTTACTTTTGTCATTTCTTATGTCCAAGCAATATGAAATTTACTCCTTAATAATCAACATCCAAATTACAGATTAATAGTCTTATTAATTATTACTGAGCTCGTGGATCCATAAGATTCCTTAATTTCTTATTGAGTACTTAAGTTGTAATAATTACCATTCTTTTATTCTCAAAGTTATGTGCCTTAAGCGGAAATCAATGGCATACTCAATATGATTTCATGCATTAGTCATAAACCAACATGTATCATCAAGCATGCTAGAGGTAGTAGTGTATTACCTAGACTTAAGCTATATCAGTTGCTTCAAGATAGTCTATTCGAACATTCTTGAGTTTGAAATCGTTCTTGAGTTTGAAATCCAGCCTATTCGAACATTCTTGAGTTTGAAATCGATGTCCTTCAACCTTTCAAATTTAAAGATGTGTCAATACCTTTAATTACACAATTTCCAAAATCAATCATTATTTGAAATTCACTTTAACTGAATAATTAAGTACAAATTCAAGTTCGGGTTCACGGTTTAATTTGGAGGCTTTTGGGTTCAAATTTCACAAAACTGACTTAAAAAAATGGACTCAGGACGTCGAAAAACATAAAATAGGGGTTTCTGAAAATTTTGACTTTTTGGGTCAAAGTTAACGCTGACGTCAATAGTCAACGCTGACATCACCAAGTTGACTCAAGTCGGTTGACTCGGTTACTAAGTTGATTCAGGCAGGTTGACTCAGTCAACTGAGTTGACTCGAACAGGTCGAGTTAATGGGTCAATGGGTCGGGTCAATTTGAACTCAAGTCGGGTTGGTTAAGACTCGGGTCGGTTTGGTTCAGACTCGGATCGGTTCAGTTCGGGTAGACTGGGTCTGGCTAGGCCGGTTTACTACTGGACCAGCCCGGTTCATGGGCTGCCATCTAGGACGGCTGGAAATTGCCCCGGACGGCGCGTGACACTCAAGCGCGTCCTAAAATAACCTAAAAACGCACCAAAATACTAGTTTTCACCAGATCAACAACCAACAACAATTAATAAGCCAAAAAAGATATGAAAATAGGTCAAAAACTCACTGATCTTACCAAAATAGGTAAAACTTGACTGGAGCTGGGGTAGCTCTGTCATTCCCCTACTTGTGATGGACAGATGATCGACCGGTAAGGTTTTGATCGGCTTGACACAAGGAATCTGTTGGCGGCAACGGCGCGGCCATCGGACGACGAGGGTGGCCGAAAATCATCAAAACCAAAGCAACAGAGAAATGGTTTATTTCCAGAATTTTTAAACCACTGCCCCACGACGAACGAACGGTCCATACTGCTGATGGCTGACCGGGTTGTGATCGGGGTGTAACCCCCTTGATCTGGCCTAGACACCCGACCGAACCAAGCGAGCTACATTAGGTTTGCCAAGGCAAAACGAAGAAAGGTTACGGAAAGTCGGTCCATTTTTTTTTCTCTTTTATCTTGTCTAGATGCAAATTATTAATCTTACAGGTGCATTCTTGCAGCAGGTGAATTTTCGAAGGAAACGAATTACAGAAAGGCAATGTAACACCCCTTACCCGTATCCATCACTAAATACGAGTTAGAGATGTCACATGTCACTTATACAATAGTTCTTATTTCAAAAATTGGTAAATTTTTTTAAGTATAAACAATTAACTCTTTAACTAAAATAACATTTAATCGCGTAAAATTTAAACTTAATATTTCTAAGTTAAATTCGAACCTAGATTCAAGCAGCAACTAGGCAGTTTACTTTTAATTCATATAATTAATAGAACTGCCTAAAAACTGCCTAAATTAAAAATCATTTGGTTGTCAAATAAAATACGATTCAATTATCTCTTTACTAAACATATTCCTATCAGAGCAGCTCAAAACATTTATAATTTACATGCCAACTAATAATATCAAAAGTAACATCAAAGATGTCATACTGATAGTGATGTTTCACTTTCCAAATAGATGGTGTCTTCTGCTGCTGCTCCTTACTCCTTACGCTCTTTTACCTATGCGTGAAACATTCACACGCTAAGTATACACTTAGTGAGGCAACATAAAATAATTTAAACATTTCACTATAATGAAATATCATAAACAAACAAAATACAATATATATATCAAATAGGATTATGAAATCGTAAAAACTGACTTGTCAAAGTCGTTCCACTATTATGTAGCCTGTAAAATCTCAAAATTTATATATATATAACAAGTATTACACCAAAGAAATCCTTTGCACTTTCACTATTAATTAAATTATAGCCCAATGTAAAGTAAATGAGAATGCATGGTATGTGAGTCACTGTTGAGTATGCACATGTACGACATCAACTAATTTGTTGTGCCAAAATAAAACACTATATCACTATGTCACTATTGTACACTTATACAACATCACTATATCACTAGGTCATTGCTGTAGAACACAACATCACTGTATCACTAGATCATAGTTGTAGAACACAACGTAACTGTATCACTATATCACTATACTCCACCTCATTGGCATGCCAAATTATACCAAGAATCTCAATAATCATACAATGGGCTTTTAACATTCACTATAATGTATTCTCCATTCACTAAAAATATCGATAAATATTTGCATATCACAATGTCAAGTAAAAATGCTTAGAGCAGTTCATACCCAAAATCATTCATAATTCATTTCAAAACCATTGTAAATATATCATATACGATTCAACACTCGAGATAGACTCATCACAAGACTTTCTCATATCATACTAAAATAAGTAAGAATGCACTCACCTGTTGCCTCACTAGTAAACTGTACTATTACTTTCAACTTTACTCTTGTACTTTTTCTTTATCCACAACCTTGCTTGTATCTCGATTCTGATATTGATTACGATCTGCACAACATTTAACAACACATACGATTCAAAGTACATGTTAGTATTATACTAACATTGATACATATTAGGAATAATAATAATATTCCTACAAATTCTTTCATTACTAATCTTATCTCACAACATCAATGTTAACCCTTATACTTCCAAGTCTTTCAAAATAATCCTTTATCACACAACTTCAATTTCAAATCAACTTTCCACTTTAATCACATATTTCCTCAACTGTACAATTTAGTCCTCAACACTTTACAAACTTTCATATTAGTCCAATTAACATTCAAAAGCTTACAAAATCATCCTTACACCATTTTTAGCCTTAGGAAAATTTTCCATAAATTTCCCTAATTTTTCCTTGAATGTCGAATACCAAGGGCCACTTTCTCCAAATTTTTCCAACTTGATTCAAGCATAAATTCAACCTCCAAACATCATATTCAAGCTTCTAACATCATTTCCACTTCAAATAAAAATTTTGCAAGAGTTTCCCCTAATTTTTCAATTTTCCCAAAAATAACCTATAACACAATCCATGGAAATTTTCACTATAACAAGCATTAAACAACATCACAATTTCATATTCAATCCAATGAATCCTTAAAACATGAAATCTCAACTTGTTCTTCGTAAACCCCAATCTCCAATCTCAACATATAAGCATGGAAACACTAAAAAAATTATACCAAATGAAAGAGAATTCAATGGAGATTAATTCTCTATTTCATGCTTCAACCCAAAAATCAACTAAATCAAGCCAAAAATTGAATCAAAAATTTCCTTACCTTGGCTAGGGAGGCTTTGGCCTTGAAGAAAAGATGAGAGAAAATATAGTATTTTCTTTCATTAAATTACAAGACAAATGGCATTTTAAATCCTTAATTCTAATATAAAAATCTCCTTTAATAGTAAAATTACCATTTTGCCCCTTAATTATATCCAATTAGGTGTTGACACCTATTAATTTCACTTTTCCATAATCATCTTTAATTAAAAAGTATGGGCAAAATAACTAAAATGCCATTAATGAATCTACGTATTCACAAAAATGCCATTTGTGCACTATATTAAAATATTGCATCCAATCGAATCCAAATCGATCAAAAATGATTCCAAAACGAAATGTCCTGTTCTTCAAGTCTTCTTACAACTCCCTTCAAACTTTCATCACATTCCGAGCTCATACAATTACTCGAATTCCATTTAAACTTTAACTGTAATTTCCCAATAATAGAAACATCGAATCGAACCAACAATTTTATATTTGATTGACACCCTTATGTGATCTATTTATTTATAGAATAAAAAATAATTATTGGGAAAATTACCTTTTTGGTCCTTGAACTTTTCTCAACTTTTCACTTTGGTCACCAAACTTTAACATTTTACATTTTAGTCACTGAACTAAAATCACCAACTTTTATTTCTTTGCAAATTAGTCACTAACTAAATATTGGGGTATTACAGGCAACCAATTGCATCATATTCATTATGACGACTAAAACGTTAGTACTTTAAATTATAGGACCAAAATTGAAATCAAGGTTACCAATCCTCAATTAGTTAGGTTACTTGCTCACATGAAAAAAATCAGCTCAAAAATATCATCCATATTCATTCAATTGCATCATCAACATTCAGGGACTAAAATGTAAGAAAACAACACGACATATCTATGACATCAACCGAAATAACGACCACGCGTATCGATACGCTACCAACTGTATCGATACAGTGCCATAAACCAACAACCTTCATTTCGGTACACTAAGTATCGTACCGGTACGCCTAACTGAAATTAATGGCCAGTTTTAAATTTCCCAACAACCGTACCGGTACGCCTTATGGGTGCTTCGGTACGCGAGTTTTGATCCAAAAACCAATTTCCAGTAGCAATAAACCGTACTGGTACACCGTGCCCGTATCGAAATGCCTGGTCTGTTCTTGCCTAGTCGTACCGATACGGTCCCCTACGTATCGGTACACCTAAGCCTGTAATGTCATTTTTAGCTAGTTTTTCACACAAATCTAGATGCATTTAGGTCCTAGCAACTTGCATACATGAGTATAAGCATCCAACAATACATTTATCAACACTTGCACCAAGTTTTAGCTACCATAAAAGATTAGGCTATCAAAGGGATTAATCTATAAGCATGCTCCTTAAAACACCCCACCAAACATACCAAAATGCTCAAACAAACATTTACCAGCACAAGCATCATACCAACATCACTTTAATACCATATTCAACATGTTAAGCTCATCAAAGCATGCCATCCAAGCAAAACCATCTAGATGCATACCTAGGCAACCACCTAACATCAACCGTAGGTAACGATGCACAAAGCGCATAACAACATCAACCAATCTCCAAAATCACAACATTACACATGCTTAAACCAGGGAAAACAGAATTACATATCCCAAAATCTATGGCGAACACATTGCCTTATTAACTGAAAATATAAACCGATTTCATACTCAAAATTGTTTTGCCTCTTGGATCACTACGACTTTGCCTTTGCTGCCCTAAGCCTTAATGTTCTGCATCATTAGGAAAAAGAGAGCGTAAGCACACTTGCTTAAAGAGGATGCTCTTAAAACAATGATGCATTATAACCCTTGAAAACCAAACACTTGCATGCTTACGACCTAAGCAACTTCCAATGATTCCAATTCAAAACATGCATATCAACCATATGCAAAACGATATATTCCACATGCTTAAATCCCCAAAGCATTTTATACAAAACCATGCTTAAATCCCAAAGCATTAAAATAGATTCAACATTAGAACTTTCATATATTGGCAATTATAGTGATCCTGGATAGTCGACCACTATCCTTGATTAGCTGACCGCTAATCCTTAGTTAACCGACCGTTAACTTTACACATCGGATACACGGATCTCCCTTATGACCAACCATCATCAAGACTACCCCATACCAACCACATGAGTTAACAACCTTGCCGACCGCAAATTTTACATCAACAAGGGGAACCGACCGCTTAACTCAAGCGATAACAACATTGTCCGAGTAGCCGAACGCTATACCTCAAGAACCTTTAACCATGATTGATTTTTAAACATATTATAGTGCACTTTATCCTATGGCATGCCGACTATATCCGAATGTTTTCTTACCTTGTCACATAGCCAATATATTATTTACAAAACTATTTACTCACTGTTTTACAATGCATTACACAAAATCCCCACATATGCAAATCATATTGCCATAGCAACATCACATTCCCGACCGAAATAAAAACCAATGCTCACTAGCATTTAATATACTTTTAAACCACTGCATATGTACTTAAAAATCATGCATTTACAGTAAGTAAAACCAACCATGTTTCGACTAAAACATGAATTACACATGCTCATACCAGAACCAATATTAAGGAGCAAAGGAGGGAAACTTACTTCCAAGCTTAGGTAAGTGTTTCAAACTTAACCTAAACTTCCAAAACCATTTTCAAACCTTTGAAATACTTTTAAACCCGTTTCCACTCGCCAATTTTACTTCACCTTGAATGCTAATGCGAAACAAGCTCCCGACAAGCCTCAAACCACCTCAAGATGCTACGCCTTGATTATCCCCTGTTTTGGCCACACAAAACCAGAGGAAACATGCATTAAAATGCATCCAACTCTCTCTTTCAAACCAAAATCCCGCAGCTCTCAAGATGCCCACTCAAAACTTATCTGAAACTTTCCGAAATCAACCTCAAACACTTCTCAATCTTAACCCAGCCATAATATAACGATCCAATACATCAAACTTCATCAAATAACATCTAAAAACCCTTTTACAGCATCCTTTTACTTCTAGCAAAGATTAAACTCCAAAAACAACCCAAAAACCATTAACTAACAACCTAAATAATTAGAGATTCAACAAATTTCGGGATTCCATTGTTAAAACAACTTGTCCACATTATAATACATCCAAAATAATATTGAAATCAATCATCAACACTAAAAAATAGATCCAATTCAAAAATCACAAGATTCCACCAATTAAACCTCAATTAAGCAAAATTCCATAATTAATTAATTACAACCCATTAAAAACATATGTAAAGAGTCAAAAACTTGGAAATTTCAGTAAAGATCTTTCATTAGAGGAGAAGAACGAAAATTACCTCCAATGAGTGAGTTTCCCCTTAATTGGATGTTTTCCTCTTGAAAAACAATGAGATTCAATAAGATTTTTGAGAAAACAAGTTAAAGAATCATTTAGCAAATCAAAGAATTAAGAAACAAGATCATTATCTTGAATCTCTGATAGGAAAAGGAGTGTTTGGCTAAGAGTATTTTGAGAGAAAAAATGAGAGGAAGAAAGTTACGTCAAATTGTGATTTGGAAAAATAACTACCTTTTAACTAAATCCCCTTTAATTCTCTTAATTAAAACTCTTGTTAAAAATAATCCAATTAAGAGAAAACTCAGATTAGACCAAATGGTAAAATAACCCCTTAAAGATTCAAAGTTTTGACTCTTTACAAAACAGTCACCTTTAAAAACAGTTTTCAAAAATTGCATTTTGGTCACTAGCCAAGATGTCACCCTTCCAAAGCTCATTTTCCAAAATTGCTTTCACCAATATTTTTAATATATTAAAATAGGATTTTTAAACATTTTCCATCGGACGATGAGGGTTGCCGAAAGTCATCAAAACCAAAGCAACAGAGAAATGGTTTATTTCCAAAATCTTTAAACCACTGCCCCACGACGAACGAACGACCCATACGACAAGTGGCTGATCGGGGTAAAGCGACGAACACTCGGATGACAGCGGTACACGACACCGGCAAGCAGTGGCTGAGATCGACGGTCAAACGAGGTGGGGGAGGAGAAGAGTTCAGAGAAAAAAACAAAAGGAAAAAGAATTGTCCCGAATAAATCCATGGGCATTCGAAGAGACAATGGATTTGGAAAGATTTAGTTATTCAAAACAAATCTTTCATACAACCTTAAGATAGATTCTTAGTTATCCCAAGTCAGAAACGAGCCATTGGCTCAATGGTTTAGACAAAGGTATAGTATAGGGGTGATCGTGGGTTTGAAACTTGCCAGCCTAAATATATATATATATATATATATATGGGGTGTTACATTATGGTAGGGAATTGGCAGCTTTAACTTCCACTTTTGAGTTTCGTACCATATCAGATCAACACTGACCTGTTTTGGGTTGAAGAAGCTCCGCGCGAAATCACCTATCTAGTTGCTGCGGACCGCCAGAATCTTGATCTGCCTTGAGACCTTCTATTTTCTTACAATTTTTAGGGGGTTTCTTTGTTTTTGCTTTCGTTCCCCCTGGTCTCATCCTTGCTTCCTTCTCCTTATGGTCGATGTTTTGGAGAGCAAGCGATCGTCGCCTTCTTCTTGGGTTTCTCTTTTTCTTTTCTTTTTTTATTTCTGGTGTAATACCCGAATTTTATCTGGTATATATAACTATATAATACTTTCTCTTAAATAGTGAATAAATAAATAAATATAATAAGTCTCCTAAATAAATAATATCAACCCAAATAATACATAAGTAATATCTAAATATCCATTTACATATATAAATCCCTTTTACAATTTAAAAAGCCAATTCAGATTTATAAAGCCCAATTTACATTTGTTTCTCGCCCATTTTACCCTTCATATAATCCATAAAACCTAATTCAAATCTGATATCCCTTTCTTGCCCAAACCATGTCACATGTTGAGAACCCATTGGTCCATTGACCATCACAAGGATTGTGCTTTTTCAAGACCTTAGTTAGATCCAACTGGCATCGTTGATGTCAGCGATGACGTCATTTCTTACCCACCTATAAATAGCCTTATTGGCTGAATATTCCCTTTAGGGATTTTAATTGGAAATTTACTCTCATTGAACAATATTTGGAAAAATACTCTCATCCGGGCCACGTAAACAAAACTCGCGTTATGTGAAACGCGATTTTCGAACTCACGCTTAACGGGACGTCATGCTGAAGTGGCGCCACTTATCCAATGGCCTATTATTTTAAGATGATTAAATAACTTGTGCTTACCAGAACGCGAGTTTGCCGATAATTTGAGCCGATACGGCGCGAATATATCGCATTATTTGGACGAAACTCGTGTTTGGTTAGATGCGAGTTCCAAGATAAATAGTTGAACGGTTGAAAAAATAAATTACCACTTTTAATTTTTGGGTAACTCGTGTTTGGTGAGGCACAATTTTCGGAACTCACATTTTACAGGACGCGAGTTCCATTGTATACTCGCAATGCAACCGATGCGAATTCAGCTATGAAATAGACCTCCCATTTTTTTACCCTACTCCAAAATTCACTCTCTCTCAATTTTACTCTTTGTTCTTTTCTCGTTTGCTTGCTATTGTTTGATATAATGGCGTGATTGATAAGGTTGGATCACAAACACATTTTTTATTATCATCGAAGGAATAAGTACGGAGGATGATGCGGAAGATGTAGAGGAAGAAGATATGGAAAAAGATACGTAAGAAATACCTATAGAAGTTTTTGCCCATTGCAGTTATACTGCAACGGACAATAGCCCAGCATTTTACGAACCACCATCCCACTTCACAACAATAGATATGAACAAATTCAACACTACAGAACTTTTAGAATTCCCACAGTTGGAGCAGTACACCGAACGAAATAAGGGCGAACTGCATCTTGGAATGGTCTTCAAGACTAAAAAACTGGCGAAAACTACGATTAAGGATTACAACATACGCCGCTCAGTTACTTCTACCGTGATGAAAACTAAAGCTGACAAATATATTATCGAATGCCCCTACAAGTACGAGGGATATAACTGGAGGGTCCGTGTATCACGATTGAAGAGGCTTAACAACCTATGGAAGATAACCAGATACGACGGACCACATACATGCTCCGTTGAAAGCCTGCGTCAAGATCATCCAAACTTGGATGTACACGTGCTTTGTGATCATGTCCTTCCACTCGTGCAAAAAATCTATGCGTATTTGTGTTTGTATGTATAGCTTCGATTAAACCCCAATTCACGTACACAGTTAAATACGATAAGGCATGGTTTGCAAGATATCATACCATCTAACAACTATATGGCTAGTGGGAGGAATCGTACATCGAGTTGCGAACGTGGGTAAAGATGATGTAGAAATACAACCCAGGAATAGTTGTGTAACTAGAGACAGTACCGTCATATTACAATGACTGTGTTGTTATTGGGGAGTATCAGTTTTTCTACCTTTTTTGGACATTTCGTAATACGTTAAGGCTTTCCACAACTGCAAGCCGATGTTGCAGATCGAAAGCACATTCTTGTATTGCAGATACACTCAAATCTTACTATTAGCAGATGCACAAGAAGAAAACAGAAAATGCATTCTGGTCGTATTCACAATTGTTGAAAAGGAAGATATCCCCTTGTGGATGTTTTTTCTCACAAACCTGCGCACACATGTCTTGCGGCGGGTTCTACGAGAAAAATAAGACAAGATATGTATTATTTAGACAGAGGCGCAGGGATATGCGGATCAATCGAGCATTTGGGACAGTCTTGGGAACCTTTATATATTCATAACTGGTACTATCTATGACACATTACTGCCAATTACTACTAGAGATATAAGAATGATGATGAGCGTATGATGATTCTTCGCATGGGTACGCATTCCACTATCAAATTTATTAATTAACATGACTTTTATTATTATTTCTCATTAACTATTCCATCTTTAATTGAATAGGAAACGCACACAGAGCTAATGAGGTTAGAGAGCTACTAGGAGAGTTGTGAGTAAGAAATTTAGCTAGATATAACTATCTTGTTGATATCCCGAGGGAGAAATAGCTATGATGTTATGATGGGGGTCATCGATATTGTCATATGACGATGAACTTGGAGGGAGAAATAGCTACGATGTTATGATGGGGGTCATCGACATTTTCATATGATGACGAACTTGGCTGAGGCGATCAATTCGTCTCTGAAGGGAACACGTCATTTACTAATCACACCCGTTGTCAAGGCGACATATTATCGACTGGATACCCTTTTTGCAACCCTTGAAAAAGAAGAAATGAACTGGATAGAAGGTGACCACATGTTCCATCCAGGTCTTCAGCAAAAATTTCAAATATCTATGTCGCACGCAAACGCGATGGGTGCTATATGCTTCTCTCGTCACGAACATCGCTTTCAAGTTACTGAATATTCGTGGCCGCTTGTAGGAATAATGCAAAACAATTACATTTTGAATCTACGGCGAAAAGCATACAACTGCGGACGGTTCCAAACATTCAAGTACTTGCATCTGTTCATTTCGATGCAATGACACTCGTTGATCCGGTATACCAACTTGAAAATGTATTCAAGGTATATCGATACGAGTTTCCTCCTATAAAAAATAAACATGATCGTAATGTAGTTGATGATGACCCTAAGATACGGCCAGATCCTTCATTGAGACGAAAGAAAAAAGGTTACCCGTGTTTAACTAGGATTCATTGTGTCGAGGATATGGTTCCACGAGAACGGACCGCGCAACCTAGGCTATGTACTAAATGTAGGAACCTTGGACACGACAGGAGAAAATGTCCTCTTAGGACAGGACCTCAAATTAACTAATTGTACTTCTAAGTGTAAGGTTTTATTTCTAAATATCATAAAAAATCTTTCAAGCTACGTTTTATGGTTTCCATAGCATTTTTAACGCTTTTTACACTATTTCAAATGCATTATATGGGCCAATTTCTAGAACATTTTAAAAATATGTCCACTTACTACGACGTGAAAGTTAAATAACAAGAAAAAAGATCCCATAAATGTAACGCCCTAAAATTGGGCCTAGAAGTTAATCGGATCGAATAGACGGTTTCGGAGAACTGGGTTAGGCAATTCTAGCTAGTTTCGGGAATTATATTATATAAAATTGTTTTTGATTAAAATAAAATATGGTAAAATACTTAATTGATAATTTAAGTGTTTTGGTAAATTTAATTTAAGGAAATTAAATCTAATTGCTGGACATTTTGGTCTAGTCACTAAAATGAAAAGTTTATAAAATTGTTTTTGGTGACTATATCGTAAAAGGGTCAAAACTTAGAATCTTTAAGGAGCTATTTGACCAATCTTTTTCATCAGATTTCTCTCTTAATTTAGGATATTTTTAAAGTGTTTTTTAAATGGTTTATTAATAAAATAAAATGAGATTTAATTAAAGGATTTTAGTTTTACAAAATCACTTTTTCACGTAACTACTTTTCATCTAACTTTTCTCTCAACTTTTCCCAACAACCAAACTAGGATTTTGACTCCAAAATTCTCAGGAATAAATTCTTATTGATTACCTTTTTGTTTCCTAATTGATTTCTTCAATTCCTATTGCTAAATTTACTTAGATTCCAACCAAACTTTGCCAATTAAGGGAGAAAGAAGCAATTAGAGGTGATTTTCGTTTCTCTCCTCTAATTAAGGGTTCTTTATTGAAATTCTCAAGTTCTTGATCCTTTGTTACTGATTTTTGTTATGGAATTATGTTTTAAACATGGATTTGTTAATTAAATTGAGTTTTGTGTGGATATTGAGTAAAAATGGGTTTAGATCTATTTTGTAATGATTCTAATTGAATTAGATCTCTTATAAGATGTGTTTTGATGTTAGAAGGAAAGTTTAATCAAAGAAATCCAGAAACTATATGAATTGTTAATTTTCTAGGTTGTTTAGAGTTGGTTTTTGATGTGATCTTGGTGTTGTAGTGTTGCTGCAGGTATAAGGACGAGTTTAGAATTTTTGGATGTTAATTGATGTTGTTAAGATGTTGAAATCAATAGATTGTGGCTGGGCTTTGTTTAGATGAAGTTTGGTGTTGATTTATGTTGTTTTGGCTAGGTGTTTAGTGGTTTAGAGGTAGGTGAACTTGAGGTTGTTGTTTGCTGGGGATTTGCGATGCATGGAAGTGCATTAATCCTCTGTTTTTGTTTGGGTAAAGCAAGGGAATTGAATCCTTTGGTTTTTGGAGAGATCGCAGAAGCTCCAGGGGCTTGAACGCGTATCGACAAGTGGGTGATTGGTTGTCAGTGAGTGGAAATATGTTTTACTGCCTTAAAAAGGTTTGAAAGAAGTTGTGGGAGTTTAGATTAAGTTTGAAACACGTATCTAAGCTCATAAGTAAGTATCGGTTGAGCTCTCTCTCGTTTTTTGCTTTGAAAATACAATTTCATGAACATGTTTATAGATTTAATTACTTACTGTTATATGCATGTTTTGAAATCAAAAGATGATGCAAATGATTATTCATGTTGAGCTTTGTGTAAAGCAAATTTTTTATGAAAGCATGTTGAGGTTGCTTGAATACATGTTGAAATGTATTGATAAAAATGGTTTGGGTTAATGCATATTTAAAACAGTAACTTAATGTGGTTTAAATGAGTATATTGGCTAGTGAATGAGGTAAAAATATAATCGGATATAGTTGGCATGCCATAGGATTGTTAGTGCACTATAAAAAGTTGACTCATGTGTGTCGAGGGGTTGTAAGTGTACCGTTGACTCCACCGTGAGAACCGCAGCGGTTGAGGTGGGTAAAAGTTCCATTTTCTTTCGCTGGTGGATTTATACATCCAAATTGTTGAGGTGGGTAAAGGTTCCGTTACTCCGGTTTGAACCGTAGAGGTGGGCAAGTGTGCTGTTACTTCGGTTGAGGTATGTATGTGAAGTGGTTGTGGGAACCACTTGAGAATTCGTATATCCGATGAGTTTTGTAAAGAGTTTGGAAACTTGTTTTGAGTCACTTGAAAGCCAATATACTAATTGATGTATCATGTAAACTGGATTATATTTGTATAATGTGGTTTATAAATGTGAGGTTGTAACACCCCGGTTTTGGGCTTAGATGTTTTAAAGGTTGGTTTGAGGGTCCGGTGGACCGATATTAGAGTTTGGGTTGGTTTCGAGATTAAATTGGTTAAAATATTTTTTAAAGGTGATAAAATTGTGGAAAAATATTTTAAAATCATTATTAATTATATTAAGGATAATGGTGAAATCAATTTTGGAAAATAAGATTTGAAAATCAGACATTTTGGCTAGTGACCAAAATGCAAGTTTTGAAAACTGCTTTTAATGGTGACTAAAATGAAAAGGGTCAAATTCTTAAAATATTTAAGGAGCTATTTTACCAAATTTTTTGTGATGATTTCTCCCTTAATTAAATATATTTTAACATGTGTTTTAAAGTTAATTAAAAAGGGATTTTAGTTAAAAAGTTAGTTAAGCTTTTTAAAGAATATTCACGTAACTTTTCTCTCAACTTTTCTCTCCACTCTCTCCTCAGACAAACACTCTAGTTTTCATCAAAATCCAGAGGTGAGAAGTCTTTTAACTTGTATTTATGATTTGTAATTGATTAATTAATATTTTTTTTACAAAATCTCATCTAAATCTTGTGTTTTCTTAGCTTTTATCAAACCAATTGAGGGAGAAATCTCACAATAAGGGCAAGGTCCATGATCTCCTCTATTGTATGGTTCTTTATTGAAATTCTCAAGTATGTGATACTTGATTTAGGAATTGTAAACTAATTTTAATGATTTATCAATGTTTAATTGAGTTAATTGGGTAAAATTGATAAAACAAGGTAATTTTCGAAGTGGATCTGATTTCCAGTGTTTAAGATTGATTTAATACATATTTTGGATGTAATATGATGTTGATAAGTTGTTTTTATCAATAGAATCATGAAACTCTTGGATCTCTAATTGTTTAGGTTGTTAGATTTGAGTTTTTTGTGATGGTATTCGAGTTTAATCTTTGATGGAAGTAAAAAGATGTTGAGAATGGGTTTTTGGATGTTGATTGATGGGTTGAATTGTTGTTTTATGGCTAGGTTAAGTTTTGGAAACGTTTGATGATGATTTCGGTTTGTTTCGGATGGTTTCTAAGTGGGTAACCTGAGAGTTGCGGGATTTTTCTTTGAGGCAGTGGTTTGAATGCATAATGATGCATTTATCCTCTGGTTTTATGTGTTTAAAATAGGCGATAATCAAGGCGACAAAGCTTGACGTTGTTTTGTTTATTGTTGGTAGCTTGTATCGTGTTTGCAAGGGAAACGAAGCGTATCGGTGAGTGGAAACTGGTTTTAAGTGTTTTACAAAGGTTTGTAAAGGTTTGTGGGAGTTTAGGGTAAGTGTGAGACACTTACATAAGCTCGGAAGTAAGTTTCCCTCATTTTACTCTTGAATATCGGCTTGGATATGAGCATGTTGTTTGCATGTTTTGGTTATAAACATGGTAGGATTTACTTACTGGAAATGCATGATTTTGAGTACATATGCAGGGGTTTGAAAGTATATTAAATGCTATTGAGCATTGGTTTTCATTCCGGTTGGGAATGGTGTTATTACATTGGCAATGAGACTTGCATATGTGATGTTTTGTATAATGCATTGTAAAGCAGTAAGTAAATGGTTTGTAAATGGTATATTGGCTATGTGACATGGTGAGAAAACAATCGGATATAGTTGGCATGCCATAGGATTAAAAGTGCACTATAAAATATGAACAAAATCAATCGTGGCCATGAGTCCTTGAGGTATGGTGGTTTAACAAGACCACTCAGACTGTTGGGGACCTCATTTGGGGTATGTGGTTTAACTAGGCAACCCAAATTGATGGTGATCTTGTGGATTAACTAGGCAAGGTCGGTACACTTGCGGTTTAACTAGGCAAGGATGGAATCTCGCGGTTTAACTAGGGGAGAGTGACAAATCTTGTAGTTTAACAAGGCAAGGTTTAAGATATCATGCGGTTTAACTAGGCATGGTATGCGAGATCCGTGTACCCGATATGTATAGGATATAGGTAGTCTATCCGGGTCACTATAAAAGCCAATATATGAAAAAGTGCATTTGTTGAACCTATTTTTAATGCTTTGGGATTTAAGCATGGTTTATGATTTAATGCTTTGGGAACTTAAGCATGTAATGTTCATGATGATGCATAAAGGTTATTATGCTTTGATTCAGTTGGAATCATGGAAAAATGCTTTGGTTGTAAGCATGTTTTTAGAAAAACAAGCATATGGTTTTCAAATGGTTTTAATGCATCATTGTTGTATGAGCATCCTCACTAAGCAAGTGTGCTTACGCTCTCTTTTTCCTAATGATGCAGGACATTAAGGTTTGGGGGCAGCAAGAGGCAAGGCTAAGTGGTCCAAGGACATTTACAAGTTTGAGTATGAACTCGGTTTATATTTCGGTTAATAAGGCAATGTGTTCGCCATGGTTTTTGAGAATTGTATTTCTGTTTCCTTATGGATTTTGAGTATGTTTCTATGCTGGGTTTTGAGGATGGTTTGATGTTGCTAAGTTTGATGTTAACCCTTGCTTATAGTTGTGGATGAATGTTTGCGTTTCGAGTTTCTTCTCTTGGTTTACCTCGGTAAACCTAATGTAGCTCGCTCAGTTCATTCTTGCGACTAGGCCGGGTCAAGGGGGTTACATAGACTCTTTAAGCTTGTTATATGGAGATTTGACAATTAAAGCTTAAATTGAGGTAGAGCTGAAATCCATGATACATGTGTTGTAAATGATTTTAAATGTGCATTTGAAAGAGATTGTTGAAGCATGAGATAATTTTGCCATGAACAAGTAGATTTGGCTTGAACAAAAATGGTTTTAAATTTCATTGATGAGTGTTTTAACGAATCCCTCACTAAGCTTATAGCTTATGCTCTCTTTTTTCATCAATGCAGAGACCGCTCGGACAACAAGTGTGTAAGGAAGGATCCAAGGGTTGTGACTATTCAAAGTATGGTTTTATAAAAACTAAGTAGTAATAAAAGGCAATATGACCAAGATGTGTTTGAGAGGTTTATTTTGAGGACTCCCTATTTGTATAAGCTTGATATGATGTTTTAGATGTGTAAGAAGCTTAAACTTTGGTTTTGAGGGGTTTGGGAACAATATGCATGCTTGGGTAGAAATCATGCCTATAGGGAAGTGTCTTGAATATGTCATGATGTGAATGTTGCTCTACCATGCTGCCATGTGTGAGAATTTGGTGTTTGTAAAGCCCTATAATGTTTGGATGATGTTTGGGTTATGTTAGATTGAGCCAAAGTGTCATATGTTGGACCAAGAGGTCATTACATGTCTGTCAGTACCTGTACGGGCCCTCAGGGATCGGTATGCAGTGACCTATCTCGGCTCAATACCAATACGCCTAGTAACCGTATCGACATGCATAACTGGAAAATAAGCCTGGTTTCGGTACACGATTTGCCGTATTGATACGGTCTTTTGCTATTGGAATTCTAATTTTTTGAGATCACCTACCTGTACCTATACGGTTGAGGACTGTATCGGTACGCCTTTGTATTTTTGTCTGTATCGAAACAGAGTGCACCTGTACCGGCACGCAGGTAGTTAATTTAGTTAAGATGCTTCTTGAACTTTATTTTCTTTGCAATTCGGTCCCTATTTCTTGTATATGCAATTAAATGAGTTTGGATGGTTAATTTAAGTTGTAATTTAACCTGAAAGCTTGAAACATGACTAATTAAGGATTGGTAACTTTAATTTCATGTAAGTCATCTTAATTAATTAAAATTACATTTTAGTCCCTAGTTGCGTAATCGAACAATTGAATGTCAATTCGACGTCTGATTGAGCTGTAGTCTTCACTATAATTAGTATGATCACATTAGGACTTATTAATGCATTTAGATAAGATAAAAGAAAAAAGGACCGTTCGAATGTAAATCTTTCGGGTTTGTTTCGGCAAACCCTAATGTAGCTCGTTCGGTGCGGTCTTGCGATTAGACTAGGTCAAGGGGATACAATAAAATACTCCAAAATCTACTTAAACATACCTATCGACCCTTGTTTCCATGTTCTTCAAGAAAACAAAAATGGCAACATAGCATTTTTAATGCAGTTTTTAAAGACGTTCGGATACCTTAGACTGCCCAATTTATGGGCCATTGTAAAAATATGTTCTCGTGCTACGACATAAAAGTTAAATAACTAGTAAAAATATCCCTCACCATAGCCCAAAAGCCACTTAAACATGCCTATCGACAATTGTTTACATGTTCTTCATGCATAAAAACATGTCCATATAGCATTTTTAATGCGATTTTTACAAAAGCTCAGATGCCTTATATTGGATGATTTTATACCATTTTAAAGAGATATATCAATAATACGACGTCAAAGTTCAAAAATAAGAAAAATTAACACCCAAAAATGTGTAAATTTATCTTAAACATGCCTATCAAGCCTTGTTCTAACAAAAGGACTACAACAAACTCACGTCTGACCAAACGCGAGTTCCATCCGGATAATGTGATAAATTCGCGCCGTATCGGCTAAAATTATCGACAAAATCGCTTCATGGTAAGCGCGACTTATTTAATCATCATAAAATAATAGGCCAACGGATAAGTGGCACCACATCAGCATGTAACTTGTGTTCTGTTAAGCGTGAGTTCTAAAATTGAGTTCCACATAACATGAGTTTTATTTACGTGGTCCGAATGAGGGTATTTTTCCAAATGTTATTCAATGGGGTGAATTTCCAATTAAAATCCCTAAAGAAAATATTAAGCCAATAAAGCCCCTATAAACAGTAGGAGAGAGTATGTCAGATTCATTAACCACCATAATAATTGCCCATTATTTAACTAATAGTAATCATAGATATAATAAATAATAAAATAATGAGGAGAGAAGGAATTACCTCTGGACATGAACCACCACTGGGGAATGGGAATTGACGCCGACGAGGTCCGATCGCTGCCGGAGAGGACGACCAAAACCGAGATTTTATCGCTGTGAAGGTACTATCTTTCCTTTATCCATTTCCTGTAAATTAAACGAAAAAAGGTTAGATTGAAATAGAAGTAATAAAAATTAAAATGAAAAGAGGGTGGTAGCCTGAAACTCATCTTCTACGGCGGCCGAAGTATTTTGAATAGTGGAGTTGAAGAGGGCCGGTTGTGGGTAGATAGGTTTTAAGAGGTGAAGTGGGTGGTTCCGATGAACCAGGTTTTAGATTTAGGATTTTAGGATTAAAAATCAAATTGGAAAAAAATTTAGGGTTTTGGCCGACAACCGGTCGAAAAGAAGTGGTGGGCAGAGTAGTGACCCGGTGGCCGACTAACAGCAGAGCGTAACTGAACATGGATTTAAATGGAGCAAAAGGGTAAAAGATGAAGAACAAGGGATGAACATTGGGAAAAAGAGTTTTGATCCGTTTAGAATTGTTTTTTCTGGGCATGGGACGTTTTTAGAATGAAAGAAGAGGATAGCTGAGAGTAGAAAGAGAAAAGAAATGTGAAAATGAATTAAAGGAAGCAAAATTCGGACTAAAACTTTTTAAGTTCGGACCTTTTATATTCGGCGTTAAGAGCCGGGTAAAAGTGACCCGCAAGTTTTCAAGTGAATCGGGTATGACCCGCATGCTCTCAATGGGTTGGGCTAATTGGGGATTCGACCCTGAATGTTTGTGATTTATTCCAATTTGGTCACTATTTGTAATGAAATTGAGGTTAAAACTTTTAATTCGTTCAGTTTGGTCCTATTTTTTAATTGTTTGATTTAATATAATTTTTTAAATTATATGTTTGATGCATATTTAAAATTAGGCATAGAATTTTTATTATTAGATAATTTTTAATAACTTAGATTATTATTTGTTTAGAGCCTTAGTCTATAGGTTCTTTAATTAGGATTTAATAATTCAAATAGAATTGATAATTGTAGAAAATTAACAAGTATTATTTGGAAAACTTAGAAGTTTAAATTTGAATGGTTCCCTAAAGCAATTGGGTGTTATTCCACATAAACTTTTAAGATAGAAAAAAATAATATTTGTTAGAACCTAGAAGATGATAATTAATCTAGTAATTAATTAGAGCCTTAATTAGGACTAGAACTTAAATACTTAGATTAATTAATTAGATTAGGAATATTATATATAATTTTGGGGCCTAAATATAGATGATGCTCAAGCAATTGGGTGTTATCTCATGTACGCCTTTAAATTAAATAATATTCATAGAATTAAATAATACACAATTAATTATAACTTTTTAAGTTAGAGCTTAAAAATCAACAAGACAATAATTGGTCATGCATTAAAAACCTTTTATGTTGGAAATATATTTTTGAATATAAATAGGGGTGTCCTAACATAATTGGGTGCTTCTAATCTCATATTCGGATAAAAATATATTTCCTTATAAAAGGAATATCTCTATTTGGAATTTAAATCCTGTTAATAATTAATGGTTAAATTAAATTTAAAATATTATTTGAAATGGCAAAATACCACGTAAAATTAAGGTCATGTTTGGTAAACAGAGGTTTGAGCCAAAATTAGAGGTTTGAGCTAAAATTAGAGGTTTGACCGGTCAAATTCGCTAATTTGGATGTTTGGTGAATAACGAATTGGGGTGAAACCTCTAATTTTGAAAAAAAATAGATGCTAATAGGAGCTTTTTGAAATTAGAGGTTTTGACATTAGAGTTATAAAGACCTTTTTACCCTTAATAATTATAAAAAATCTCCAAGTAACTTAAATTTAATATTTTCTATTTTAATTCTCCACCCTCACGTATTCACATCGACATTGTAAGCTAATGTTTTTTTCTTTTTATTCTCACACATTAATATTTGTATTTAAATTTAATAATTAATTAAATCATATTAAAAATAATTATATAAATAATAAATTAATATATAGATCCTTCAAATATGCTTAGTAATTTTATATTAAAAAATTATTTTGCATATGCTGATTAATATTAATAGATACAAAATTTTGATAACTAATAAACTATTCAAACAAGTATTGAATATAATTATGTCCTTATATGTTATTTTGCTTCTTTAAATAATCAAACAGCCATCAGCTATCGGTTAATTTTACCACACTTTTATACAATCAGCTAATACAATCGCTAGTCAAATCAGCTCATGCAATCAGCTATCAGCTAATGTAAGATAACTAAAGGTATCGATAACGGGCGTTTGTGGGATGCTAATCTTTCCCCACACGTAACTGACTCCCATACCTAATTTTTAAAAGAACGAATCTCTGGTTGTTTTTATGGTGTCCGTTCTACCAAAGTGATCGGTGTCGACTCCAAATGATTTCAAGATTAAATAAAAAGGAAAAATTCAATTTTCATGATTAATTAATTGCAAAATCCAATTTAGCATGAAAAGCCTAATTTTTCAAAATCAAATAAAATAAAAGGCAAAATCTTAATTTTTAAAGATTAATCGTCTAACTATATTTACGCGGATTTAAAATTAGTTTCACATCTAGGTTTTCATTTCTCTGTGTTTTATGACTTTTGGTTTTCTTTTGGTCTGATAGTTTTCAGACAGTGACTCTTTGTTTTGTTGCTTTTTTTTATTCTAATAAAACCCAACAGGTAGACACATTCAAAAAACTATAAATTGCATTTTCGTTTCCCATGGTCATATCCAGCCTCTAAATTAAAATTAGGTTGTAAAAAGGAAAAAAAATGGGATAATTTGTTTTTATCAAAATTTGGGTTGTCAATGAACAGGCTCTGTTTTATGTTTGCCTTGCCTAGTTCCATTTTCATTGGTTCTGCGCACTACTTCTATTACATGCACACTCATTATACTGTTAGTACTTGATTGATTCTCTCACATTATAATATATAATTATATATTTTTATACCATTATATTATACTGCAGATCGTTTTGAAATTATTTTTAGGTTTGATGAAAAAATATTTTTGACGTGAAAAAATACATTTTTTTCATTATTTTTATATCATTTCCCTTCAATAATTTTACCTAATTTGTGTATTAAAGTTTTTCATCTAAAAATACTAAAATGTAAAAGTAAGAAAGCAATTATTTTTCTTAAATAGTTAGTATAATTTTAGTAGAAATCATATATTTTTTGGTGTCTATTTATACTCTAATACTAAAAAATAGGTTTAGGATTTAAAGTATTTGTGTGTAGGGTGTATTTTTTAGAGTTTGAGATTTTGGTTTATGATTTGGAATTTAATGTTAGGACTTAGGATTTGATTTTCTAGTGTTGAAACATAAAAAAGAACACAAAGAAAGGTCGTAAAATTTTTGTTCGTATAATTCAAAAGAAATAAAAAGACAATCTAATTAATGAACAAAAATCCTCTACCCCTCTTTTGTGCCATTTTCTACGACCCAACACTAAAAAAATAAATTCCAAGCAATAACTCTAAATTCTACATCCTAAAAATACATCTTACCTGCAATTTCTTAAACTCTAAATTTTAACCTTAACCTTAAACTTTATCCATAAACTCTATATATAACATTTTAGAGTAGGGCACCAGAAAAGACAGATAATTTCTATTCCTATTTAATGGCAATATCAACGGCTGTGGATGAAGGACTTATTCTTCAGAATCAAATGAAGGTTCTCTAGCTTATTATTTCCCTCGGTGATTCCCTGCTTTTGTTTGCTACCTTTTTGACCGTTCCTGGCTGCGCTAGCTGCAATAATATGTGTCGAAAGTGCTCTTTCTTTTCCAGTTTGCAGAGTGCAAACACTACCAGATAAATGTTATGTTATATATAAAAAGCACATACATGTTTTGCATGGAAACAGGAAAAATCGACGCCTTTTAATTTGTAAGAGAAAACCAAGGTAGATCTAAAAGAAGGGTTAATCCTAACCGTCCATAAATTGTTAGCTAGCAACCCAGACCATGCCTGCAGGTTCTAGAATACTGCTTTAAATTGTCATTATGCTGTCTCATGGTACACCCCAAGTACGTACACACACTGTAATTGTGGTCTTCTCTAACTTCTGCCATTTGTTCCATTATTTTGTATTTGTACCATGCATATATAGCCATCAATATCAAGCAGCTTGAGGCAGAAACCAAGGAAAAAGCTATGGCATTGGGAGGTGAGAAGACGAAGAATGCTAGAGGCTGCATCAAGAAGAGTAAAGGGCCATGGGTAGTTCACAGAACCACCAAATACGGCGGAACGGTGACGAGGTTTCGCTTCCCCTCCGACGACGAGCGGCAAAGGAACAAGCAAAGGGAGCGGAGGCGCCGAGCTGTGACTCACAAGATATTCGCCGGCCTCAAGGAGCGCGGCAACTACAGCCTTCCCAAGCATGCCGATACCAATGATCTGCTGAAAGCTCTTTGTGATGAGGCTGGTTGGCACGTAGAGCCCGATGGAACAGTTTACAGGAAGGTAATGTTTTTTTTTTCAATAGTTGATTTGTTTCACTTTTCTTGTGCTCAACACAGCATTTTGTTTAATCTGTTGCAGAAATCTGAATCAACAATGGCGGATGAAGATTACTGCACATGTAATGACCATGGAAGTGTTGCAGCACAAGGGCTAGGGCATTCCCATGATGTTGACTTGATGCTATCACTCTCCCTTCCAAATTTCTGAGCTATGGGTAAACAAGTTTGAAGTGTCAAGCTTCTGTTCTTTCTTGTTCCTGGATATATATATTTGTGCTTTTACAGTTGTATACATACATGAATGAGTCGAATATGTTGCAAATGATCATTAAATACATGTTTGTTTGTGGGATGAAAGTGTATTTGCAGAACCTTGCACATGAACATGGTTTCCTTGCAAACAGTTTTATCATTTTTAATTTGTTCCACTGCACACAAGACACGATGAGTGTTTTAGAGAAGAAATGGGGGGCGGAAAAAGGTAGCCGGTTATCGGCAAAAACTGGTTGTTTTGATGTGTAGGTATGCTTTATGGCAGCTTTTGCTGATTTTTATTTGATTTTCTCCTGAACTGATGTACGTTGGTTTTCTTTCTAGGGTGTCTCTCTCTGACTCTCTCGGTCTCTTAATTCTGATTTTGTTCTGGTTTTTAGGTTTTTGATATGATTAGGGTTTTTCAATGTATCAATCGAAACGAATGATTAGTCTTTCTATCGATTTATATAGGAGTAGACACTAGAACAATTATAATTCCTTTGGTAATGCTTAAAAAATAATTATGCACTAAAAAAACATTCTCAAACAACTAATTTTGAGATGTAAAACTGTTTTTCAGTTTGGTTTGAAAAATATTTTACAAAAGCTGAAATTTATATCTTTTAGCTTTTTTAAAATATTTTTAAACAAAATTACTTAATAATTTTTATTTAAAAAATACTTTTAACACTAATATCAAACTAGGAATGTAAATGGGGTGGGTTTTGCGGGGATTCGCCCCACTTTACATTCAATTGAGCATAGATGGTTACAGATTTCGCAGGTTGTGGAGCAGTGATGAAGATAAAAATTAGATTTGTCGTGGGTGGTGGGGAAGGCGTGAATATGCCTTTGTACCTGCATCATCCCCACCCGTCCCGCATCATCCCCGTAGGCCCCAACAAATCTTATAACATGTTATTATAAATATTATTTAAAATATAATATCAGTTTGGATCATAGTCAAATTTAAAGTAATTCATATTGACTTGTCTTAGGATATTAATGAAAAGTTCAATATATATATATAATTGAGTTTGAGTTTGAGATTGATCATATCAAATATATAAATATTTTTTAAAATATCAGTTTTGGTCTGTCGTTAAGCCTTCTTTTTAAGGCTTGTTTTCTTCTCCTCGATCCTCATCATAGGTATGTTACTCTTCTACCTTTTTAATTTTGTTTTCCTAATATTGTATGTTATTTATATTCTATTGGTATTTGTTCTTGCTTTTTAAATATTTTTCATTGTTATTTACTTTTTAGTTCTTTCTATATTGTTTATTTGTTACAGCAATTGATATATTATTTTGCACGTTATTTGTGATATTATCGGTCATGTACAATAGGCTTTAGTATCTTTTTAGTCCAATCAAAATTTAATTTCTTATATTATTATTTTTTAAAAACGATGACAGCTAGAATAATGTCACATATGTGGTGAGAGTTCGAATGACGGCTATTTCATACTTTTTTCATAGCAAATTTTATTTATATTTTTAACTAATATTTATAAATATATTATATGAATGGGTCATAGGACGGGTAAAGAGGGGATTAGGTGGGTCTCAGGACCCACTTGGGTGATGGGGCGAGGATGGTTTTAGTCTTGCGGGTTGTGAGGCAGGGCTGATTTTAGATTTTGTATTCGTAGCGGGTCGTGGAGCAGGGATATGAAGATGAAAACTCTTGACGAGGATGGATGTGGTAAGAGTACCATTCGCACCCTCCTCGCCCAATTGACATCCCTATATCAAACACTCTTATTTTAAACAAAACAATCTAAAAATATTTTTCAAAAGCACTTTCAAAGTTTAAAACATTCTCATCATTACCTTAAATTAAAAAGCAATGTCAAACTGACCCTAAATAAAAAAGCAAAAAGTTAAAACAAATGAGTTAATTGTCTTCAAACTATTTATCATTCAAATTTTAAATTGATATTAAACTTTAAAACATTCTAATTGGGCCAATTAAGGCATTAGAATTGTATCAATTAGACTTTTACATTGGTCTAAAAGTTTGTTCAAACGTTAAATGATAATTCAGACATGACATGAATTTTTTTAGAATATGTGGATCAAATTATAAATACTTGTATATTTACGGTAAGTACAACTTGATAAGTAGGTTTATTAAAGTTTAGGGTTAACAGTCAAATAAGTGCATAAACTATACCATTTTTCTCAGATAAGTTCTTGAACTATATTTTAAGCCATTTTTCTCAGATAAGTTCCTGAACTATATTTTAAGCCAAATAGGTGCCTAACGTTTCACTCCGTGACCTATTTAAGGTTTTTCCGTTAACGGCCGTTAAAAAAATTCTATCATCCAATCAAAATATGACATGTGGCATGATTTTTCATATTTTTAATTTCTGAATTTCTATAAAAATCTAAATTTCTTTAAAACCCCCAAAGTTTTAATTTATTTCAATCAAACCCTCAAATCACATCCCCCTCACTATCTGGCATCCCCCATAAGTCGATGGCTTACCGTTCCTTGGCCAAGTGTCGTGTACCTCACTGTTCGACATTTGCCATCCTTTAACCGTCGGTAGGAACCAAATCAGTCTATTTTTTCTTTATTGTTGGGTGTTCATCGACGGTGCAATTGGCGGTTCATTCGTCGGTTTTTGATGGCTAGATGATGGAGTTTTTAGTAGAGGGGTCCGATGAAGATAAAAGTGGTCGGTGGTGATTGAATCAATAGTCTGAGTGGAGGAATTTAGGGATTTAGGGTTAGGGTTTGGGGGTTTTAGAGAAATTAAATATTGTTGGGTCAATTAATATTTTTTATTTTTCTCATTTTCGGATTTTAATTTAAAAAAATGAGAAATCATGCCATGTATTCGAATTTTATTGGATAACAAAAAAATAACGTCGGTCACGGAAAAACCTTAAATGGATCACAGAATAAAACGTTAGGCACCTATTTGGCCCAAAATATAGTTCATACACATATCTAAAAGAAATGGTATAATTTGGACACTTTATTTAACCGTTAAGCAAGAGTTGTTTTTCTTTCTCGCCGACACACCGAATTAAAACAATTCATGCCATAGGTATAACACTTACAGTTTTACTTGGTTTTTAAAAATACTCCATGTTAAATTTGAACGGGCTTTTAATAGGAGCGGATTTACTTTTCAAATTTGGGGTCAATTGATCCCATTTTATTTGTTGAGTTTGGAGTTTTCAAGGAGCTAATATAAAATATGTAGATTTTTCATAGGAAATATTAGAATTGAGCCACTTAATTTGTTGAGGTATAAAGTCTTCAATAATTATTGTAGTAGTATAAAAAAATTTATACCTTATTTTCCATTCTGACCTAACTATATAAAAATTCTTACACATTCATTAATTTTAACAACTAAGGTAATGATGAGGTTGATTAAAAGATTTATATAATATAATACTTATATTTTGAGGACTTAAATAGAACATTTTGAAGCAATTTAGAACATGGTCTACGTGTTTTGATTGTCTAAGGTCTGCATGCCATTCTGTTCTAGGCGTGGTTGTGTTGTGTTGCAGTGTTGAGAAACCTTTTTGTTTTGCCTGCTTTCAGCTCGGCTGACCTTTGTAATTTGGGTTTACCCCCTTTTTAATCTAATAATATTGCTTTTGCTAATTTCAAAAAATATATTACTTTTTTTAAAAAAATACGTTTATGAGCGTATGGTTTAAACTTGGTAAAAGCGAACTTAAAACGAAAAAGAAGTTATGGAACAAATCACAAAATAATCAAAACTTGACCAAAAGTATACCTTTGATAAAAGTATTACTTTATGCATAGTATCGATAGAAAAGGTTAGGTGTTGATACCAGTGACGGATCTAGAAATAATTTTGAGGGTGGGCATATACATATTAACATCATGTTTGAATTAGTTTGTTTATTATTTAATGTGTTTTGGTCCAGTTCTCTTAGTTTTCGTGAACATGTTCGTTTAACATTTGCGAACATAAGCAACTAGTATAAATAAGTTAACGATGTTTTTTTACAAATAAGTTATCAATGCAAATATTAGTGAACCGGAAAACAATAGTGTAAAAAACATACCCACCCATACTATATGGTAGATTTGTCACTGTGGTTAAAACATATATAATTTAAGATTTGTTTAAAGGGTTTATATTTTGATACACAATCTATGTAAAAAAAATTACACATCCCTTCAAATTCAAACTATAAAATCTAAAACCTAAATCCCTAGCCCTAACACCCTAGAACATAAACCTTAAACCCTAAATTCTAAATTCTAACCATAAACCTTAAATTATACACCCTAGAACCTAAACCCCTAAACTCTAAACCACAACCTAAATCTCTAAACCCTAAAATTGAAAGGCTTGTGTGTATCAAAGTATTTTCCTTGTTTAAAAAGCATAAAACAATGTCTTTTGTTACAAACCTATATAATATCTTCATGACGTGGACAATTTTATGCAAAAATTTGTTAACCTATATAATATCTTTTGTGCAATGTCTTTTGTTACAAACCTATATAATATCTTCATGACGTGGACAATTTTATGCAAACAATGTCGTGGAGATTGAGTACAATCATGCATAACAAAGGGGAGGAAAGCATACCATTCACGCTCGCCATAAAAACACAATAGTGAATAAAAAATCTCCAAATTACAATTTACAAAGGAATGCGATATATAGTACATACAAGGCTACAACAAATTCGAAACAACCCAATTTGTTCCTATTACCAATTTATATTTGATCGGTAAAAATCACGGACAAAAGTGAATGTTTTTGTTAAATTGATTAAACAAAATCCGTATAAAGAACCATTAATTCTTAAAGTCATATTTATGCTTCTACACTCAATTAATTTAATTTTTAACTCAAAACCCAAAGTTAGAAAAGGAAAAGGTAAACATAAATTAATTAAATATTTAATTAATATATCCTTATTTATATTGTTACAGTTGTAAGAAAAAAAAACAAAAAGTCTTGAACTCTTAAAATTTTATAGAACAAAATTAAAATAATAATTGAAATATATTTTTATATATTTCATAAATGAAGAGTTTGAAAAATAATAAATTACACACTTTTAGTCTTAAGAGATTTGAGAATATTGAAATTTGAAAATTAAGAATTTTGTGTTTGTGGAAGAAAAAAGCGTCAAAAGTAGAAGCAGAAATACACAACTCGAAGAATTTTTATTTTTTAGTGAGTTTTATCTTCTCCCATAATTGGTTATTATTTTTGGGTTTTATGTAGGGTTGCAAATAAACTGAGCTCAAAAGAATTGTTTGTGGACCTCTAAAAAATAATGTCACTACTTATAGATATCTTTAGTCAGTATTTTTTTTTTATAATTTATATGTGAGTGAGACAAATAAAATTTCAGTGCAGACACAAATAAAATTTCTTAAAATTTTAGGGTGGACACAAATAAAATTTCAGGGTGGGCACTATCAATAAAACAGATAACTAATAGGAGAAAATCCAAGTTCCAGGGTGGGCACGTGCCCACCCTAACCATAGCATGGATCTGCCAGTGGTTGATACTTGGGAGTAGCGGTGTGCATTCAGATCGAAAATTTCGGATATTAAAATTAGTGATTCGTATTCGATCTGAAAAATCGGATATCCGATTCTTCAGATATTGGATTTTCGGATCGGATATTCTGATATTCGAATATTCGAACTTATTGCTTGATTTAAGTATTTTCTTAATTTGGCAGTCATATCCATGAAATTTTCGGCTTTTCAAATATAACAAGCAACAAATTATTGAATATAACGAGATTTGTATTCATGAAAATTTCAATTTTTTTATATATAACACGTAAAATATCGAATAAAACAAGATTCATATACATAAAAATTTTGAATTTTTGGATATCTGATCCGAATATAAAATCATAATCTGTATCTGATCCGAAAATTTTGGATATCCAATCCTAATTATCCGAAAAATGAAAAATAGATCGAATATTCAAATTTTCAGATTGGATCAACGAATAACAAATTCGGTCGGATTGGACTTTTTTGCACACTACCTGGAGCCTATAATTGTGAAACAAGGTTTTTAACCCTTCCAAACATTTGAAACGAGGTTTTTTTGCAATCTGCCTAACCTTAAATCCATCCTCACTTATCACATTGAAATTGAATTACAATTTGACTTTGTTTAAAATAATAAAATATTTAAGATACAAGGATAAAAATGTAAAATATAAAAGTTGATAATTTAATATTTATATTGATCAAACAATCTAATTATATTCAACTCTTAATCTTAATAACCAAATAAATTTTATAATTTAAATTAAGTACTATTAAATTCAACACTAGAAATTTAGCACTTAATTTTTATTTGATCCAACAACACCTAAATTACACATTTTTTAGGAGGGAACGATTTTCCCATTTTCTAAAATGATAGGGAGTTATGAGATATTTACACCATTTGGATAGACTTGTGTTTTTAAGGAAGATGTTACAAAACTCTACGGTTGTTTAATTATGAGCTACTTTCTATGGTTTTCTTTTTATTTATTTATTTATTTAACATAAGTTTTCTTTTTATTTAATTACCCCTTCAAGTTTCTTTTTATTTTTCTTTGAATTTATTTGTTTGGTAATAATTGCAATATCATTCTTCTACATTTTAAATTATTATTATTTTGGTAAATACATTTGAAATTATTTAAACAATTCTATCTCATTCTAATTAGGATTTATATTCAATACACAGGCGGTGGAAATAAAAGTTTCTACAAGTGTCTTAGTTTTAGGGTTTATGTTAGACGTTAGGGGTTTAGAATTTAAGGCCTATGATTAGAATTTAGGGTTAGTATTTAGGATTTTAGGTTAGGGTTTAGAGTTTAGGGTAATATGGTTAGGGATTTAGGTTTTAATCTATAAACTGTAAATTCTAACTCCAACCCCTAAATTCTAAGCACAAGTCCTCAATTCTAAACTCCTAAAACTAAACCTCTAAACACTAAACTCTAACCCTAATCCCTAACACTAAGACGCTTATAGAAACTTTTTATTTTCACCGGCTGTGTATGAAATGATTACCCTTCTAATTATCCATGTTTCCTTTAACATGCCATGCATTCCCCTCTTGTGGAAAAATTATATCATAGGTCTGTCTCGTCATGTCATTCGTGGTCCAACCAATAAAAATCATTAATTTCATTAAAATTTTCATGCCATCTTTTTACCAGGTAAATCTTCACATAGTAAAAACTATTTTTAAATTTAATTTATAGTAAATATGAGTAAAGATTCACTCAGCAAAAAGATGACATAGAAAAAATTAATGAAATAGATGGCATTTATTGGTTGGGACCAAGGAATATAATTTCTCCTCCTTTGTGATACTCAAAGATCTAACAAATAAAACACGTATCCTATATAAATATTTCCAAAAATATTATTTTATAACTTGGAATGTTTTAATAATTTTAGGGGAAATTTGTTAAAACTTTTGTTAACCCTATTAATTTTTCAAATATTTGAATAGATTGAATGCCTAAACTTAGTATATTTTTTATAAAAAAAAACAAATTAAAACACGTATTCGATCACCAACATCATCATGAAATAAAGCAAATAGATGTAACAAAAAAGTAGCCATTTATTGAGAAAAATATGACCATATAAATATTGAGAGAAGTTATCTTTGTCTTACTCGTGTATGGCGATTACGCATTAGACCGGTCAATACTAAATAGGACCCTAAATTTTCCGCAAATACCTCATCATAAAATATTTAAATTTCAAGCCATTTCCATCCAAATGCATCACTAGAAAAAAAATATATATTGTTTTTTTAGCTTATCCTTCTAAAGAAAGATGGTGAAGTTTCATTTGATTGTATTATCGTTGGCCGTGATCCTTTCAATCCAATTCGTGGCATGTCTGGAAGAGGACGAGGTAGTCGCAGAACTTTCCGATAAAGAAGAAAAGGCGGTGTTCTATGAAGTTTTCGAAACCATCCTCGAGAGTTTGGTAAACGACAGATTAGTGGATCGCAATGTTACGGAGGATAAAATCACCCAAGTTGAGTTTTATGAAGCCTATGAAAAGGCTAAAGAGAAGCATCATCCTTCAACAGTTGAAGTGTCCCTCGAAGATGAGAAACAAATTTTCTATGTAACTCTTGATTACGTCGTCGAAATGATGGCGAGCTCGGGATTGATAGATCGCGATGCCGTGTACAAAAAACTCTTTCCGGGGAAATCAAAAACTTTAGCACCCAAGTTTGATTCAATGGTCACTCAAGCCATTGAGAAGGCTCGAACTGATGATAAAGATCGTTCTGATAGTTTAAAGGCTCGAAGTAAAGGGAAAGATAGTGATGAAAAAGATGATGACGATAATTCGAAGGCTCGAAATAAAGGAAAAGATAATGCTCGAAGTGATGAAAAAGATAATATTGATAAATCAAAGGGTCGAAATAAAGGAAAAGATAATGCTCGAAGTGATGAAAAAGATAATGTTGATAATTCAAAGAGTGGAAGTAATAAAAAGGATAATGCTGGTACTTCAAAGGATGAAAAAGGTCTTTAATCGCATTAAGGGATGCACATGTAACGTATCGACTCGTCCTGGAATATTTACGAAAAATGCCTATATATATACTATATGGGTTAGGCTCCACTTACACAATGTAAAATTACGAGTTTTACACGTTTTTTGGATCGTTGAATGAGTGAAACGGATGACTCAGATTAACTCCTTGCTTTTTTTTCCTCCAAGTTATAATATTCACATATCCTACTATTAATTTCAGTCATTCATTTGACTCATCTAACGATCCAAAAAACGTGTAAAACTTAAAAATCTTACACTCTATAAACGGGTTCTATCCCATAATATATACTCCATTTAGGTCTTCTTCTCCCCACCCATAACTTTGTTATTCTCCTTATCTTGTTTTTTATTTTTATTTTCATGTATGCTATTTATGTTTGATGGGTATTTGCTCTTATTATCTAAAGTTATTTTAAAAAATTCTTCTTATTTCTTTCTTTATTGTTTTTTTAATAATTGAAATATACAAGTTCAACGTTTTGCATGTTCTTTGTGCTACCTTTCGGTGTTTTATCGTAAAGATCAGTATTTTTTTAGTCAAAACTTAGGTTATTATGTTGGTTCTGTCTTTGTCAAAATTTTAGTTTATCTGTGTTTTTTTTTTTAAATTTTGCAAATTATGGTGTATGGGTTGGGATTAGATTTAGAACAAAATTTCTGTGTCGGGTTAAGTCCAGGACAAGTAAAATTTATGGATCTGTTTCGAATTTAATAGAAATAATGTCTGGTCGGAACGGTCAAAAATTCGACTCTGAACGGATTAGGTTTGTAGGAAATCAAACCTAGACCTGAGATAAATGAATACTTAACTATTGAACCAAACTAAGAATTTGTTTTATGATTGAAAAAATTTATATTTAGGATAAATTGTGATTGATATAGGATTTTTAAATTTTGGGTAAAGTTCACAAATGGTCACTAAACTATTCTAAAATGTTCATTTTGGTTATCAAACTTTTAAAATTTACAAAATAGGCATTAAACTTTGGATTTTGTTACAAAATGGGCACTGAGCCATTAGATATCGATAATAGATTTGTAACGAGCCGATTTTCAAAATTCGAGGGTCAGGTTCACTTGAGTCGCGGGCCTTGCATTTAGGGTCGGGTATTGGGCTAATTGGGTGCTGAAGGACACTTTAACAAGACCATTTAATGTCTTGGTGGGCTTGACAAGTGATCAATGTGAGAAGAGGGAAGCATGTGAGGGCTTGTGTTGTAATTAGCCATTCTTTTAAAATGAAGGTTGATGCTTCATTTAATCTCTGCAGAAAAAGGGAAGAGGATGATATCACCCTTGTCCCTTGCTTTTTCCTCTCATCTCCCCCTTCATCTCTTGCTACCTAAAGGAAAAACTCAAATCTTTGGCATCTAAGGTGATAATATCGAAATTCGGGCTAAGAGAGTTGGAATCTATATCAATAGATTTATCAATCAAGGTGGATAGAAATGGTTGTGAGGGGAAGAAATGGGTTTTGGTGGGAGTTGAAGAATGAGAATGGGAATGGAGGACTTAACTCCATTTCTAGTTGTAAAGTTCTTCTTTTCATATCATTTAAATCTTCTAGCAATTTTGTAACTTGTTTTACAATATTTCCTTATAGTGAAAGAGGTTGGAGAAGCTTCCAAAGCTTAAGGGAAGAAGAGGGCTTGGGCAAGGACCTTCCTTTGTTGCTGTAGGAGTATGGTTAGTACACATCTAACTCCTTTACTTTCATGGACATCATAAATATGATGCCTTGTGTGTTGATTTGGTGTTTTTGGTATTTTTGGTTGCATAATGAGTTGAAAATGGTATAATCCGGATTTGGTGTTAAAACCTTGTAAAAATGGCAGTAAACCACCTAAATCTACTCCTATAACTTGTAGGTTTGTTTTAGAGTCTTGCCTTGAGCATTTTAGGGTGATTTTGAGCTCCAAAAGACCTAGGCTCGAGTGCCGGTATGCGAGGAGTTTGTACTGGTACCCTATGCTCAAAATGATGAATACATATAAACTGTGAGGGAGTACTAGTACGGGCTTCACCAGTACCAGAATGAAGTTCAAGGTGTATCGGCATGGGTCGTCCTATATCGGTACTCATTGTTTCATTGGTTTTCCAGTAAGTAAAATTGGTACTGATAAGCGTAGGAGCGTATCAGTACTTGAGAGGCCGTACCAAAACTCGCGATCGAGTACCGTTACTGAGTTCCTATTAAGCTCCCATCTTGGTGCCCACGTATCTGTACGTTGTAAGCAAGCACCGATACCCAGTGTACCGTATCGACACGCGAGTTAGGGTATCGGTACCAACTGGGCAATCTGCCAAAAAATGTTGGTTTTGAGTTTGAGTGGCTGATAATTCGTGGGCTATGATCTAATAGACTCATAATGGGGTAAAATGAATTGTAAAACTGAGAAATCGAGAATTCAGCCCTATGTTCGAGCATAACTCTTAAGAACTTAGTAATTGGCATAGGTGACTTATAATTGCTAGCAACAATAGGGTCGTTTGTTGTTATGTTGATGTTGTGTGCCAATTGGGCACTTCTTGGTGGGATCTGGATACCCAGGAAATGTGTTGCAACACTATGGTAAGTAGTATCGAACATATGTTCTCGGTGCTTTGTGTCCCCGGGCCTCGTTCGAAGATACTCGATGAGTAATTCCGAGTATAGAGTGCATGTTCCCTATGTTGTGTGACCTCGGGCCGCACTTCGAGTGTATGTTCCCGACGTTGTATGTCCTCGGGCATCACTCAAGATTTGTATGGTTGATTGCTTGGATTTCCATGATGTATATGTATGCTTGGCTTCTTTTTAAAGCATGTGTTTAGGCGACTAGTAGTAACGCCTCGTGTTGACCTTAAATGTCATGCCATTATTTCTAGTTACACGCTTATGTTTTTTATTTGCATGAAGCATAATAGAGTTAAAGTGTATCCACTGAGCTTGTTAGCTCAGCGTTCAGAATAGTTGTTTCCGTTCCCAAGTTAGTAGGTTTGACGTTGCAATGGATGAGTGATAAGTGTTCAAAAGTACTATTTTTCTTACCCTTTTTACTCATATTATTGTTAGACTTAGGCTCATATTAGTTGCATAGTTAGCCATTCATGCATTAATCCATGTTTCCTTCAATCGTTGAGCTTGATTACATAACTTGGTGATTTTTGTGGAAATAGATGCTGCTTTGGTGTGTTTTTGTGTATGTATGTACAAGATCACTTGCCAAAGCAATGCCGAGCTAGTTGCCAGGGCAATGCATGAAGGATATGCCTAGCTAGTTGCCAGGGCAATGCATGAAGGATATGCCGAGCTAGTTGCCAGGGAAATGCATGAAGGAGACGCCGAGCCAGTTGCCATGGCATTTGTCGACAAAGACAAAATACAATAGGGATGTCGAAATTCATGATTTTACAAGCCCAAGATGACATGGAGCAAGGCCCAAGCCCAAAGGAATTTGATTGCCATGCAGAGATTAAAGAAGAATTAAATTCCAAGAGGATAGGAGAAGTTCTAATAGGAATAAAATTATAATAAAGAATTATATTCTTTAAAGATAATTTAATTCCAACTCAAACTCCTCCTCAAAGAAGGACTTTGGCCTAGCCCTATAAATACCAAGGAGATTTCGACAAGATCAAGAGGGAGGGCAAGAGGGAAATTTTTGGCAAGTCCAAGTAGGGCAAGAGGAGAGAATTTTCGACAAGCATCAAGGGCAAGGAGGATTTCGACAAGCCTCTTCCTTCATCTTTGTTCGATTGGGTTCATGCTAGGGATTGTTTATCTTGTGTTTCTTTGGAACCTAGCCATGAACTAAATTTACTTGGCTATGGTTATTGTGTTTTGTGGTTGTGAGAAACTATTGGTTTTGTTTAGGTAATAAGAGTTTGCACTTTTCTATTTCAAGGTTTATTCATTCTTGATTCTTATTATTGTTTGCAGTGAATTGGGAGAGGATCTCGTGATTTCATCCATTTATCTAATATCGGGAGAGTTAGATTCAAGAAACAAATGAATATGATCTTTATTCAATCCAATGATGGTGAAGATTAATCCGGCTTAGGAATAAGTTAAGGATTTCAACGGCTAAGAGGAGCGCAAGATTGGTTGTTGTTCACCCTTGATTCACGCAGGATGTATTATCAAGGCATGCACAAATAGCTAGAGTTTCGACTTAGGGATAAGAAGAAACCATTGAAGAACGCTCCGCCGAACCTTGAAGTTGCTGCCCGATCGCCCAAGTAGTTGCCCAACTAGTCGCCCAAGCAACCATCAATTAGTTGCTACGGCAACCCCCGTCGTGCAAGTTGCCACGTCAACCGAGTTGGCCGTGCACTCTTTTACCAAGACAATCCAATCGGCTATCACACCTCAACTCACGATAACCTAGCCTATCTCTCTCAATTGAATTCATCTTTTTATTTACTTAATTGCTTTCTAGATTAGTTATTAGTTAAAACTTCTATAATCCTTTACTTGTGTTTTTACTTTTACAAAGGCAAGAGACTAGATTCTTGAAGTGGCACCAATCCTCGTGGAGACGATATCTTTTATACTATAACTTGCGACGTGTATACTTGCACATTTGCGTAGCACTTATTACGCGCAACAAGTTTTTGGCGCCCGTTCGGGATTGGCAATAGCGACTTTGTTTTTACTTTCTTGCACTTTCTTTTTATTTTCTTGTTTAAAATTCAAAGGGCTAACAAACTTTGGTTTTGCATTGGTATATGACCGGGCGAGACCGACTTCACCGAATATCCTTTGATCCGTAAATCGAACGAACCTTACAAAGACTTAGACGAAGGATAAGAGAAGCAATGGCAAATCAAGACGGCAATATTAATCAAGATGTTCGGCGGGAGGAGGAGTGATTCTTGCGAAATGTAACTATCGAGACTATCTTGAAGAAGATCTTGATGGACTTAACCCGGGAGTTGTCGCACCCGAAATTGAAGCCGACCACTTTGAGTTGAAACCGGTAATGTTTAATATGATCAACACAATAGGTCAATTTGGCGGCTCAAAGAATCGAAGATGCACGACAACATCCGAAATCTTTCCTCGAGATTTGCAACTCGTTCAAGATACACGGAGTCACCCCCGATGTCTTACGATTAAGATTATTCCCCTATTCACTGAGGGATAGGGCGAAAGCATGGCTAAATAGCATTCCTGCCGGATCCATAGCATCTTGGACTGATCTTTGTCGTGATTTCCTTGCTAGATTTAATCCTACAAATTTAATCGATAAGCTTCAGAACGACATTACTTCTTTTCGGCAGCGGATGATGAATCCATGTACGAGGCTTGGGAGCGATATAGAGAACTTCTACACAAATGCCCTCTACACGGATTCCCGGTGTGGACTCAAGTAACAATGTTTTACAACGCCGTGAATACACCAACAAGGATGTTGCTAGATGCCTCGGCAAACGGCATACTCTTAGATAAGTCGCCGGAGGAAGCAATGCAAATTTTAAACAGGCTGGCCAAGAATGACTATCAATTCCCATCTACTAGAAGAGGAGGAGTTAGACGCCAAGCCACAATACATGAACTAGGATCATCAGATTCAATTTCGCACAATTGGTCGCTTTAACCAAGATGGTCCGAACATGCAAAAAAACAAAACAACACACATGAAGTCAAGGTAATGGATTCTTTTTGTGAGTTATGTGGTGATAACCATAATTCTTCTGAATGTATGCAGAATCCAGCTTCTATGTGGGGAATTACAATCGGGGCAACAACATGATGTCAAATACATACAATCCAGCTTGGAAGAAGCACCCGAATTTTTCATGGAGTAATCCCAACAATGCTCTAAACCAGAACAATCGAATGCACAAGCATCGGATTCAGCGAGAATATGCCCGCAACAAATGGATGCCGCAGCAACAACCGACAACATCTAGTTCTTTGGAAAATTCTCTCAATGCTTTTATGATGAAAACTGAATCTTATATGGCTGAGAATAGTAATTTCATAAAAAGAACTGATGCTTTTATTAACAGGACCGAGATGAGATTGCAAAACCAAGAGGCGGCAATCAAATCATTGGAAAATCAAGTCGGACAATTTGCTCAAAATCTGAACACTAGACCACAAGGAGGTTTACCTAGCGACTGAAGTCGCAAGAGGGCGGCCATGAGCAATGTAAGGCAATCACCACCAGAAGTGGCAAACAACTTAGAGAGGTTCAAACCCACTCGTCAAACAAAACTCCACAAAAAGATCACAACGAACCTAGCGGCAAAGCCTCATATGCTGAACCAGGAATTGTCGCGGCAACCGGCAATAAACATGCCTCGACAACCGATGACGCCTCGGTTTCTTGTGATAAGCATGCCTCGGCAACCTCAGTTGATAATGCCTCGGCAACTCCAGATGTCCCTGCAATGCCGTCAATCAAATTTCAAACCAATGAAAGGATCGAAGATATCCGACTTCCACCACCATTCCCACAAAGGTTGAAGCGACAAAAGCAAGAATACCAATTCAAGAAGTTTCTTGATATCCTAAAGCAAGTCCACATCAACTTGCCATTGGTGGAAGCAATTGAACAAATGCCAAACTATGCCAAGTTTCTTAAAGACATTATGTCCAAGAGAACAAGGCTAGGAGAGTTGAAAAAATTGATTGTCGCGACAGAGGATGCATGGCAATGTTGCACAATCGCATGCCGCCAAGTTGAAGGATCCCGGAAGTTTCACAATACCCTGTTCTATTGGAAATCACTATGTCGGGAAAGCACTATGCGACCTAGGGGCTAGCATAAACTTGATGCCTAAATCGGTTTTCGAAACTAGGAATCGGGAAGGCAAGACCTACAATGATTATGCTGCAGCTAGCCGACAGATCCTATGTGCATCCGGAGGGAAAAATCGAGGACATCTTGGTAAAAGTTGATAAATTCATTTTTCCTACTGACTTTATTATTTTGGATTGTGAAGCGGATGAGCATGCACCTATCATTCTCGGGAGACCATTCCTAGCGGCAGGAGAACTTTGATTGATGTTGAAAAGGGAGAACTCACAATGAGGGTGAATGACCAGCAGGTAAAACTAAATGTGTTCCAAACACTAAGGCATGCAGATGATCCGAGGAAGAATGCCAACTACTTCATGCCACGGCAGAGTTTAACCGATGAAGAATTTAGTTGCCTCAAAGAACTACATTGCCGAACACGAGGAACATGAGGAGTATGAAGAACCGGTCGATGAGGAACAACCAGAAGAGGCAAATTGGCTAGTCAATCGACCAGGTACATACTTTGAACCACCTGGACTACTCGGGTAAGGAAGGTAAGATCGAAAAACCCTCTATCGAAAATCCACCAATTCTTGAGTTGAAACAATTGCGAGCAATGAAATATGTATACTTAGGGACCGATAATACATTACCGTAATTATTTCTTCTAAGTTACAGCTGAGCAGAAAAGAAGCTGATCAACATGTTGAAGCTACATAAAAAGGCAATAGGGTGGACAATTGCCGACTTGAAGGGAATTAGCCGGCGGTGTGCATGCACATGATCTTGTTGGAAGATGATCACAAACCTTCAATTGAGGCCCGGAGGAGACTGAATCATGCCATGAAAGGGGTTGTAATGAAAGAAATCATCAAGTGGCTTGACGCCGGCATTATATACCCTATCTCCGATAGTATGCGTGGGTAAGTCCGGTACAATGTGTGCGAAAAAGGGAGGTATAACAGTGGTAAGCAATGAAAATAATGAACTTATCCCAACCAGGACTGTGACCGGTTGGAGGGTTTGTATGGACTATCAAAGCTAAACAAAGCCACTAGGAAAGATCACTTCCCATTACCCTTTATTGATCAAATGCTTGACCGTCTTGCGGGTAAACCCTTTTCTTGTTTTCTTGATGGTTATTCAGGTTACAATCAGATTGCCATAGCACAGAAGATCAAGAAAAGACAACCTTCACATGCCCATACGGTACTTATGCCTTCCGAAGGATGCCGTTCGGATTATGTAACGCCCGGCAACCTTCCAAAGATGCATGATGGCGCTCTTTTCGGACATGGTCGAAGACTTCCTTGAGATCTTCATGGATGATTTTTCGGTTTTTGGTAATGACCCGACGGCTGTCTCGGCAATTTAGAGAGGGTGTTGGCAAGATGCGAAGAAACGGATTTAGTCCTCAATTGGGAGAAATGCCACTTTATGGTAGATGAAGGAATAGTGCTCGGCCATAAGATTTCATCCAAGGGAATTGAAGTAGACAAAGCCAAGGTGGACGTGATCGAGAGATTACCCCCACCAAATTCGGTTAATGGAATTGAAGTTTTTTCGGACATGCGAGGTTTTTACAGGAGGTTCATTCATAATTTTTCTAAAATCACTAAACCTTTTGTGTAATCTGCTTGAACAGGATAAAGTCTTCGATTTTGATGATTCTTGCACTCAAGCATTGAAACCCTAAAGAAAAAGCTTGCCTCGGCACCCATTGTCGTTCCACAGATTGACGCTACCTTTTGAGCTCATGTGTGATGCAAGTGATTTGTGGTAGGAGCAGTCCTAGGCCAACGCAAAGGTAAGACCTTCCATGTGATATACTACGCTAGTAAAACTCTTAATGATGCTCAAGTGAATTACACAACAACGGAGAAAGAGTTACTAGCTGTAGTTTTCGCATTTGACAAGTTCCGATCCTATTTAATTGGTACAAAGGTAATTGTTCATACGGACCATTCGGCAATCAAATACTTATTTGCTAAAAAGGATGTTAAACCTCGTTTGATTCGTTGGATATTACTTTTACAAGAATTTGATATTGAAATTAAGGACAGGAAAGGAACAGAAAATCAAGTGGCCGATCACTTATCACGTTTGGAACGCAATAGGGAGAAAGACGCGGATCTAGAGATATGCGATGCATTCCCGGATGAACAAATTCTAATTGCCTCGGCAACCCTCAACGCCTCGGCAACCCATGACGCCTCAGTAACCATGGATGCACATGCCTCGGCAACTCGACGCCGCAGCCAGTCTTTGACGACACGCCGCCGGCAATTTTGGGAGCAGATACTACGGCAAAGCACATGCCTCGGCAATACCCTGGTACGCAGATTTAGTTAACTTCCTTGTTTGTGGTATTTTCCGTATGGCATTACTCACCAAGGGAAGAAGCGGTTCCGTCATGATGCTAAGCATTACTTTTGGGACGAGCCTCTTTTGTTTAAACAATGTGCAGATCGGGTTATACGCCGATGTGTCCTCGAAGAAGAGCAACAGAATGTACTCCGGCAATGCCATTCTTCACCCTATGGAGGACATTTTGGAGGAACTTCATCCCATGCCAAAGTCTTGCAATCCGGTTTGTATTGGCCAACATTGTACAAAGATGCCCAAGACTTTTACAAGCAATGTGATCGTTGCGAGGACGGGCAATATCTCTAGACGACATGAGATGCCACTCGAACATCATCGAGGTAGAACTGCATTCGATGTATGGGGATCGATTTTATGGGACCTTTCCCATCTTCATTCGGCAACCTCTACATCTTACTCGCCGTCGACTATGTGTCTAAATGGGTAGAGGCAGCTGCAGTTCCCAACGACGATTCCAAGACCGTGCAACGATTCTGCAGAAAAACATATTTACGGTTTGGGATGCCGAGAGCAATTATCGGCGACGGGGCAAGCATTTTGACAATGACTAATTGCCAAGATGTTGCAACGCTTTGGCATATCACACAAGATCGCCACGGCATATCACCCACAAACCAACGGACAAGCAGAAATTTCCAACCGGGAGTTGAAGGGAATACTCGAGAAAGTTGTAAATCCCTCAAGGAAGGATTGGTCATTAAGACTAGATGACGACTTTGGGCATATCGCGACCGCATTCAAAACACCATTAGGTATGTCCCCTTCCGGCTTGTCTATGGTAAAACATGTCATCTACCGGTGGAAATCGAGCACAAGCGTCTTTGGGCAATCAAGACCGTGAATATGGATTGGGAAAAAGTGCGGACAAAAGCGCTTGATGGATCTCAACGAGATAGAAGAATTTCGTGCACTCGCCTATAACAATGCACGAATCTACAAGGAGAAAGCAAAGCGATGGCATGACAAGAAACTATTGCCACGACAATTCACGCCAGGGCAACTAGTTCTCCTATTCAATTCTCGGCTAAAACTTTTCCCGGAAAGCTGAAATCAAGATGGTCGGGACCATTTGAAGTCGTCAAACCATTCTCCCATGGCGCCGTGATAATCAAGTCCATCTCGGCGACCATGAATTCAAAGTTAATGGACAAAGATTGAAGCACTACAATGGTGCCCATGTGGAACGTAACAAGGAAGTGGTCAATTTAGGAGATGCATGAGCATGCTCTCCTTTTGATATTTTTATTTTTATTTTTATTTTTATTTATTTTTTATTTTTTGTTTTTGTCGATTAGTTAATTATTTATTTTTCATTTTTTTTCCGATTTTTTATTATTATTATTATTTTTTTTTGCGATTATTAGTAGTTTTAGGATAGATTTTTTTTGATTCAAGTCTAAGAATCCTATTACACATCTTTATTTATTTTCTTTACTAGTTTATCTTTATTTTTAATCCTTATTTGATTTGTTTTTGAATTGTAGGAAAGGAAGTTCAAGAGAAAGAAGGAATTCTAAACCAAGTAGGAAAACATCTTCAACAAGGAAACTAATGGGCTGAATCTAAGGCTTATATAAAGCCTCCAATTCATCCTAACCAAAACCCCTTTGTCGAAAATTCCTACCAAACCCTAACCCAATTGTCGATTTCCCCTAATCCCACCAACTATCTTTTCTATAAAACCCATCACCCTTAACCTATTCCTACTTTCTATCTTGCAACTTTTTAGTTTCTTTTCTTTTCTTTGTTTTTACTCACAACCAAGATCATACATGGCATCCAAGATTAAACTTTTAGTTCATCCAAGTTCCTCCAAAGAACCAAGATACAAGAAGTTTGCTACACCGGCGGTTCAAGAAAGATTTCAATCCAAGTTTGAAAGCCGGAAGATTCATGAAGAACAAGGCTTTGAATACTCCAGATCTCAAGATTTGGCCTTGAACCATTCATCTTCAAAAGGATTGCACATCAAAAGTGGCAAATCTTTTGCCATCAACCGAACCGGTAACATCTCATGGGTAAGAGAATTCTATGCTCACTCACCTAACCCGGATAATCCTTATGTTTTTGTTCGTGACAAGGCCATACTTATAAGTCCCAAAGCATCAACACCTTTACGGACTTTACATTGAGAAGGACGAGCATCAAGCCTTCGTTAACCAAATCAATCCCAAGCAACTTGACAAAGTGCTTCAAGAACTCACTCAACCGGGAACTCATTGGAACGACGGTAAATACAAGGGCACGGTAAATCGCCTTCGGCTTAAACCCGAGGCAAAACTATGGAATAAGTTTGTTAAAACTTCTTTAATGCCCTCCACACACAATACTACTGTTGATATACCACGTCTTTTGCTCATACATTCTATTTTGCATAATCGCATCATTAACATTGGAAAAATTATTTGCGATGAGATTTTGTATGCAGCTCAAAAGATAAGGGTTATCTTTTCTTCCCTTGCTTAATTTCAAATCTTTGCAAGGAGATGCATGTCCCGAGTGAGTCCACCGATGAAAAGGCCCTACCCAAGTCTGGTTGGAATCAAGCACTAATCCGAAAGCTAATGGGAGAGGCACCGGGAGATTCCTCAAGGCCCCCAATTGTCACGGCAACTCCGCCGCCGCGACAATCCCTAATGCCCAAGCACCTAACGCTGTGGCAACTTGGCCATTAATCCCGGGACACTTTGAAGCACTTTTGCACCCATTGGAAAGCCGCCTAAGGCAAATTGAAGATCGGCAACTAATGTTCATGAGGTACATGAAGGAGCACAACAATGCCATCACCCAAGTCATCCTAGAAAAGTACCGGACAATCGTGTGCCGTTCCCAAACTTTCCGCCGAGATTCTTGCCCGGCAACCAATGAAGCGATCACCACGGCAACCAAGGAAGCAGACGCCACGGCAACCAACCCCGACGATGCCCGGCAACCACTGCAAAAGCCAAAGGTAAAGCACCTATGCCCGAATCAACTCCCTACGGAATCATTTTCTGATTTTTCAGATTCGGACGAGTCCTCTATTGAACCAATAAAGACCGCACCAATTGAATCCTCCAAACGAAAAGCCATTGACATTGATGAAGAGGATGATGAGGACAACCCGTCACGAGGATCGATTCCACCACCGGCAACAAGAAAACAACCATCGCGTTCAAGCAAGAAAATCAAGACGCCAACTAGAAGGAAACTAATCATCTACGATGACGAACTCTCGGAGTAAGTCCTCGTATGCATTTTTATTTTTATTTTTCGTTATTTTTATGCATGCATTGAGGACAATGCCTCACTCGAGTTTGGGGGGGATTGTTATTAGTAATTACCATGTTTAGTTACATTAAGCTTAAGCATTACATTTAGGATACATAAATTGCTTGCCATGCCTTTAATTGGAACAAGAATTGCTTAGATTTGATGAATATTCAATGATGACTTTACCAATGCACTTAATTGATAGAATTTTTATTCTAGGATAACCATGGAAAAACTTAGAATTTTACTATGATGCTAAATTTGATGAAACACTGTTGTGGTTTGATTGATTTAAGGAATTCTAGTAAACTTAGGTCGATAATTAACAAATTGGGGGATTAGAATAAAAATTGGATGAATGCTAGAGGTACCGAAATTGGCTCTAGCATATGCTAAAAAAAAAAATTCACTAGAGGTGCCCAAACTGGCTCTAGGAGGCGTTAAATTTTTTTTTAACTAGAGGTGCCCAAAACCGGCTCTAGTCGATTAAATTAACTTAAGAAAACTAAAAATAAAACACTAGAGGTGCCCGAGTTCGAGAGAATTGAAATCAAGTTCAAAGCTAAGTTTGTGAAAATTTGAAGTCTTGGCGGTAATTATGAGTTTGCATTGCTTGAGGACAAGCAATAGTTCGAGTTTGGGGTGTGATAAGTGTTCAAAAGTACTATTTTTTCTTACCCTTTTTACTCATATTATTGTTAGACTTAGGCTCATATTAGTTGCATAGTTAGCCATTCATGCATTAATCCATGTTTCCTTCAATCGTTGAGCTTGATTACATAACTTGGTGATTTTTGTGAAATAGATGCTGCTTTGGTGTGTTTTTGTGTATGTATGTGCAGATCACTTGCCAAAGCAATGCCGAGCTAGTTGCGTGGCAATGCATGAAGGATATGCCGAGCTAGTTGCGGGGCAATGCATGAAGGATAAGAGCTAGTTGCCGGGCAATGCATGAAGGAGACGCCGAGCAGTTGCCATGGCATTTTGTCGACAAAGACAAAATACAATAGGGATGTCGAAATTCATGATTTTACAAGCCCAAGATGACATGGAGCAAGGCCCAAGCCCAAAGGAATTTGATTGCCATGCAGAGATTAAAGAAGAATTAAATTCCAAGAGGATAGAGAAGTTCTAATAGGAATAAAATTATAATAAAGAATTATATTCTTTAAAGATAATTTAATTCCAACTCAAACTCCTCCTCAAAGAAGGACTTTGGCCTAGCCCTATAAATACCAAGGAGATTTCGACAAGATCAAGAGGGAGGGCAAGAGGGAAATTTGGCAAGTCCAAGTAGGGCAAGAGGAGAGAATTTTCGACAAGCATCAAGGGCAAGGAGGATTTGACAAGCCTCTTCCTTCATCTTTGTTCGATTGGGTTCATGCTAGGATTGTTTATCTTGTGTTTCTTTGGAACCTAGCCATGAACTAAATTTACTTGGCTATGGTTATTGTGTTTTGTGGTTGTGAGAAACTATTGGTTTTTGTTTAGGTAATAAGAGTTTGCACTTTTCTATTTCAAGGTTTATTCATTCTTGATTCTTATTATTGTTTGCGAGTGAATTGGGAGAGGATCTCGTGATTTCATCCATTTATCTAATATCGGGAGAGTTAGATTCAAGAAACAAATGAATATGATCTTTATTCAATCCAATGATGGTGAAGATTAATCCGGCTTAGGAATAAGTTAAGGATTTCAACGGCTAAGAGGAGCGCAAGATTGGTTGTTGTTCACCCTTGATTCACGCAGGGATGTATTATCAAGGCATGCACAAATAGCTAGAGTTTCGACTTAGGGATAAGAAGAAACCATTGAAGAACGCTCCGCCGAACCTTGAAGTTGCTGCCCAGTCGCCCAAGTAGTTGCCCAACTAGTCGCCCAAGCAACCATCAATTAGTTGCTACGGCAACCCCGTCGTGCAAGTTGCCACGTCAACTGAGTTGGCCGTGCACTCTTTTACCAAGACAATCCAATCGGCTATCACACCTCAACTCACGATAACCTAGCCTATCTCTCTCAATTGAATTCATCTTTTTATTTACTTAATTGCTTTCTAGATTAGTTATTAGTTAAAACTTCTATAATCCTTTACTTGTGTTTTTACTTTTTACGATTGCAAGAGACTAGATTCTTGAAGTGGCACCAATCCCCTGTGGAGACGATATCTTTTATACTATAACTTGCGGCGTGTATACTTGCACATTTGCGTAGCACTTATTACGCGCAACAAGTTTTTGGCGCCGTTGTCGGGATTGGCAATAGCGACTTTGTTTTTTACTTTCTTGCACTTTCTTTTTATTTTCTTGTTTAAAATTCAAAGGGCTAACAAACTTTGGTTTTGCATTGGTATATGACCAGGCGAGACCGACTTCACCGTAATATCCCTTTGATCCGTAAATCGAACGAACCTTACAAAGACTTAGACGAAGGATAAGAGAAGCAATGGCAAATCAAGACGGCAATATTAATCAAGATGTTCGAGCGGGAGGAGGAGTGATTCTTGCACGAAGCAGAACTATTCGAGACTATCTTGAAGAAGATCTTGATGGACTTAACCGGGAGTTGTCGCACCGAAATTGAAGCCGACCACTTTGAGTTGAAACCGTAATGTTTAATATGATCAACACAATAGGTCAATTTGGCGGCTCAAAGAATCAAGATGCACGACAACATCTCCGAAATCTTTCCTCGAGATTTGCAACTCGTTCAAGATACACGGAGTCACCCCGATGTCTTACGATTAAGATTATTCCCTATTCACCGAGGATAGGCGAAAGCATGGCTAAATAGCATTCTGCCGGATCCATAGCATCTTGGACTGATCTTTGTCGTGATTTCCTTGCTAGATTTAATCCTACAAATTTAATCGATAAGCTTCAGAACGACATTACTTCTTTTCGGGCGAGGAGATGATGAATCCATGTACGAGGCTTGGGAGCGATATAGAGAACTTCTACACAAATGCCTCTACACGGATTCCCGGTGTGGACTCAAGTAACAATGTTTTACAACGCCGTGAATACACCAACAAGGATGTTGCTAGATGCCTCGGCAAACGGCATACTCTTAGATAAGTCGCGGAGGAAGCAATGCAAATTTTAAACAGGCTGGCCAAGAATGACTATCAATTCCCATCTACTAGAAGAGGAGGAGTTAGACGCCAAGCCACAATACATGAACTAGGATCATCGATTCAATTTCGGCACAATTGGTCGCTTTAACCAAGATGGTCGAACATGCAAAAACAAAACAACACACATGAAGTCAAGGTAATGGATTCTTTTTGTGAGTTATGTGGTGATAACCATAATTCTTTCGAATGTATGCAGAATCCAGCTTCTATGTGGGGAATTACAATCGGGCAACAACATGATGTCAAATACATACAATCCAGCTTGGAAGAAGCACCCGAATTTTTCATGGAGTAATCCCAACAATGCTCTAAACAGAACAATCAGAATGCACAAGCATCGGGTTCAGTGAGAATATGCCACGACAGCGGATGCCGCGGCAACAACCGACAACATCTAGTTCTTTGGAAAATTCTCTCAATGCTTTTATGATGAAAAACTGAATCTTATATGGCTGAGAATAGTAATTTCATAAAAGAACTGATGCTTTTATTAACAGGACCGAGATGAGATTGCAAAACCAAGAGGCGGCAATCAAATCATTGGAAAATCAAGTCGGACAATTTGCTCAAAATCTGAACACTAGACCACAAGGAGGTTTACCTAGCGATACTGAAGTCGCAAGAGGAACTGGCCATGAGCAATGTAAGGCAATCACCACCAGAAGTGGCAAACAACTTAGAGAGGTTCAAACCCACTCGTCAAACAAAACTCCACAAAAAGATCACAACGAACCTAGCGGCAAAGCCTCATATGCTGAACCGGGGGAATTGTCGCGCAAACCGGCAATAAACATGCCTCGACAACCGATGACGCCTCGGTTTCTTGTGATAAGCATGCCTCGGCAACCTCAGTTGATAATGCCTCGGCAACTCCAGATGTCCCTGCAATGCCGTCAATCAAATTTCAAACCAATGAAAGGATCGAAGATATCCGACTTCCACCACCATTCCCACAAAGGTTGAAGCGACAAAAGCAAGAATACCAATTCAAGAAGTTTCTTGATATCCTAAAGCAAGTCCACATCAACTTGCCATTGGTGGAAGCAATTGAACAAATGCCAAACTATGCCAAGTTTCTTAAAGACATTATGTCCAAGAGAACAAGGCTAGGAGAGTTTGAAACAGATTCGCTGACGAGAGGGATGCATGGCAATGTTACAATCGCATGCCGCCCAAGTTGAAGGATCCCGGAAGTTTCACAATACCTGTTCTATTGGAAATCACTATGTCGGGAAAGCACTATGCGACCTAGGGGCTAGCATAAACTTGATGCCTAAATCGGTTTTCCGAAACTAGGAATCGGGAAGGCAAGACCTACAATGATTATCTTTGCATGCTAAGCAGACAGATCCTATGTGCATCCGAGAGGAAAAATCGAGGACATCTTGGTAAAAGTTGATAAATTCATTTTTCCCGCTGACTTTATTATTTTGGATTGTGAAGCGGATGAGCATGCACCTATCATTCTCGGGAGACCATTCCTAGCGGCGGGGAGAACTTTGATTGATGTTGAAAAGGAGAACTCACAATGAGGGTGAATGACCAGCAGGTAAAACTAAATGTGTTCCAAACACTAAGGCATGCAGATGATCCGGAAGAATGCCAACTACTTCATGCCACGGCAGAGTTTAACCGATGAAGAATTTAGTTGCCTCAAAGAACTACATTGCCGAACACGAGGAACATGAGGAGTATGAAGAACCGGTCGATGAGGAACAACGAAGAAGAGGCAAATTGGCTAGTCAATCGACCAGGTACATACTTTGAACCTTTGGACTACTCGGGTAAGGAAGGTAAGATCGAAAAACCCTCATCGAAAATCCACCAATTCTTGAGTTGAAACAATTGCGAGCAAACTGAAATATGTATACTTAGGGACCGATAATACATTACCTGTAATTATTTCTTCTAAGTTACAGCCTGAGCAGGAAAAGAAGCTGATCAACATGTTGAAGCTACATAAAAGGCAATAGGGTGGACAATTGCCGACTTGAAGGGAATTAGCCGGCGGTGTGCATGCACATGATCTTGTTGGAAGATGATCACAAACCTTCAATTGAGGCCCGGAGGAGACTGAATCATGCCATGAAAGGGGTTGTAATGAAAGAAATCATCAAGTGGCTTGACGCCGGCATTATATACCCTATCTCCGATAGTGCGTGGGTAAGTCCCGTACAATGTGTGCGAAAAAGGGAGGTATAACAGTGGTAAGCAATGAAAATAATGAACTTATCCCAACCGGGATCTGTGACCGGTTTGAGGGTTTGTATGGACTATCGAAAGCTAAACAAAGCCACTAGGAAAGATCACTTCCCATTACCCTTTATTGATCAAATGCTTGACCGTCTTGCAGGTAAACCCTTTTTTTTGTTTTCTTGATGGTTATTCAGGTTACAATCAGATTGCCATAGCACCAGAAGATCAAGAAAAGACAACCTTCACATGCCCATACGGTACTTATGCCTTCCGAAGGATGCCGTTCGGATTATGTAACGCCCCAGCAACCTTCCAAAGATGCATGATGGCGCTCTTTTCAGACATGGTCGAAGACTTCCTTGAGATCTTCATGGATGATTTTTCGGTTTTTGGTAATGACTTCGACGGCTGTCTCGGAAATTTAGAGAGGGTGTTGGCAAGATGCGAAGAAACGGATTTAGTCCTCAATTGGGAGAAATGCCACTTTATGGTAGATGAAGGAATAGTGCTCAGCCACAAGATTTCATCCAAGGGAATTGAAGTAGACAAAGCCAAGGTGGACGTGATCGAGAGATTACCCCCACCAAATTCGGTTAAAGGAATTCGAAGTTTTCTCGGACATGCAGGTTTTTACAGGAGGTTCATTCATAATTTTTCTAAAATCACTAAACCTTTGTGTAATCTGCTTGAACAGGATAAAGTCTTCGATTTTGATGATTCTTGCACTCAAGCATTCGAAACCCTAAAGAAAAAGCTTGCCTCGGCACCCATTGTCGTTCCACCAGATTGGACGCTACCTTTTGAGCTCATGTGTGATGCAAGTGATTTCGCGGTAGGAGCAGTCCTAGGCCAACGCAAAGGTAAGACCTTCCATGTGATATACTACGCTAGTAAAACTCTTAATGATGCTCAAGTGAATTACACAACAACGGAGAAAGAGTTACTAGCTGTAGTTTTCGCATTTGACAAGTTCCGATCCTATTTAATTGGTACAAAGGTAATTGTTCATACGGACCATTCGGCAATCAAATACTTATTTGCTAAAAAGGATGTTAAACCTCGTTTGATTCGTTGGATATTACTTTTACAAGAATTTGATATTGAAATTAAGGACAGGAAAGGAACAGAAAATCAAGTGGCCGATCACTTATCACGTTTGGAACGCAATAGGGAGAAAGACGCGGATCTAGAGATATGCGATGCATTCCCGGATGAACAAATTCTAATTGCCTCGGCAACCCTCAACGCCTCGGCAACCCATGACGCCTCAGTAACCATGGATGCACATGCCTCGGCAACTCTCGACGCCGCAGCAGTCTTTGACGCACACGCCTCGGCAATTTTGGGAGCAGATACTACGGCAGCACATGCCTCGGCAATACCCTGGTACGCAGATTTAGTTAACTTCCTTGTTTGTGGTATTTTCCGTATGGCATTACTCACCAAGGGAAGAAGCGGTTCCGTCATGATGCTAAGCATTACTTTTGGGACGAGCCTCTTTTGTTTAAACAATGTGCAGATCAGGTTATACGCCGATGTGTCCCTGAAGAAGAGCAACAGAATGTACTCCGGCAATGCCATTCTTCACCCTATGGAGGACATTTTGGAGGAACTCGTACCGCGGCCAAAGTCTTGCAATCCGGTTTGTATTGGCCAACATTGTACAAAGATGCCCAAGACTTTTACAAGCAATGTGATCGTTGCCAGAGGACGGGCAATATCTCTAGACGACATGAGATGCCACTCCAGAACATCATCGAGGTAGAACTGTTCGATGTATGGGGGATCGATTTTATGGGACCTTTCCCATCTTCATTCGGCAACCTCTACATCTTACTCGCCGTCGACTATGTGTCTAAATGGGTAGAGGCAGCTGCAGTTCCCAACAACGATTCCAAGACCGTGCAACGATTCCTGCAGAAAAACATATTTACACGATTTGGGATGCCGAGAGCAATTATCAGCGACGGGGCAAGCATTTTGACAACAGACTAATTGCCAAGATGTTGCAACGCTTCGGCATATCACACAAGATCGCCACGGCATATCACCCACAAACCAACGGACAAGCAGAAATTTCCAACCGGGAGTTGAAGGGAATACTCGAGAAAGTTGTAAATCCCTCAAGGAAGGATTGGTCATTAAGACTAGATGACGCACTTTGGGCATATCGCACTGCATTCAAAACACCATTAGGTATGTCCCCCTTCCGGCTTGTCTATGGTAAAACATGTCATCTACCGGTGGAAATCGAGCACAAGGCGTACTGGGCAATCAAGACCGTGAATATGGATTGGGAAAGTGCCGGACAAAAGCGCTTGATGGATCTCAACGAGATAGAAGAATTTCGTGCACTCGCCTATAACAATGCACGAATCTACAAGGAGAAAGCAAAGCGATGGCATGACAAGAAACTATTGCCACGACAATTCACGCCAAGGCAACTAGTTCTCCTATTCAATTTTCGGCTAAAACTTTTCCTGGGGAAAGCTGAAATCAAGATGGTCGGGACCATTTGAAGTCGTCAAACCATTCTCCCATGGCGCCGTGATAATCAAGTCCATCTCTGACGACCATGAATTCAAAGTTAATGGACAAAGATTGAAGCACTACAATGGTGCCCATGTGGAACGTAACAAGGAAGTGGTCAATTTAGGAGATGCATGAGCATGCTCTCCCTTTTGATATTTTTATTTTTATTTTTATTTTTATTTATTTTTTATTTTTTGTTTTTGTCGATTAGTTAATTATTTATTTTTCATTTTTTTTCCGATTTTTTATTATTATTATTATTTTTTTGCCGATTATTAGTAGTTTTAGGATAGATTTTTTTGATTCAAGTCTAAGAATCCTATTACACATCTTTATTTATTTTCTTTACTAGTTTATCTTTATTTTTAATCCTTATTTGATTTGTTTTTGAATTGTAGGAAAGGAAGTTCAAGAGAAAGAAGGAATTCTAAACCAAGTAGGAAAACATCTTCAACAAGGAAACTAATGGGCTGAATCTAAGGCTTATATAAAGCCTCCAATTCATCCTAACCAAAACCCCTTTGTCGAAAATTCCTACCAAACCCTAACCCAATTGTCGATTTCCCCTAATCCCACCAACTATCTTTTCTATAAAACCCATCACCCTTAACCTATTCCTACTTTCTATCTTGCAACTTTTTAGTTTCTTTTCTTTTCTTTGTTTTTACTCACAACCAAGATCATACATGGCATCCAAGATTAAACTTTTAGTTCATCCAAGTTCCTCCAAAGAACCAAGATACAAGAAGTTTGCTACACCGGCGGTTCAAGAAAGATTTCAATCCAAGTTTGAAAGCCGGAAGATTCATGAAGAACAAGGCTTTGAATACTCGGATCTCAAGATTTGGCCTTGAACCATTCATCTTCAAAAGGATTGCACATCAAAAGTGGCAAATCTTTTGCCATCAACCGAAACGGGTAACATCTCATGGGTAAGAGAATTCTATGCTCACTCACCTAACCCGGATAATCCTTATGTTTTTGTTCGTGACAAGGCCATACTTATAAGTCCCGAAAGCATCAACACCTTTTACGGACTTTACATTGAGAAGGACGAGCATCAAGCCTTCGTTAACCAAATCAATCCCAAGCAACTTGACAAAGTGCTTCAAGAACTCACTCAACCGGGAACTCATTGGAACGACGGTAAATACAAGGGCACGGTAAATCGCCTTCGGCTTAAACCCGAGGCAAAACTATGGAATAAGTTTGTTAAAACTTCTTTAATGCCCTCCACACACAATACTACTGTTGATATACCACGTCTTTTGCTCATACATTCTATTTTGCATAATCGCATCATTAACATTGGAAAAATTATTTGCGATGAGATTTTTGTATGCAGCTCAAAAGATAAGGGTTATCTTTTCTTCCCTTGCTTAATTTCAAATCTTTGCAAGGAGATGCATGTCCCGAGTGAGTCCACCGATGAAAAGGCCCTACCCAAGTCTGGTTGGAATCAAGCACTAATCCGAAAGCTAATGGGAGAGGCACCGGGAGATTCCTCAAGGCCCCCAATTGTCACGGCAACTCCTGCCGCCGCGACAATCCCTAATGCCCAAGCACCTAACGCCAGGGCAACTTGGCCATTAATCCCGGGACACTTTGAAGCACTTTTGCACCCATTGGAAAGCCGCCTAAGGCAAATTGAAGATCGGCAACTAATGTTCATGAGGTACATGAAGGAGCACAACAATGCCATCACCCAAGTCATCCTAGAAAAGTACCCGGACAATCGTGTGCCGTTCCCAAACTTTCCCGCCGAGATTCTTGCCCCGGCAACCAATGAAGCAGTCACCACGGCAACCAAGGAAGCAGACGCCACGGCAACCAACCCTGACGATGCCCCGGCAACCACTGCAAAAGCCAAAGGTAAAGCACCTATGCCCGAATCAACTCCTACGGAATCATTTTCTGATTTTTCAGATTCGGACGAGTCCTCTATTGAACCAATAAAGACCGCACCAATTGAATCCTCCAAACGAAAAGCCATTGACATTGATGAAGAGGATGATGAGGACAACCCCGTACGAGGATCGATTCCACCACCGGCAACAAGAAAACAACCATCGCATTCAAGCAAGAAAATCAAGACGCCAACTAGAAGGAAACTAATCATCTACGATGACGAACTCTCGGAGTAAGTCCTCGTATGCATTTTTATTTTTATTTTTCGTTATTTTTATGCATGCATTGAGGACAATGCCTCACTCGAGTTTGGGGGGGATTGTTATTAGTAATTACCATGTTTAGTTACATTAAGCTTAAGCATTACATTTAGGATACATAAATTGCTTGCCATGCCTTTAATTGGAACAAGAATTGCTTAGATTTGATGAATATTCAATGATGACTTTACCAATGCACTTAATTGATAGAATTTTTATTCTAGGATAACCATGGAAAAACTTAGAATTTTACTATGATGCTAAATTTGATGAAACACTGTTGTGGTTTGATTGATTTAAGGAATTCTAGTAAACTTAGGTCGATAATTAACAAATTGGGGGATTAGAATAAAAATTGGATGAATGCTAGAGGTACCCGAAATTGGCTCTAGCATATGCTAAAAAAAAAAATTCACTAGAGGTGCCCGAAACTGGCTCTAGGAGGCGTTAAAATTTTTTTTAACTAGAGGTGCCCGAAACCGGCTCTAGTCGATTAAATTAACTTAAGAAAACTAAAAATAAAACACTAGAGGTGCCCGAAATTGGCTCTAGTTAAAACATGTTAAAAAAGAACCCAATGAAGTAATTTGAAAACCTATTGTTTGCATAGAATCCGAAAAATCAACTTGCACACAACTCCGCACACACTCACAAGCATTATAGTTTGATTCCGAGTAATTCCTCAGTTTTCTGAAAAATAAAAAGCCAATCATACTTTGTGCCCCGGTTCAGAGAATTGAAATCAAGTTCAAAGCTAAGTTTGTGAAAATTTGAAGTCTTGGCAGGTAATTATGAGTTTGCATTGCTTGAGGACAAGCAATAGTTCGAGTTTGGGGGTGTGATAAGTGTTCAAAAGTACTATTTTTCTTACCCTTTTTACTCATATTATTGTTAGACTTAGGCTCATATTAGTTGCATAGTTAGCCATTCATGCATTAATCCATGTTTCCTTCAATCGTTGAGCTTGATTACATAACTTGGTGATTTTTGTGGAAATAGATGCTGCTTTGGTGTGTTTTTGTGTATGTATGTGCAGGATCACTTGCCAAAGCAATGCCGAGCTAGTTGCCAGGGCAATGCATGAAGGATATGCCGAGCTAGTTGCCAGGGCAATGCATGAAGGATATGCCGAGCTAGTTGCCAGGGCAATGCATGAAGGAGACGCCGAGCCAGTTGCCATGGCATTTGTCGACAAAGACAAAATACAATAGGGATGTCGAAATTCATGATTTTACAAGCCCAAGATGACATGGAGCAAGGCCCAAGCCCAAAGGAATTTGATTGCCATGCAGAGATTAAAGAAGAATTAAATTCCAAGAGGATAGGAGAAGTTCTAATAGGAATAAAATTATAATAAAGAATTATATTCTTTAAAGATAATGTAATTCCAACTCAAACTCCTCCTCAAAGAAGGACTTTGGCCTAGCCCTATAAATACCAAGGAGATTTCGACAAGATCAAGAGGGAGGGCAAGAGGGAAATTTCGGCAAGTCCAAGTAGGGCAAGAGGAGAGAATTTTCGACAAGCATCAAGGGCAAGGAGGATTTCGACAAGCCTCTTCCTTCATCTTTGTTCGATTGGGTTCATGCTAGGGATTGTTTATCTTGTGTTTCTTTGGAACCTAGCCATGAACTAAATTTACTTGGCTATGGTTATTGTGTTTTGTGGTTGTGAGAAACTATTGGTTTTTGTTTAGGCAATAAGAGTTTGCACTTTTCTATTTCAAGGTTTATTCATTCTTGATTCTTATTATTGTTTGCGAGTGAATTGGGAGAGGATCTCGTGATTTCATCCATTTATCTAATATCGGGAGAGTTAGATTCAAGAAACGAATGAATATGATCTTTATTCAATCCAATGATGGTGAAGATTAATCCGGCTTAGGAATAAGTTAAGGATTTCAACGGCTAAGAGGAGCACAAGATTGGTTGTTGTTCACCCTTGATTCACGCAGGGATGTATTATCAAGGCATGCACAAATAGCTAGAGTTTCGACTTAGGTATAAGAAGAAACCATTGAAGAACGCTCCGCCGAACCTTGAAGTTGCTGCCCAGTCGCCCAAGTAGTTGCCCAACTAGTCGCCCAAGCAACCATCAATTAGTTGCTACGGCAACCCCGTCGTGCAAGTTGCCACGGCAACTGAGTTGGCCGTGCACTCTTTTACCAAGACAATCCAATCGGCTATCACACCTCAACTCACGATAACCTAGCCTATCTCTCTCAATTGAATTCATCTTTTCATTTACTTAATTGCTTTCTAGATTAGTTATTAGTTAAAACTTCTATAATCCTTTACTTGTGTTTTTACTTTTTACAGTGCAAGAGACTAGATTCTTGAAGTGGCACCAATCTCTGTGGAGACGATATCTTTTATACTATAACTTGCGACGTGTATACTTGCACATTTGCGTAGCACTTATTACGCGCAACAATGAGCACCATCGGAATAGGTTTCAACGCATCGCTTGTTTAGAGTACAACCTTAGATTTATTGGGCTATGTATTTGTGGGACCATATTGTGTTGTTGTAACTTATTTTGGGATTTGTATTAAGCAAGTTTGAATGTTTTTATATTTTTAACTTATTGGAGCTCCTTTATAAACGTTTTAACTGGTTTATCTACGTTTAAACCATTGGATTTTAAATGATGTTGAAAATCAAATCTTTTGGGCTAACCATGTTGAAAAAATTTATGGTAATGGGCTGGGCTTGAGGCCCAAATGTGACATCTAGTTTAGGGTGTTACAAGATCAACGACGGCTGTCTGGGCAACTAAAGTAATAAATTAGTTGTTACAAAATGGTCATTGAATTTTATAAATGTTACATAATGGTCATTAAACTATTTAATTGTTACATAATGGTAAATTCACTATGTAATTGTTATAAAATGATCATTAAACTATTTAATTGTTATAAAATGATCATTGGACTATTTAATTGTTACAAAATAATTGATTATTACAAAATAATTTGAAAAAGGGTCAAAA
>CM033734.1:41609181-41780243 GCA_019671005.1 Hibiscus mutabilis | reverse complement strand
ATTTAGTTATGCGTTTTGAACATGATTATATAGCTTAACCTCATTTTTAAAAAGTTTTACCAGATTAAAATTCCAACAGGTCCACTATGAAGCCCATTTAGACATGCACACCTTAAACCCCAACAAAATAGAAGAATAATAAGAATAAATCTAATTTTATGACTTAAAATATTTAGTTATGAGTTTTTGAACAAGATTATATAGCTTAACCTCATTTTAAGAACTTATTACTCGGCTAAAATTCCAACGGGTCCACTGTAAAGCCCATTTAGACATGCACGCCTTAAACCCCAACAAAATGGCCGCAAAATAACATTAAATCATATTTTATGACTTAAAATATTTATTTATGGGATTTTGAACATGATTATTTAGCTTAAACCCATTTAGACATGCACGCCTTAAACCCAACAAAACAGCCACAAAATAAGCTTAAATCAAATTTTATGATTTAAAATATTTGATTATGGGCTTTTGAATATGATTATATAGCTTAACCTCAATTTTAGAATTTTTTACTCAGTTAAAATTCCAACGGGTCCACTATAAAGCCCATTTAGACATTCACGCCTTAAACCCCAACAAAACGGCCACAAAATAAGATTAAAACAAATTTTATGATTTAAAAAATTTAGTTATTGATCTTTGAACAAGATTATATAGTTTAAACGCCTTAAACCCCACTTGTACATGCACGCCATAAACCCCAACAAAACGACAGAAAAATAAGATTAAATCACATATTATGACTTAAAATATTTAGATATGGGCTTTTGAACATGATTATATAGCTTAACCTCATTTTTAGAACTTTTCTACTATGTTAAAATTCCAATGGGTCCACTGTAAAGCCCATTGAGACATGCACACCTTAAACCCAACAAAACGACCACAAAATAAGGTTAAATCAAATTTTATGAGTTAAAATATTTGATTATGGGTCTTTAAATATGATTATATAGCTTAAACTCACTTTTAGAACTTTTTACTCGATTAAAATTCCAACGGGTCCACTGTAAAGCTCATTTTGGCATGCACGCCTTAAACCCCAACAAAACGACCGAAAAATAACATTAAATCATATTTTATGACTTAATAAGTTTAGTTATGAGCTTTTGAATATGATTATATAGCTTAACCTCAATTTTAGAACTTTTTACTCGGTTAAAATTCCAACTAATCCACTGTAAAGCTCATTTAGACATGTACGCCATAAACCCCAACAAAATTGCCACAAAATAATATTAAATCAACTTTTTACTCGGTTAAAATTCCAACGGTTCCACTGTAAAGCACATTTAGACATGCAAGCCTCAAACCCTAACAAAATGGCCGAAAAATAAGATTAAATAACATTTTATGACTTAAAATATTTAGTATGGGCTTTTGAACATGATTATATAGCTTAACCTCATTTTTAGAACTATTTACTTAGTTAAAATTCCAACGGGTCCACTATAAAGCCCATGTAGACATGCACGCCTTAAACCCCAATAAAAAGACCGAAAAATAAGATTAAATCAAATTTTATTACTTAAAATATTTAGTTATGGGCTTTTGAACATGATTATATAGCTTAACCTCATTTTCAGAACTATATACTTAGTTAAAATTCAAACGGGTCCACTATAAAGCCCATGTAGACATGCACGCCTTAAACCCCAATAAAACGACCGAAAAATAAGATTAAATCAAATTTTATTACTTAAAATATTTAGTTATGGGCTTTTGAACATGATTATATAGCTTAACCTCATTTTCAGAACTATTTACTTAGTTAAAATTCTAACGGGTCCACTATAAAGCCCATGTAGACATGCACGCCATAAAAACCCTTTTCAAAAAATTTTTACTCGGTTAAAATTCCAGCAGGTCCACTGATAAAGCCCATTTAAACATGCACTCCTTAAACCCAACAAAATGGCTACAAAATAAGATTAAATAAAATTTTATGAGTTAAAATATTTGATTATGGTATTTGGAATATGATTATATATCTTAACCTCATTTTCAAAACTTCTTACTCTATTAAAATTCCAACGGGTCCACTGTAAAGCCCATTTAGACATGCATGCCTTCAACCCAACAAAACGGACGAAAAATAAGATTAAATCACAATTTATGACTTAAAATATTTAGTTATGGGCTTTTGAACATGATTATATAGCTTAACCTCATTTTTAGAACTTTTTACTCGGTTAAAATTCCAACGGGTCCATTGTAAAGCCCATTTAGACATGCACGCCTTAAACCCCAACAAAACTACCGAAAAATAAGATTAAATCATATTTTATGACTTAAAATTTTTAGTTATGGGCTTTTGAACATGATTATATAGCTTAACCTTATTTTCAAAAATTTTTACTCGGTTAAAATTCCAACGGGTCTACTGTAAAGCCCATTTAAACATGCACGCCTTAAACCCAACAAAATGGCCACAAAATAAGATTAAATCAAATTTTATGAGTTAAAATATTTGATTATGGTCTTTGGAATATGATTATATAGCTTAACCTCAATTTCAAAACTTTTTACTTGGTTAAAATTTCAATGGGTCCACAGTAAAGCCCATCTAGACATGCACGCCTTAAACCCAAACAAAATGGCAGCAAAATAAGATTAAATCAAATTTTATGAATTAAAATATTTATTTATGGGGTTTTGAAAATCATCATAAAGCTTAAACTTAATTTTAATACTTTTTACTCGGTTAAAATTCCAACGAGTCCACTATAAAGCCCATTTAGACATGCTCACCTTAAACCCCAACAAAATGGCCAAAAAATATGATTAAATCATATTTTATGACTTAAAATATTTATTTATGGGCTTTTGAACATGATTATATAGCTTAGCCTCATTTTCAAAACTTTTTACTTGGTTAAAATTCCAACGGGTCCATTGTAAAGCCCATTTAGACATTCACGCCTTAAACCAACAAAACGGCCAAAAAATAAGATTAAATCATATTTTACGACTTAAAATATTTATTTAGGGCTTTTGAACATGGTTATATAGCTTTACTTCATTTTTAGGAATTTTCACTCGGTTAAAATTCCAACGGGTCTATTGTAAAGCCCATTTAAACATCCATGCCTAAATCCCAACAAAATGGCCACAAAATAATATTAAATCAAATTTATGAGTTAAAATATTTGATTATGGTCTATGATTATAGAGCTTAACCTCAATTTTAGAACTTTTTACTCAGTTAAAATTCCAACAGGTCCATAGTAAAGCCCATCTAGACATGCACGCCTTATACCCCAACAAAATGGCAGCAAAATAAGATTAAATCAAATTTTAAGAATTAAAATATTTATTTATGGGCTTTTGGACATCATTATACAACTTAAACTCAATTTTAGTACTTTTTACTCGGTTAAAATTTATAAAGCCCATTTAGACATGAACGCCTTAAACCCCAACGAAACGACTCATAAATAAGATTAAATCATATTTTATGGCTTAAAATATTTATTTATGGGCTTTTGAACATGATTACAAAGATTAACCTCATTTTTAGAAATGTTTACTCGTTTAAAATTCCAACGGGTCAACAGTAAAGCCCATTTTGACATGAACACCATAAAACCCAACAAAACGACCGAAAAATAAGATTAAATCACATTTTATGACTTAAAATAATTAGTTATGGGTTTTTGAACATGATTATATAGCCTAACCTCATTTTCAGAAATTTTTACTCGGTTACAATTCCAACGGGCCCATTTTGACATGCACGCCTTAAACCCAACAAAACGGCTAAAAAATATGATAAAATCACATTTTATGACTTAAAATGTTTAGTTATGGACTTTTGAACATGATTATATAGCTTAACCTTATTTTCAAAACTTTTGACTAGGTTAAAATTTCAACAGGTCCACTATAAAGCACATCTAGACATACAAGCCTTAAACCCCAACAAAAATGGTCAAAAAATAAGATTAAAAAATATTTTATGACTTATAATATTTATTTATGAGCTTCTGAATAGGATTATATAGCTTAACCTCATTTTCAGAAGTTTTTAATCTGTTAAAATTTAACGGGTCCACCGTAAAGCCTATTTAGACATGCACGCGTTAAACCCAATAAAATGACCAAACAATATGATTAAATTACATTTTATGACTTAAAATATTTATTTATGGGCTTTTGAACCTGATTATATAGCTTAACCTCATTTTTAGAAAGTTTTACTTGGTTAAAATTCCAACGGATCTACTATAAAGCCCATTTAAATATTCACGCCTTAATCCCAACAAAACGGCCAAAAAATAAGATTAAATCAAATTTTATGAGTTAAAATATTTGACTATGGGCTTTTGAATATGATTATATAGCTTAACCTCAATTTTAAACTTTTTACTCGGTTAAAATTCCAACGGGTTCACAGTAAAGCCCTTCTAGAGTCTACTCTTCGAACTCTATGTTTTGATGTAAATAATTCATAGAATACTTGCTTGGTTGATGAGATTTGATATGAGAAAGAAATTAGGGTTTATGAACAAATTGAGGCTTTTATGATTTTATGAATCCATGGTTGATTTTAAGTTAGAATCATTCTTGTATGATGGTAGAATCATGTTATTGAGTTAGGATTTAAACCCTAAATATTTTGGTTTGTATAGAGAAGATTAGGGTTTATGGATTCAAGTCTAACTTAAGGTTTGTGATGTTGGATTAATGATCTAGTAAGCTTGATTTGTTGCTTTGAAGCAAAACCCCAAGTTAAATACATAGGGACCATTTGGTTAAGCTTCAAAATTAAGGGACCAGATCTGATTTTTATGAATTTGTTGTGTATTTATATTATTAATAATTTTATAGACATGAAAATGAAGTTAGAATGCTAAACCGACGATTAATCACATTAGTGACCATTTTGACAAATTGTCAAACTTGAATGGTCTATTCAGCAAAGAGGATATGTAGAAGGAGTAAATCTGATTTTTAGTTAAAATGATGGAATTAAGGTAATAATGTTGATTGGAGGACTAATTTGCAAAGTTAAGAAGCTTGAATCCTTATATTTGAAATTTTGGTGACCATCTCGACAAATCAAGGGAAATTAGAGAAGTAAAGGTTTAAGCTTATTTTGATAAAGGATTAAAGAGAACATATGAATACAAGCTTTATTCTAGTCATTTGAAGTAAAGTGATTGGACTAAACAGACAAGTAGAGAAATAAGAAGAAGTTGGTGTAAATTAGAAGTTATTTATGGAAAGTTATGTTGGAATTGAATTATGGCAGTAAGTTTAAAAATTCGCCATACATTCTACAAAAATGGTTAGATGATGAATTTTATACCATTGTAAATATTTGTTAGTCTAGTTTTGTTTCCAACAAACGGAGACTGATTTCGAGTTCTGAGTTAAAAGATATGAATTTTTAATCAAATGAAGGTCAGAAAAATAAGAGAGCAGTTTTCTGCCTAGACAATCTATGACTTGAATTCAGTGATTTTTGTATAATTTTTGTAGATTTTATTAATTTATGTAGCTTATACCGTTAGAACCGTTATCGATTATAGTTTCTCGAATATAAAGGAAATTAAGATCCAGTATGTATTCTGCCCTGTATAAGTAAATCTTTGAAGGTAGCACAAGCTGTCAGAAAATGTAATTTGAAACATTTTGTTTTCAAATGTTAGTTAGCAAGCTCGGAAGAATTATTGGAAGTTCAAAATGGTCAGTAAGAACCATAATGAGTTTTTTGAACAGTACAAGGAAGAAAGAAAAAATAATTGGAAATTTTATATTGGAATGATTATATTAGACAACATGTTTAAGATATTGTTAGATTTGAATCTAACTAATATTTTATTTTATTCATGTGATTAATGAAGTCAAGTACGAATCAAAGAAGGTTCGAGGTTCTATGAAAGAAAGGATCGAACCAGTACTTAGTGAGGCATTGTGTTAAGTGGCCAAGGTGAGTGCAATGCATACATAACATGATACATGGATGTTTTATACATCATAAGGAAGACTTGCGATGAGTCTACCTTGTTTATATATTGGCATGATATTTATGTCATTGATCATATGATTGACATATTTTAAATATGTCAAAAGTTGAATATAAATGCATGGATCACTAGTTATATATGATGTTATATTATGAATGTTATTTCGGGTATGAACTGCCCAATGTTAAATTATGTTGATATACATTGATATGGATGAAATAAATATGGAATATATGCCCAAGTATGTCATTGAGGGACAAGGTATAGTTGGCATGCTATAGAGTCCAGCAGCACGCTGCATACTCGGTTTAGCACTATAGTGTATATAATGGACACTTAGTGTATATGGTTAGCACAGCCTTATAATGTGCGGATGGTTAGCACACCCTTATAATGTGTGGATGGTTAGCACAACCTTATAATGTGCGGATGGTTAGCACAGCCTTATAATGTGCGAATGGTGGGCATGACCTTATGTGTATTAGCACTTCGGTGCATATTTGACTCGTGTACCCAGGGTACTCATAGGCTTATATTTGGGCTATGGTTTATTGGTTAATAAAAGATAAACAGGTGAAGAAGCTTATGAGCTTATGGAACAAATGGAAGATCATGATGCATTTATGCATATATGGCATATTGTGACAAATGGCCAAGCATGAAAGTTTAATGGCATTGACATGTAGTAAATCATTACCAATGCAGTAAAAAGGTTAGTATATTGTCATATGGCATGTTATATATATATATATATGCAGCCTTGAGGTTTAATAAACCATGAAATTGAATAAACCTATTTAGTTGTTTTTAAATCTTGATTATTGCCTCACTAAGTTCGTACTTAGCGTGTGTTTGATTGTGCACATTGTAGCGATGTCTTCTTCGCTAAAAAAACGAGTGTTTCGAAGTGTTTGTGATTTTTCGGATATAAAATGTTTATCATGGGGTTTTAAAAATACCGTATTTTATTTAAAGAAAAGGAGTCGCCACAGGCCATTTAGGTAGGCCGGACACCATAAAACCAGAGATTTAAAAACTATTGGGTTCGAGAGTCGGTTACGGATGGGGAAGGATTAGCACCCCCACACCGCCCAAAATTGGTACTTTAATAATTACCGCTTTATTAATATTAGAATTTTCCGATTAAAGTGACGATTAGTTTAAAATTCGGTTATAATTGGGAATAAATTTTAAAGGCTTCGTTATCCGAGAGTAAGCGCCCAACCACTATCACTACGCCTGATACTGGCCCCGTTTACGCTCGGATAAAACGGCACCGCATTGACATTATATATTCCATTATGCAAACTTAGTGAGCAAAATATAAAACATGGCAAATAATTTAAATACAATACAAATAAATATTAACATAATAGAATACTAATCTAACATAAATAAAATACTAATCTAAAACATACATACATAAATATTAATCTAACTCATAAATAAAAACAAATCTAACATAAATAAAATACTAACATTCATAAATATTAATCTAACACATAAAAAACAAATTTAACATAAATAAAATACTAACATTCATAAATATTAATCTAACACATAAAAAACAAATTTAACATAACTAAAATATTAATATAAAACATAAACTTAAAACATAATAAATATTAATCTAAAGCATAAATAAACATACAAAGTAAAAAGAACACAATTTTAAATTAACTAATACTTCATTAAATCATAAAAATTACAACATAAATAAAAAGGAAAGAAAATATACCTAACTAGGAGCTCGAATGACGAACCCCGACTGAACCCCACAGGGATCTACCACGACCTCTCCAAAAATATTAACTAGATCGGATCCAAAATAGGACCCCGATCGAATGTTGGATCGAACCAATCGGGGGTGAGGGCATCGCCCTAACCTCAGCCAGCCCTTGCGGCGGCGGCCATGGCTCCCACGAATTGGGTGCCAATTCTCTTGCCAATTTGTTGGCAAATTTGGCGTGAAATTCCTTGGCCAATTGGGCGTGCTTTTTGGGAGTGAAATTGGCTGCCCCCATGCCTTGTATTTATAGGCATGGGGTGGGTGAAATAGGGTGACGTAGAGCAACATGCTCCGCGTATTTTTTTAATATTTATTTATTTATTTATTGATAATATATTTATTTATTATCATTTTTTCATTAATTTTATATTAATAATATTATTATTAAAATAATACTAATAACACTAAAACCCGGTCAAAAATGAGTGATTACAGTTGCCCCTCTTTGCTTGTTCTTGTGAAACGAGGACAAAGCAAAGATCAAAAGCACTCATTTTTGACCTACTTTCTTGTCTTTGGCTTCGGAATCACGTGTTCTTCTGGAACCCTTCGCTTTTCCTTAGCTGAATCTTCAAGCTGGTAAGTTCTTCCTATATAGAACTTCTTCACCTTCTGATCTTGGAACTATAGGTCCTCCCTATATAGAACCTTTCATTCAAGCCTCGAGTTATGAGTCCCTCCTATATAGAACTTTTCATTACGAGATGGTAAAGCTTGGAGTCCTTCCTATATAGAACTCTTCACCTTCAACGCTGGTTTCTCCTATATAAAACCTTTTGCGTCATTGATGGATTCTTCTTCCACCGGGAGTTCCTCCTATATAAAATTGCTATTCTTCAAACCACGAGCCGCCACGGTCCTTCCTATATAGAACTTTAAGCTTACGAAATCTCAGAGCTACAGTTTCTTCCTATATAGAACCTTTCACTCTAAGATAGTAAAGCTCGGAGCCCTTCCTATATAGGACTCTTCGCTTTCAACACAATAGGTTTTCCCTATATAAAACCTTGTGTATCATGGGTGAATTCCTTCACGGAGTTCTTCCTATATAGAACTGCTAGTCTTCACCCCGGAGCCGTCGATCCTTCCTATATATAACTTTTAGCTTCAAAATCTCTGAGCTACGGGTTCTTCCTATATAGAACCTTTCACTCTAAGACAGTAAAGCTCGGAGCCCTTCCTCTATAGGACTCTTCGCCTTCAACACAACGGGTTTTCCCTATATAAAACCTTATGTGTCATGGGTGAATTCCTTCGACTGGAAGTTCTTCCTTATAGAACTGCTAGTCTTCACCCTGGAGCTGGAAGACCTTCCTATATAAAACTTTCAGCTCCTGAAGCCTCGGAGCGGCGGATTCTTCCTACATAGAACCTCTCGCTACGGGAGCTTGAAAATATAGGCCCTTCCTATATAGAAACTTTATCTTCAAATTTTTCTTTTCTCTTTTTCCTTTTTTTCCTTTTTCTGCTCTCTTTTTTTCTTTTTCTTCCTTTTCTCTTCTCTTCTTTTTTCTATCTCGTTTTTCTTAACAAGGCTGTTGATATCTTTGGACTTACGCTACTAAGGTAGCCAAAATCTTTCTTCAATTTGGGGACTCACGCCGAAAATGGCTACTGATTTTTCTTCAAATTTGGGGACTCACGCCGAAAAATGGCTGCCAAAACTTCTTCAAATTTAGGGACTCACGCCGAAAATGGCTGCCAAAACTTCTTCAAATTTAGGGACTCACGCCGAAAATGGCTGCCAATCTTCTAGGACTCACGCTGCTATAGTCACAAAATCTTTCTTCAAATTTTGGGGACTCACGCCAAAAATGGCTGCCAAAACTTTCTTCAATTTGGGGACTCACGCCGAAAATGGCTGCCAATCTTTCTTCAATTTGGGGACTCACGCCGAAAATGGCTGCCAAAACTTCTTCAAATTTAGGGACTCACGCCGAAAATGGCTGCCAATCTTCTAGGACTCACGCTGCTATAGCTGCCGAAATCTTTCTTCAAATTTTGGGGACTCACGCCGAAAGTGGCTGCCAAAATTTTCTTCAATTTGGGGACTCACGCTGAAAATGGCTGCCAATCTTTCTTCAATTTGGGGACTTACGCCGAAAATGGCTGCCAAAACTTCTTCAATTTGGGGACTCACGCCGAAAATGGCTGCCAAAACTTCTTCAAATTTAGGGACTCACACCGAAAATGGCTGCCAATATTCTAGGACTCACGTTGCTATAGCTGCCGAAATCTTTCTTCAAATTTTGGGGACTCACGCCGAAAGTGGCTGCCAAAACTTTCTTCAATTTGGGGACTCACGCTGAAAATGGCTGCCAATCTTTCTTCAAATTTGAGGACTCACGCCAAAATGGCTGCCAAAACTTCTTCAAATTTAGGGACTTAGACCGAAAATGGCTGCCAAAACTTCTTCAAATTTTAGGGACTCAAGCCGAAGGTGGCTGCCAAACTTTCTTCAAATTTTAGGGACTCACGCCAAAGGTGGCTGCCAAACTTTCTTCAAATTTTAGGGACTCACGCCGAAGGTGGCTGCCAATTTTTCTTCATTTAACGAAATCCACTTCTTAATACTCTTTGATAATTCTTTAAGTACCTGTCCAAAACAAGCAAAAATTGGCATGCCCCTATCTATATGATGCATGCAAGGTAATGCTTTCTTTCTCTTCTTTTTCTCTTTTCTCTCTTCTTATTTTCTTTTTCTCTTCTTCTTTTTTCCTTTTTCTTTGAGCCCTTTTTTTTTCTAAAGTCTCACACCCTGAAAGGTCGCTCCTCAGATTTCTTCATCTCTTTACTTCTTCACTGTAGGCTCTTAAATCCTCATTTGAACATGCTTTTAAACCTTTTGTGCGAAAGGCTTTCTTGTCTTCAGGGTTATCACTTGTCTTCATAAATGATCCTCTGGTTCTTATATTATTCTTATAAGAACCATTGTCATCTTCTTCGCTTGGCGTTGCCCCATTCAACCATGGGCTCCACTGCTTTGAACTTTCTGACCCATCATACAGAGCCTTGATCTATTTCTAGTCACCAGGGTGAGCCAAAATGCTTCCATCCCCTGAGCTCATCCTTGATCTTCTCGTAGCACTTCGACGGGAACTAACTCTCGGTCCCTATGCTTTAAATCTCATTATCATTCATTTTTAAAGTAATGCAAAAGGCAATTTACTTGTGTATATTTCAAAAAATAATGATTGTTTGAAAAGATAACAGTCATTTCGAAAATCACAACTTGGACGGGATACCAAACATTTTGAGAACATTGTTTGGAACAAATGGTAAACATTTTTTCTCACTTTTTTAAGGACCAAACATTTTTTCAAAAAAGTTAATGTTTGGAGAATGGTAATCAAAATTCGAAGTATATTGCCAAACATTTTTTTTAAAAAACCAATGTTTGGGGGAAATGGTAAACATCAAAACTTTGGGAGAAAATGTCAAATCTTTTAAAACATGTTTGCCCTGAAATATCAAACACCATAGCACATCTGCTTCAAGTTGCCAGAGATCAACTCTAATGAAGCACATATTTAGAAGATCTTGACCATTGTGGAGATATATGCCAATGTATAGTTTCTCCTGGTCTAATAGGCTTTTGAGAGGAACAACCCTACCTAGTTTCTACCCCGTTTAAGGTGGCTCTCTTAATCTCACTATCTCACAATGCCTTATCCTTCCCTCATTTGGGTGTCGATCAAGCACTTAGAAGTTTGACGTTCCTTGAAGCAAAGTTAACCCTTATAGGCGGAATGAAATCTGAAGACATTCTCATTCAACTTGGATATCTATGGATGACCAGAATGGTCTTTGGGGCTTGTAATGTAGGCCTTTGGTTTATGGTTAAGTGGAACAATATTTCTGTACTTGTGTAACTTGGATATGCCCATTATTCCTTCCCTTTTTTGGATCACTCTAGACTGCCCGTTTTCGGGTTTTCACCCTAGAGTTCATTTCCTTTCTTTTTACTGTAGGCTGCCTTGCATACTGGCTATATACTAATGTTCGTTTTCTGTTCAAGAATGTTTGATCCTCCAAAACTCCTCGGAACTGAGATTTCTTGAAGGACTATGAATACATTTCTGGGAATTCTTGTGATTGGCATGCCCATATGAAATGTTATTCTTTCTTTCTTCTTTTCTTTTCTTTTCTTTTTCTTTTCTTTTTTCTTTTTCACTTTTTTTCTTGGATCGCTCTAGACTGCCCATTTTTAGGTTTTCACCCTAGAGGTCACTTTCTTCAGTGTATTTTGGTTGGATATTGATGCCAACAGGCTCAGGCAGACTACTCATTTTCTTCATTTTCAGGATCACTCTAGCTGTCCATTTTTGGGTTTTCACCCTAGATGCCATTTCCTTTTTCGAAATTGGCAATCTTCGGGCCGACTTGTCTTGACTTGGCTTCAATTCGAGCTTCTATACAGATTTTCAAAACTGATATTTACTTGAAATGTGGATTCCTTGTGTCTCTTGCTCATAGTTGAAGTCTTGTTCTTGTATTGTTTGTTCTGCGTGTGAAGCATATACAATATTCTTTCTTTCTTTTTCTTTTTTTCTTTTTCCTTTCTTCTCTTTTTTTTCTCTCTCTTTCTTCTTTTTTATTTTTCTTTTCTTTTTTTGTTTTGTTTTGTTTTCTTTTTCTTTTTGTTTTAGACTGCCCATTTTGGATTTTTAGCCTTGAATCTCTTTCTTCTTATTCGAGTCTATAAATGTATCCTTGAATCAACATGTATCTATACTGGTGTTGATGATATCTTCTGCTCGAAGTTACTTGCCTCTCTGCAGCTCTTCTGATATTTACTCGATCTGGATTGCTTCGGCCTTCTGATTACCATTTCTCTCTTTTTTTTTTGGTTTTTCGTTTGGACATATCCATGTTTTCAACCACTTTCTTCTGATGATTTTCTGATCTTCGTATCCAATCTGTCTGGACTCATCTCTGTCTTTTGGTAAAGTAAAAGAATATCATTCGTTGTCAAATTCACAGATGTCCTGAGAATGCCTTCAGGGGGTAGAGGTTTAGGGTCAACTTTCGTTTCAAGGATCTTAAACGACAAGTGCCTGAGAAGATAAATTCTTAAAATGGGAACTGCCCATTGTCTAAACACTCGCTTTTGCTCCTCTGTTGGCCTAAGTAAACTAGTAGATACTCACATTTACAGTATCCCCACAACATTCAATCTCTTCTAAATATATGCAACTTAGAGTTGATATTTGAGTCTGAAGCAGATGTACTGTTGCATTCAAAATTCGAGGACCTAGTATAGAAATGATATATATGTCTATTCAAAAATGCATGTATATGCATATGGGAGAACAAAACTACCCTATAAAAATAAAATGTTTAAAGAATCAAGAATGTAAAAATGCCTTTCTAAATGGAAATGTGATTTTTAATTCTAAAAATATCTGTTTGAGTGTTTTTTTCTTCTTTTTTTCAAAGCATTGAGCATTTCTTTGTGAACTGATGGGAAAACCATAGGGACCTCCAGACTACCTCCCGAGTACTAACTCATTCCAGTCCTTTGTAGTGTAGGCTTGTGCCACTTCTATTGTTTTTCCTTGCTGGATCAATTCTTGTCATGACTCCCTCGTCAACCAACTTCTTGATTTCTTCTATTAACAACTTCAAATTTCTTGGTGCCATGCCCCGGTGCCTTAATGTAGAACTCACATGCACTGTATGGATTAAAACTGTGGGCAGATGAGCTGGGTGTAATCTTTATCGGCTCGGAGGTAAGGTACTAACCCTTGACCAGATGAGGCCATATGGAATACTCTGAATATCTCTAAATATGTACTTGTTCGAGGAATTTTTCTAGGTGATTCAGAGGAATCTACCTGTCTTCTTCTCTTATGATCACGAGAACCTTGAAAGTGGTACCCATTTATCTCTTTCTTTCCTTCTGCTCCTAGACAAGTCTGGTCTTTAAACTTAGGCCTCAAAGTGCATGTTCGTTTCTCTCTCCGACTGTCATTAAGTCCTCAAAGCTGGCCTTCATTTTCTCGAGCATCTTATTAAAGAAGAAATATGAAAGGTGGCATGTAAGTCACTTTCCTCTTCATCTACGAGAGGTTGTACCTGGGTTGCTAATCACAGCCACCTCAAAGCACGTTTCTTGAAGCCTTCATTAGGTTTCATCTTCGTACCCTGGAGATACTGATGACTTAGTGCTAGGTCCAAAGCATATCATATCACGGTAGGTCCAGCTAGACTGTCGGGGAAGTAGTGGATTGGTAATTTTTCAATGCAGCCCTCCATTTTTTGCAGAATATGGTCACGTGAATCTTGGGGCATCTTATTCCATCATCATGTGCAAATCTGGGAATCTTTGAAATCTGGAAGAACGACCAAACCAGGGTTGAAACAGAGCTTTCTTGCATTAAAGGCATCAAACTTCTTTTTTTCTCTCTTTTTCTCTCGAGTCCATCTTCTAACTGCTCGAATCTTGATTTTTGAGTGTCTTCAATTCTTTTATCCATGATAAAACCCTAATTGGTCTTTGAATTACTCCTCATAAAGTTTATGCAAGGTAATAATAATGCAATGTACTGATAATGTCATGTAAAACATGCTAGGATCGTGCAAAGCAATGCAATGCAATCCTAAAATATAAACATGAATGCAATAAGGTATTGATTCCAAAAGTGATCCCCATAGAACGACGTTCATTGAGGCCAAAAGGTTTCATTATATCAGATATTAGATATTTACAGTTACTGATAAGCTTCAGTGCCTACTTTCTTAACTTCATCCAATAGTCTGATCAGCTTGCCTCTGTAGTCTAACACTTGATCCATGTTCTGACAAAGCCTGCCACCTTGTTGAGCCGCCTTACCTGCTCGAGTAATATCGATCTTCGGGTCTTCATCTATCCCCTGCTTAGTCTTTCCTAGCTTGGAATTTGCCCTTTTCAACTGAAGAATGTTGAATTGTCATTGCTCTGTCGTAAACTTGTTTCCAAAACTCTTGTTAATGGCTAAGTTATTCTGTAGCTCATCTCTGGAGACTGTCGTACCTATTCCCAATTCCTTCAAACTTACCTGATAACAGCCTGACTTGATTCTCGCTTGACTAGTTTCTCTTCTTCCAATATTCTGAGTCGTCTTTCAACTGGACAATACCGTTCATCTATTCTTTAAAGGTGACCCAATCTGATATTCTTAAACACTCAGGAAAGCTTCTGATGATCATTCTGCAAATTCAATTTTATCCAAGTTATCTCTTTACTATCTGAGCTGGCTGAACTCGAAAGAATATCCCTCTCCTGGGATGCCCCTATATCCGATCTTCAAATATAGCTCGCTTGAGTGACCCTCTTCGGTATTACTCGAACTTTGTCCTGGATATTGATTCCTCCTCAACTTTGCCCCTCGGGTGATTGTTAGCTCACTATAGAATTGGGGAACTCCGTCTTCGAAACCTAAAATCCTCATCGCGATAAGATCTTGAACTCATTCCTCAGGGCCCCGCAATCCTCAATATCGTGACCTAAACTTCCTAAATTGCAATTGCCTCTAGCACGTGTGTCGTAATCTCTCGGATAAGACGGTCTCTTCGCTAGAGACTTCACCAAGGTAATAAGGCTCTTGTCGATGAACATTAGGAGTAGTTCGGTGTACCTCGCAGGAATTGAGATAAACTTCTTTTCATTACTTGCTTCTCAAGTTTCTTCTGGACCGAGCTCTATTTTTTTTGAAAGCCCGACTCAAGCATACCTTCCGCCTGTTTATTGATGCAGATCACAAAAAGGGTTCAATTTGTCGTATTTGGCTGACTTGGAGGTAGAATTTTGACTATCTCGCTCTCTATTCTGATCCTTAATCGGTTCTTCTTTCGGTTTGATGGATTGCTTACCTTTCGTCAAAGTATTCATCTGATTCATCACGTCTTCCCTCTGCTTCTTTCAACTCTTGCACTTTACTTTGCTCATTACCAGTACCGTGTTTCCTTACCATGTCTGACCTGAAGTCCTCAGATGGTTCCTCTTCTATTGTCTCCGATCTTGTTCTCGGGACAAAACCACGATTCGTGCCCTCTAATATCCGACCGCACGACCCTTTGCCAATTATGAACGATTTACGAGATTTGAGGAACCACTTCGGGAATCAATACCCTATAAATGCGAGAATGCATGCAAATGCGATGTTGATTCTCGAACAGTCTTTGAAAAGCTTTCAATAGAGAAATGTATGTTTGCAAGAAATTAATAATGAATTACAGCAACATTGAATTTATTCGAGACCTTGACTTGGGAAGCAAAACACTGTGCTCCACGCCTCGATGTCGTCTTCAGGATGATGGATGACTCCGTCTTCTCCTCTTATTCTATTCTATGGACTCGTGACGTCGTGATCTTTATTTTTGTGGCTTCGAAGGACATCGGACAATATATTTTCTTTTGTAGATCCGGGTACGTCTAAACAGGATGGATTCTACCGATCCTAGGGAGTACTTTAAAACTTTTTGGGATTTAAATTAAAATTTTCAAGGATCATTTGGTTTAAAAATTTCCCCTTTTATTATCAAAAGTTTTAACTTACTTAAAAATGAAACTTTTAGGTTTCTTTTTTTGTTATTATTATTATTCTGAAAGTTTTATGAGGGAAGAAGTTTCAAAGCAAAATAATAATATTTTCAATTTTTTTTAAATGATTTAAATTAAAATCTGAGTTTTTTTTTTAAAATGGTCAAATGTGAAGATTTAAAATTGGGGTTCTGCGTGCCCTGATCAATCTTCTCAAATCGCGCGTGCCTTACTATCATACCATCTTCTTTTCGCGATTGGTCTTTGCTCGGCCTAACTTGATACTTTAATATTATTATCGTTTTCGCAAAGTAGACTTTTTCTATTTTGAAAGCCTTTTAATGAACTGTTTTGAATCAACACCATGTCATGATATGCAACATGAATGCAAATAAAGGCGTTGATTCCGCTGGTAATCACCCTTTCGAACGACTTTCATGGGAATTAAAGGGTCCAGATTACAAAAAAAATCCATATTACAAAAGAAGTCTTTATTACAAAAAGAGTCCCTATTACAAAAAGTCTTAATTACAAAACAAAGTTCTACACATAAGCCCTAACTCTACCTCCTAGCTCCTCGACAGCTCTGAGCAACCTGATAAACCTTGCTGCTTGTTCCATGTCAGGGGTTACGAAAGGTCGGAGAGTCCCGGCTTCGGTAGCTAAGTCATTCACACACTTTGTAGCTCGTTGTATGTCCACCATCAGGGTCTCGTGTGTATACTTTGGCACTGCACGCTTGCTCGGCAAATCGTTACTTCGGATCTGTTGATTAATCTCTGACCAATGTCGCGCGACTGAATCGATGTCGTCCTTCCTAAGACACCTTTTTTCCATGATGAAAGATTTTCTAATCGGGCAAACCACTTGAATCAACGCCTCTCTGTAATGTGGATGCAATGATAATGCAACAAAAGTATGTGTAAAATAAAAATAAAAATAAAACACAAAAAATGAGTTAGTACCGGATAAAAATAATAAATAAATCGACAAATAAAATAAAATAAGGTAAACAAAAAAAACCCTATTTATCCCGTCTAAAACACCTAAGGTTATCCGCATGGCTCTAAACGGGTGGGTTTCTATATGTTCTCTACATGCAGTGTTGGTGCTAGGAGGTACCCGAATTGTCCTTGATGTCCTCTACTAAGAGTAGCAAGGCCCCCGATCATCACCCATTATAGGCTCCTTTCAACCAGGTTCAATTCAGGGGGACCCATTCGCTTATGCCCGTACGAAGAAACGATATCCTTACGAAAGCATAAGGTACTCGAGCCCCGAAGGTACTTGCTAGGCCCATATGGGAGAATGATATCTCCACGAAAGCATTAGCGTTTTCCCCCCACTTAAAAAACGGGTTTATATGCCATATTTTAAATGCGTTAAAATAAACGCGCAATTAAAACCGAATGTTAATTTAATAGTCACTTTAACCCGGAATTTCTAATATTAATAAAGCGGTAATTATTTTAAAAAGCTTGACTCTCTTCTTGTTTTCGAAAAACAAAAAATTGTCCCCAGCGGAGTCGCCATCTGTAGCGATGTCTTCTTCGCTAAAAAACCGAGTGTTTCAAAGTGTTTGTGATTTTTCGGATATAAAATGTTTATCCGTGGGGTTTTAAAAATACCGTATTTTATTTAAAGAAAAGGAGTCGCCACTGGCCACTTAGGTAGGCCGGACACCATAAAACCAGAGATTTAAAAACTATTGGGTTCGGGAGTCGGTTACGGATGGGGAAGGATTAGCACCCCCACACCGCCCAAAATTGGTACTTTAATAATTACCGCTTTATTAATATTAGAATTTCCGGATTAAAGTGACGATTAGTTTAAAATTCGGTTATAATTGCGAATAAATTTTAAAGGCTTCGTTATCCAAGAGTAAACGCCCAACCACTATCACTACGCCTGATACTGGCCCCGTTTATGCTTGGATAAAAGGGCACCACATTGACATTATATATTTCATTATGCAAACTTAGTGAGCAAAATATAAAACATGGCAAATAATTTAAATACAATACAAATAAATATTAACATAATAGAATACTAATCTAACATAAATAAAATACTAATCTAAAACATACATACATAAATATTAATCTAACTCATAAATAAAAACAAATCTAACATAAATAAAATACTAACATTCATAAATATTAATCTAACACATAAAAAACAAATTTAACATAACTAAAATATTAATATAAAACATAAACTTAAAACATAATAAATATTAATCTAAAGCATAAATAAACATACAAAGTAAAAAGAACACAATTTTAAATTAACTAATACTTCATTAAATCATAAAAATTACAACATAAATAAAAAGGAAAGAAAATATACCTAACTAGGAGCTCGAATGACGAACCCCGACTGAACCCCACCGGGATCTACCACGACCTCTCCAAAAATATTAACTAGATCGGATCCAAAATAGGACCCCGATCGAATGTTGGATCGAACCAACTGGGGCCGAGGGCACTGCCCCCAACCCCGGCCAGCCTTGCGGCCCGCCATGGCTCTCACGAATTGGGTGCCAATTCTCTTGCCAATTTGTTGGCAAATTTGGCGTGAAATTCCTTGGCCAATTGGGCGTGCTTTTTGGGAGTGAAATTGGCTGCCCCCATGCCTTGTATTTATAGGCATAGGGTAGGTGAAATGGGGTGACGTGGAGCAACATGCTCCACGTATTTTTTTAATATTTAATATATATTTTTTTTTGATAATATATTTTTTTATTATTATTTTTTCATTAATTTTATATTAATAATATTATTATTAAAATAATACTAATAACACTAAAACCCGGTCAAAAATGAGTGATTACACACATGTAGGTAAATCAAGATGAGAGTGATAAGAACATTGCATCAATATGGGAAAGCTCAACATGTAATCACAATAATGACATCCTAATTGAGGTTTAATTATTATAGTGGCATGTATACTTGCTAAACCTATTTGAGTTGTGATTGGCCTTTAAAGTTCGTTATGGTTTCATGATAATTGGCGTTTCTGGAAAGATTCAAAGTTAAGAATAATCTCAGGTGATGAGTTGCATGCTAAGATAATTGATTTATGATTTGAACTTGAATAAATATTTATGTTGGTTTTAAATAAAGTTAAGCGTGCTTGGGCTAGAGCAAATTTTAGGATGGGTGACCATTGAGAAGTTTTTCTAAAAATTTTAAATTACCCAGAATTTTGATTAAAGTTGTAATGTTTTCCGACTCGTACTCGGTGTACGGATACGTGAAGGGGGTGTTACATTTATTAGTATCAGAGCTACAGGTTTAGCTGGTTCTGGAGTCGAACGAAGTATGGTAAAGGTCAAAACTATATACATGCCACTAGGATGTCAGTATTTCTAATGATTTTACTTGTTTGAATGGATGCAATTGCTCACTTCATTATGATAATAATGTTAAATTCCAATGTGTGAGGGTAAAAGAATCGTGTCAGGTGTTTAGGCGAGTGGATCAACAAGAGATTCACGAAAATGATAAGGTTAATGATAATATTCTACCCTCAGCTTAGCATGGTTCCACTTTATAGAACTTTTTACACAGTTAAAGTTCCAATAGGTCCACTTTAAAGCCCATTTAAACATGCACGCCTTAAACCCAAACAAAACAGCCGAAAAATAAGATTAAATCACATTATATGACTTAAAATATTTATTTATAGGCTTTTGAACAAGATTATATAGCTTAACCTATTTTTCAGAAATTTTTACTCGGTTAAAATTCTAACGGGTCCACTGTAAAGCCCATTTAGACATGCACGCCTTAAACCCCAACAAAATGGGTGCAAAATAAGATTAAATCAAAATTTATGAATTAAAATATTTATTTATGGGTTTTTGACTTGATTATACAGCTTAACCTCAGTTTAAGAACTTTTTACTCGTTTAAAATTTCAACAGGTCCACTATAAAGCCCATTTATTCATGCACGCCTTAAACCCAACAAAACAGAAGAAAAATAAGATCAAATCAAATTTTATGAATTAAAATATTTATTTGTGGTCTTTTGAACATGATTATATAGCTTAAACTAATTTTTAGAACTTTTTACTCTGTTAAAATTCCAACGGTCCACTCTAAAGCCCATTTAGACATGCACTCCTTAAACCCCAACAAAATGGCCACAAAATAATATTAAATCAAATTTTTGAAAATAATTATACATATTAACCTCAATTTTGAACTTTTTACTAAGTTAAAATTCCAACGGATCCATTGTAAAGCCCATTTAGACATGCAAGCCTTAAACCATAACAAAATGACCGAAAAATAAGATTACATCATATTTTATGACTTAAAATATTTAGTTATGGGATTTTGAACATGATTCTTTAGCTTAACCTCATTTTTAGAAATTTTTACTCTGTTAAAATTCCAACGGGTCCACTGTAAAGCCCATTTTGACATGCACGCCTTAAAACCCAACAATACTAAAGAAAAATAAGATTAAATCTAATTTTATGACTTAAAATATTTATTTATGGGCTTTTGAACATGATTTTATACCTTAACCTCATTTTCAAAAAAAATTCTTTCAAAAAAAAAATTCCAACGGATCCATTATAAAGCCCATTTAGACATGCACACCTTAAACCCCAACAAAATGACCGAAAAATAAGATTAAATCAAATTTTATGACTTAAAATATTTAGTTATGGGTTTTTGAACATGATTATATAGTTTAGACTCAATTTTAAATTTTTTTACTTAGTTAAAATTCCAACAGGTCCACTGTAAAGCCCATTTCGACAAACACGCCTTAAACCCAAACAAAACCGTTGAAAAATAAGTTTAAATCACATTATATGACTTAAAATATTTATTTATAGGCTTTTTAACATGATTATATAGCATAAACTCAATTTCAAAAAATTTTACTCTGTTAAAATTATAACGAGTCCACTATAAAGACCATTTAGAAGTGCACCCCTCAAACCCCATCAAAATAAAAAAAAGATTAAATCAGATTTTATGACTTAAATTAATTAGTTATGGGATTTTGAACATGATTATATATCTTAACCTCATTTTCAAAAAATTTTTACTCAGTAAAAATTCCAACGGCTTCATTGTAAAGCCCATTTAGACATGCACGCCTTATACCCCAACAAAATACCCTGTAAAATAATATTAAATCAAATTTCATAAGTTCAAATATTTTATTATGGGATTTTGAATATGATTATATAGCTTAACGTCATTGTAAAGCTCACTGAGACATGCACACCTTAAACTCAACAAAACGACCAAAAAATAAGATTAAATCAAAATTTATGCATTAAAATATTTGATGGCTTAAATAAGATTAGATGGATTAAATAAGATTAGATGGGATTTTAAATAAGATTAGATGGCTTAAACTCAATTTTAGAACTTTTTACTCAGTTAAAATTCCAACGGGTCCACTATAAAAGCCCATATAGACATGAACGCCTTAAACCCAAACAAAATGGTCGCAAAATATGATTAAATCAAATTTAATGAATTAAAATATTTATTTATGGGCTTTTGAACATGATTATACATTTTAACCTCAATTTTATAACTTTTTACTAGATTAAAATTCCAACGGGTCTACTATAAAAGCCTATTTAAACATGCACACCTTATGCCCCAACAAAATGGAAGAAAAATAAGATTAAATCAAATTTTATGAATTAAAATATTTTATTATGGGCTTTGGAATATGATTATATTGCATAACCTCAATTTCAGAAAATTTTAATCGGTTAAAATTCCAACGGGTCCACTATAAAGCCATTTGGACATACACGCTTTAAACCCCACAAAATGGCCAAAAATAAGATTAAATTAAATTTTATAACTCAAAATTATTTAGTTATGGGATTTTGAACATGATTATATAGCTTAACCTCATTTTCATAAATTTTTACTCGGTCAAAATTCTAACGGGTCCACTGTAAAGTCCATTTAGACATACACGCCTTAAACCCAAAAAATCGGCCACATAATAAGATTAAATCAATATTTTATGATTTAAAATATTTCATTACAGGATTTTGAATGCGATTATATAGTTTAACCTCAATTTTTCAATTTTTTACTTGGTTAAAATTCCAACGGGTCCACTGTCAAGCCCATTTAGACATGCACGCCTTAAACTCCAACAAAACGGTCGCAAAATAAGAATAAATAAAATTTATTACTTAAAATATTTAGTTATGGGCTTTTGAACAAGATTATGTAATTTAACCTTAATTTTAGAACTTTTTACTGGTTTAAAATTCCAACAAGTCCATTTTAAAGCCCAATTAGACATGCAAACCTTAAACCCCAACAAAACGACCGAAAAATAAGATTAAATCACACTTTATGTGACTTAAAATATTTGGTTATGGGCTTTTGAACTTGATTATTAGCTTAAACTCATTTTTGAACTTTCTACTCGGTTAAAATTCCAACGGGTCCACTATAAAGCCCATTAAGACATGCACACCTTAAACCCAACAAATGACAACAAAATAAGATTAAATCAAATTCTATGAGTTAAAATATTTGATTATGGGCTTTTAAATATGATTATATAGCATAAACTCAATTTTAGAACTTTTTACTAGGTTAAAATTCCAACAGGTCCACTATAAAGCCCATTTAGACATGCACCCCTTAAACCCCAACAAAATGGTTGCAAAATACGATTAAATCAAATTTATGAATTAAAATATTTAGTTATGGGCTTTTGAACATGATTATACAACTTAACCTCGGTTTAAGAACTTTTTACTAGTTTAAAATTCCAACGGGTCCACTATAAAGCCCATTTAGACAAGCACACCTTAAACCCCAACAAAACAGAAGAAAAATAAGATTAAATCAAATTTTATGTATTAAAATATTTAATTATTGGCTTTTTAACGTGATTATATAGCTTAACCTCATTTTCATAACGTTTTACTCGATTAAGATCTGGATCAATTTGTTGGAGTTCTTTGATTCTCGAGATTAGACTAGATTGAACTTGAAGTTTAGACAAGAATTTTTATCCTTTGGATAAAAGAAAATGAGCATGGATAGCCAAGGAAGCTATAAACAAATGGAAAAGATCATTATGGGATATTTTCGAATAGTTACTTGTAAGTCAAGAAAAGTCTAATTCGAATGGTTACTTGCAAGTCAAGAAAGTTCAAATTCGAAATGTTCCTTTGATGAATTATTCTAGGATTTAGATTTAAGGATTTACCTGAGTATGTTCTGTGACTAAGGGCATCAACAACCACGTTTGCTTTCCCCGGATGGTAGTCGATAACCAAATCATAATCTTTAAGTAACTCTAGCCATCTCATTTGCCTCAAGTTCAAGTCTTTCTGAGTTAGGAGGTATTTGAGGCTCCTGTGGTCTGTGAACAAGTTGCATTTCTCCCCGTACAAGTAATGTCTCCAGACTTTGAATGCAAACACGATAGCTGCCAATTCTAGATTGTGAGTAAGGTAGTTTGACTCGTGTGGTTTTAATTTCCTTGAAGCGTAAGCTATCACGTTTCCATCTTGCATTAGGATACATCCTAGTCCCAAATGAGATGCATCACTGTAAACAGTGTACTCCTTGCTTGATACTGGTTGGATGAGAACCGGAGCATGAGTCAGGGCTTGTTTAAGTTGATCGAAGCTTCGTTGTTGGTTTTTTGACCAAACAAAGGGTGTGTCTTTGCGAATTAGCTTAGTCAAACTTGCGACAATGGATAAGAATCCCTTGACAAAATGTCGATAATACCTGGCTAAATCGAGAAAGCTTCTGACCTCACCAACATTCCTTTGAGGTCTCTAATCCAGGAAGGATTGAATTTTCCTTGGATTTACTTTGATCCCTTCTGCCGAGATAACATGTCCAAGAAACGACACTTTCGATAGCCAAAAATCGCATTTAGAGAACTTTGCAAACAATTGACGTTCTCGGAGAGTTTACACTACAATTTGAATGTGTTCAAAATGTTCTTCCTTATTTCGAGAATACACCAAAATGTCATTAATAAAAACGACCACGAACTTGTCAAGATAGGGCTTGAATACACGGTTCATGAGATCCATGAAAGTAGCCGGAGCATTCATTAACCCGAATGGCATTACAAGGAATTCAAAATGGCCATATCGAGTACGAAAGGCTGTCTTGGGTACATCTTCTTCTTTTACCCTCATTTGGTAGTATCCCGATCGTAGATAGATCTTTGAGAATACTGCGGCATCTTTGAGTTGATCGAAAAGATCTTCAATCCTTGGGAAGGGATAACGATTCTTGATAGTAAGCTTGTTCAATTGTCTGTAGTTAATACAGAGTCTCATAGTCCTGTCTTTCTTCTTCATTAACAAGACTGGAGCACCCTAGGGAGATGAGCTAGGCCTAATGAAACCTTTGTCTTGTAGCTCTTGGAGTTGTTTCTTGAGTTCTTTTAACTCAATAGGTGCCATTCAATAAGGTGTGATGGACACCGAAGTTGTTACAAGTTGGACATCGATCCGAACTCTACTTCTCTAGTTGGAGGAGACCAGGGAGTTTCTCAGGAAAAACATTGAGATATTTAGATACAACAGGCACACTAGGTAAGCCAAATTCAAATTCTACTTGTAAGACCATAGTAGCAAAGATTGAGGTCGGTTTTTGTCAATTAGAAGAATTGATTCCTTTCCTAAACCCTAGAGGTAAAGTCTCCTATTTAGGCAATCTACCCAGGCTTCATGCTTGCTTAACCAATCTAGTCCCAATACTAGATCGAACTCACAAGTTGGTAGTACATATAGATTAACAAGAAAGGGTACATTTCGAATGAATATGAGACAATTTCTACAAATAAGGCTTATGTTTGTAATTCCCCCTATTGGGATCGAAACTACAAGGCTTTATTTTAAAATTTCAGGCTTTAAATTCAATTTTTCAATCAAGGTTGAGCATACAAGAGAATGAGTGGATCCCGAGTCTATTAAAGCATAAATAGGAGTCAAATTTAACTCAACGGTACCTGCTATAACATCGGGTGATTCTTCACCTTCTTTTCCTCGAATATGATAGTTTCGAGTAGGAGCCTGAGATTCTTGGTGAGTAAGGGCATTCGAATGTTGTCCTTTGCCCTTCCCCTGATTTCTAGACTGAGCTTGTCTGGGACCTTTGTTTCGAATGGAATGAGTTAAGCTAGCATTTGCACGAGTTCTATTCGGAACCTTGTTAGGATTCTGAGGACAATCCCTGATATAGTGATCGGAGGCTCCACATAAGTAACATAGATTCTCTTGAGTTCTACACTGACCAGTATGGTGTTTCTGACAAAACTTGCAAGTAGGATATTGAGCAGCTTTACCGAAATTCCCCACTATCAACAAAGATAATCGAGGCTGAAGGCTTGATTACCGATTGGGGTCTTGATATAAAGTTGCTTTTCTGAGCAGGAGTGTAATTCGAAGAGTGATCCATAGAATATTTGGACATCTTTGACTGCCAGTCAGGCTTGTCATCATTCCTGGATCGTTTGTCTTTCCAGGAATTTTCTCTTTTGCTTTTCTCAGAGGCTTTCATCTTCACCTCGGTTGTAATGGCCCGGTTCACCATATTCTAGAAGTCAGTGATACCCACGATAGTGAATATTGGACTTAACTCATCATTCAATCCATCAATAAACATCCTACACTTGTCAGCATCAATCTTGATGTATTCTGACCCGTATTTGCAATACTTGCAGAAGTCACTCATGTACTATTCGATAGGTCGACCACCTTGCTTGAGGTACAAGAAACACTTTCGGCGTTCGACCAGGTATTGTTCACTGATGTATTTCTTCTTAAATTCCTCGAGGAAGAATTTCCAAGTTACAGCTTCAGCAGGAGCAGTTAGGGTAGTGGTTTCCCACCAACTTAAAGCTTCGTCTGCCAACAAGGCTATAGCACATTCAAGTTTGTGTTCATCAGAACAGGGCAGTTGTTTGGTCAGGATTCGAGTAGTGGCCTCTAATCAATACTTAGCTAATTTGGGATTGGTTTCATCAGTACTGGTGAAGGTATAAGCCTTGTGTTGAGCTAGTTTTTCAATTGGGGCTCTAGTTGGAGCAGCAGGAGGAGGAGGAATAGGATGGTACCATTTCAAGGTAGTTGCAAGATGATCGAACATCTCCTTCATGCTCAGGAGACATTCCTGCTGCACAGGATTTATAGCAGGAGCTTCCTGTTGAGCAGCAGCTAGGGCTCTAGGTTCAGCTCGTTGCTATAGAGGATTTTGTTCTATCCTCACACTATCTCCTTCATTCGAGGAGCCTACGGGACTTTCATCATCCCGAGCAAGCCTTATTTCAAACATTCTACATTTAAATAGAACAATTAGGAATTCAGTTTAGTTAAGTAAAGACACACAAGTCTCTTAGGTGGCACAAGTATCCTATATAATGCAAGAGAGCCCGGTTTAGTCCTATAACCGACTAAAAAGCTCTGATTACCAAACAGATGTAACACCCCTACCCGGGTTAGTAGTAAACCGGTTCGGGAGCGTTACCAACTACATTACAAGCAAGAACAAGGCTAACTCACCCCAATTAGATGAGTTACTTAACTAGCAAACAAACAAACTTCTATAACTTAACATGTAAACAATCTCAATTACAAGACATTACAGGTTACAAATTAATTGAATTAACATCATCATACAATCAACATTCGAATAACCTAAGAGCAAACATGCTTCCATTTTCATTTCATAGTTCCTTAGATTGATACATATAACATTTCATACATATCATACTAAACATGATCAATTGCACATACCTTGATTCCAAGCAAGCCAAATGCCAAGCCTTACCAATCGGCATTTACAATTCAAACTTACAAGAACATATGCAAGACATTCGAATGTTCACACAAGACTATCTTATTTCATCACAAGCTATTCAAATGGTATAAGGCTAGATCAATTTCTTTGAACATTTAATATATACATATAAATATGCGCAACAACATACTTTCATTATATAAGATTAGAGTTCATTACTTGATTTACAATAACAACCAAGATCATAACATGATAAGCCCATTCAAAAATATAATATATATATATATATACAACTTCAAGTATCCAAAATGCATGCACGAGTCATTATAAACAAACTAAGTGTCGCCAACTAGGGGAGTACAAAACAAGTATGAACCATACTTTAGCTATGCTTATGTCTTGCTTCGAGCTCAAGAAATCAGGATTCATGATCAATCAACGGTCGAATCCTTTATCTTGTGGTTGGGAAGAATGAAAACAAGAGTGATATGAGGTAGTAACTAGTTCTAACCAATTAATAAGACATATATCTATTAGCTAGTTTGAACCTAGTCAAGGTTGGAATCATTCAAATTCAAGCTTTACTAAAACTTCATTTCAAGTCAAATAACATACTCAAGCAATATACACATTTCAATTCAAGTCAAGTATATATTCAGCCAATATACATACATCTCAAGTCAAGTAACAATTAGTTCAAGTTTACATATTTGTTATTTCAAGAATACATATCAAGTAGTCCAAGTAGCAAGTTTACATGTCAAGTAATTCAAGTAGGGAGTTTACATGTCAAGAAATTTAAGTAACAAATAGTTCAAGACAAGTATTTAAACAATTCATACTTATTAGCTCATTTATATTCTTTTAAAACAATCCTTGGTTTATAGTTTGTCTAGGTAATCGAGTCTCCATCCAATTGTCGCCACAAGATGTACCGTAGTGCTGGTCAACCCTCCTACTATCGCCAAAGACCACATACGTACCCTCCTTCTGTTGCCAATTAAGGGCCTTAGCCTTGGACCGTAGTCCACCTTGACACAATGAGCTCTAGACTCTAAGGCATGCCCTTCTACCTATTCAACTAGCAATCAAGGTTGTTTGATTACACTTTATTTATTCAAGAATTATCAAGTTTTTCAAGTTCAAGATCATGTATCATTCAAGAATCAATTCAAGCAAAGTATAGCAACATTATGCTTTAGCCCTTAGGCTAATTGAGCCTTAGCTCTATAATCCAATTATTTATCTTTCAAGCAAGTATTTACATTACCATCTTAGGTATCAAGTAAGCATTCGAGTGAATTGCATTCATGATTCAAGGATCAAGCATCATATATCATTATCATACATACATGCCATTACTCGAATAGGCACAATCAAGAATAAGAAATCAAGCATTCAAATTTTACAACACTTCAAGGATGTAATCAAGATTCATGTATTATCTTATTTCATACTTCCCTTATTATTCATGTTCAAGTTAAATTAAATTCATTATCATGGCATATCAATAGCAAGAAGATAGTCATGCATATTTGGTTAGGACCTAAGTCCTAACCCTATTGTAAACTACAGTCACAATACTCCAAGCTTAGATAGTCTTGGATCCAAACTCCTTTGTGTTTGCCACTAGCTTGGCCACTCCTATCTTCCTCCACAAGATTTACTCTTTGCTCTAACAATTCATACAAGTAAATACATGTCAAACAAGGTACATTGAGCATAATAATTACCCATCTCAAGCATTCAAACGTGTTTACACAATCACCTAACATGGCAACAATATTCATATATATACATTAATGCACATTACTACAATTGTTCACATTCCAATTTAGGCAAAATAGGACAGTAACCAAACTGTCCAAACTGTTTACAAAACTGTCCTAGATACCTAGACTGCTGCTGTCAGGCAGCTTGTGCACTGTTTACTTAAACGTGCATAACTTTCATTCCGTACGTCATAATTTCAATTGGTTTACACCATTGGAAACATAACTTAATTGACTTTCTAACCATATAGTCCTTGCATTTTATTTCTTTTCCAATTAATATAGTTTTTAGCTTAAAGACAAGGCAATTTACAACATTGGACAGTTTGCACTGTCCCTAATATTTCATTTCTACAATCTGTTTTACAATCCAGAATTCAGTTCTGTTTTCTCCTAATGAATTTAGACATGTTAAGACATTTTCCATAAAATTTACATCCTTAAATTCCCTTTATACAATTTATGGTGATTTTTCAAAGTTACTGCCCAGAACAGAATTTTCTGGGTAGATTTCACTAAGCTAGATTTTTTTAACTTCATTACTCACTTAGATGATACTTCTAACATGTTAATTCAACTTATATATATACTCATACAAGTCTAGGTCAGTTTAATTCACCTATCAATGTGATCAAAACAGGGCATTATATAAAATAAAAATGTTTACACAATCTTCAACTAGCAAAACAGTCCCTAATCAATGCTAGTTTCAACCATGATCCCTATTCTAAATTTCCAGCAACTTCCCAACAATTTCTAGCATTGATTATCTTTCTAATGTATCAAACTTTTGCTTCAGTTACTACAATCAAAATTCATGAAATCAACCATGGATCTACTTGAACATTCAAAACCGAAAGTATCCTATCATTCTCAATTTCAATCAAAATTCATCACTATAATATGCACAACTTTCATCCTATTCAAATTAGGCAACAAGAACATCAAAATTTCCAGATTCAAGCATGTAATTGAAGTGAGGAATCAAGCATTTACCTTCCTCCTAATTTTAACCAAAAGGATGATTGCAATATCACTTTAATTCTAAACTTATCTCTTCATTTTCATGGAAGAACAAAGCTTTCTCTCATTCCCTCTCTAGCTCTCGGTTGAAGAAGATGAAAACAATGTTTTCATTGTTTTGTTAATATCAATCTTGATGAATAATCAAGAGAAGAAGAGTGGACCAGCCATGTGGCATGAATCATGCATTGGGGTTTAATAACCATGCAAACACTCAACTTTTGATATACTTGTTGGCTATAACATTTTAGTCCTTCCTAAAATAGTCACCTATTATTTCATTAGTTCATTTTGATCCTAAACCTTTAATTAGTCAATAGCTTAGATAGTGGTAACCTTCCTAGGCCCGGTTAGGGTGTTACAAAAATTCTAACGGGTCCATGTAAAGCCCATTGAGACATGCACACCTTAAACCCAACAAAACGACCACAAAATAAGATTAAATCAAATTTTATACGTTAAAATGTTTGATTACGGGCTTTTAAACATAATTAAATAGCTTAAACTCAATTTTAGAACTTTTTACTCAGTTAAAATTCCAATGGGTCCACTGTAAAGCCCATATAGACATGCACGCCTAAAACCCCAACAAAATGGTTGCAAAATATGATTAAATCAAATTTTATGAATCAAAATATTTAGTTATTGGGTTTTGAACATGATTATACAGCTTAACCTCAATTTTATATCTTTTTACTCGGTTAAAATTCCAACTGGTCTACTGTAAAAGCCCATTTAGACATGCACACCTTAAACCCCAAAAAAACGAAAGAAAAATAAGATTAAATCAAATTTTATAAATTAAAAAATTTTATTATGGGCTTTTGAATATGATTATATTGCATAACCTCAATTTCATAACTTTTTAATCGGTCAAAATTCCAACGGATCCACTATAAAGCCATTTATGCATGGACGCTTTAAACCCTACAAAACGGCCGCAAAATAAGATTAAATTAAATTTTATAACTTAAAATATTTATTTATGGGATTTTAAACATTATTATGTAGCTTAACCTCATTTTCATAAATGTTTACTCGGTTAAAATTCCAACGGGTCCACTGTAAAGTTTATTTATACATGCACACCTTAAACCCAACAAATCAGCCACAAAATAAGATTAAATCAAATTTTATGATTTAAAATATTTGATTACGGGATTTTGAATGTGATTATATAGCTTAACCTCAATTTTACAATTTTTTACATGGTTAAAATTCCAACGGGTCCACTGTAAAGCCCATTTAGACATGCACTCCTTAAACCCCAACAAAACGGCCGCAAAATAAGATTAAATCAAATTTTATTACTTAAAATATTTAGTTATGGGCTTTTGAACAAGATTATGCAGTTTAACGTCAATTTTAGAACTTTTTACTCGTTTAAAATTCCAACAGGTCCACTTTAAAGCCCACTTAGACATGCAAGCCTTAAACCCCAACAAAATGACCAAAAATAAGATTAAATCACATTTTATGACTTAAAATATTTATTTATGGGCTTTTGAATTTGATTATTAGCTTAACCTCATTTTTAAACATTCCACTCGGTTAAAATTCCAACGGGTCCACTGTAAAGCCCATTGAGACTTGCACACCTTAAAACCAACAAAACGACCAAAAAAGAAGATTAAATCACATTTTATGACTTAAAATAATTATTTATGGGCTTTTGAATTTGATTATTAGCTTAACCTCATTTTTAAACTTTCCACTCGGTTAAAATTCCAACGGGTCCACTGTAAAGCCCATTGAGACTTGCACACCTTAAAACCAACAAAACGACCAAAAAGAAGATTAAATCAAATTTTATGAGTTAAAATATTTGATTATAGGCTTTTAAATATTATTATAGAGCTTAAACTCAATTTTAGAACTTTTTACTTGGTTAAAATTCCAACGGGTCCACTGTAAAGCCCGTTTAGACATGCACGCCTTAAACCCCAAAAAAATGGTTGCAAAATACGATTAAATCAAATTTTATGAATTAAAATATTCAGTTATGGGCTTTTGAACATGATTACACAGCTTAACCTCAGTTTAAGAACTTTTTACTTGTTTAAAATCCCAACGGGTCCACTATAAAGCCCATTTCTTAAACCCCAACAAAATAGAAGAAAAACAAGATTAAATCAAATTTTATAAATTATAATATTTATTAATGGGCTTTTGAAAATGATTATATAGCTTAACCTTATTTTCAGAACTTTTTACCCGTTAAAAATCCAACAAGTCCAATCTAAAGCCCATTTAGACATGCACGCCTTAAACCCCAACAAAATGGCCGCAAAATAATATTAAATCAAATTGTATAACTTAAAATATTTAATTATGGGCTTTTGAACATGACTGTACATATTAACCTCAATTTGAGAACTTTTTACTCAGTTAAAATTCCAACGGGTCCACTGTAAAGCCCATTTAGACTTGCAAGCCTTAAACCCAACAAAATGATCAAAAAATAAGATTACATCATATTTTATGACTTAAAATATTTAGTTATGGGCTTTTGAACATTATTCTTTAGCTTAACCTCATTTTTAGAAATTTTTACTATAACACCCCTTACCCGGTCTAGGAAGAAACCGGTCTCAGAAGTGTTACTAACAAAAACCCAATTAGGTATAAGACATCTTAACAAGACTCAAGCAAGAATACAACCAAAATCGGGGTGATTTTAAAATCTTTTTTTAAACATTGAATAGGTCTACTCACAACTTTAATTCTCGTACAAACAATATACTTGCATTAAGCAAAGTACTTCAGCCATTAGCTCAAAGCATACCCTTAATTTAAGTACTTCCGATTACCATGTCTATTACACCCAAACATATAATCATAATATCCAATATTCGAACATCGTAATTAACATAACTTAACAAACAAGAATTCATGAGGCATTATATACCAAATATAGAAAGAGATGATGGCCAAATTCAATTTCAGAGGTCAAGATAGATCGAAACTTAAACCAAACTTATCTAGGCACTTAACCCTTACATAACATGATAAAATACAAAATTCATTGACCTCTAACTGTTTACTAATTTTAACCATTACCCATCCATTCAAACTATACATATTTTTATCAGGGGGTTTAACTCAAGATAATATACATATTTAAACTTTCAACACACGTGCCCTAAATGATGTTCTATTAACTTGAAACTCACACAAAATTATTAATCCATATATTATTTATGATACACATAAATAACTAGTTCTTAGCATAACAATATTTTATTTATAACCCTTGATATTATTCAAATTATGAGGTGATCTACCCATCATTCATAACCTCAAAGTATTAAAGCATCATATTTCACATAATATATTTGACCAGTAAACATCTGGATATAATTCTAGCATAGCTCAGTTATTAAGTCACTACTCAATCATGTTAATTATTTATTCATATAAAGCAATCACCATGAAAAGTAAATAAGGGCCCATTACAAAACTTTGAATACTTATCAATACATACATATATAATCAAAATGGAATTTAAATGCATTATGCAACTTAACAATTATGTGCATCTAGATGTTCTAAATGCTAGATTTTATTCATAATTATGGACCCATTTGATCACGCTCCAAGCTCAAAAATAACCGATAGCTCATTTATCCTGAAACATAACGAAAGAATAGAATAAGCTAACGCTTAGTGAGGTAGTTAAAATAACCAAAGGCGTGAATCCAAAAGTTCTATGTTTATAACTCCATCCCTCCTTTGATTTTATCGGAGCAAAGTAAGAAGCAAATTTGATCAACAACACTTCACCTTGTTCATAAGGACCGAACATTGAATTAATTAAACTTAAATTAAGGGTAATGATTCGAATAAGAGGCAATTATGATAACATTCCTTATTTACATCTATAACAGAATTTCTCTTATTATCATATTTTACTTATTGAAAAAGTTATCAAAGTAATACTTTAGTTTAACTTATAGGTTTTATTAATTCTCTTTTTCACAGCATACGTATAAATTTATCGTATCAAGAGATATAGAACTTAATATTCTAATACATGAGCTACTTAACATACAAGGCACCAACTATATCAAATTATAAACATGAGTTACTTGACAACTCCTTTAAGTTAAAACATTCGAACCAAGTAGGCATCATCATCACTCAAAGAATATCAAGATTTAATTACAAGCATATTGTAATATCCCAATTTTTGATTAGTGACCAAAATGTAAACTTTGAAAGTTTAGGGGTTAAAGTGTAAAGTTTGGAAAAGTTTAGGGACCAAAGTGTAATTTCCACAAGTTATGTAATCTAACCCTGTAAAAGAATAGTTTTTGCAAGAGTGACACTTTAATTTTAATCTAATTTTTCATATGAGGCTTATATTAGTGGCTATAAAGTTTTAAAGTTCAAAGGAAGAAAATTTGGAAATCGTATTAAGTGAAATTTGAATATTTGAATCAAATAAATATCATAAATAAATATCTAAGATATTTTGGAAGGAGGCCGGTTAGATTGGAACCAATTTGGTTCTACTTTAATGGAGTGGTAATTTTTAAGTCTTGTTGTAATTAAAGACTAGTTGGAGGGCAAATTGGTCCTTTGACATGGATGACATTTTTTAAATATTTTGAAAGGTCAAAATACACATGGATGAGATCTTGGTCATTGATTTTGATGAGATTAAATCTTGGTCATTGGATGAATAGGGAAAATGGTAATTTCACTAGTTAAATGAATAAAAAAATTATTTAATCATTAAATATGTGGATTAAATTAAAAAGATGAGCAAAATATTATCATCCTTTATTTTGGGTATTTCGAATACTAGAAAGAAAAGGGGAAGTAGGGTTTTTCATTTTTCAAGTCCAAAATTCAAGGATCAAAGATAGTTTTCAAGCAAAATTGATTAAGGTAAAGTGATCTTTGCTTAATTTGGATTACATTTTGATAGTATTTTTGTTTGAATAAGTTGAAAATAAGCAAAATTCTTGGATGAAACATGATTTTGATATTGATAGTATATGATGGAATTATGGTTGTATTTAATAGAGTTGATGTTGAAAATGGAATCAGCACTTGAATTTGGATTAATTCCATTTTTTAACATAAACCCTAACCCTAGAATTTTTGGATTTCGATTGGGAAAGTTAAATCAAGGATGAATTGAAGGAACTAATCCATTTTAGGAGGTTGATTTTAATGTTAGATTGAATAATTTCCCAAGTTGTTTTGGTGACTATTTTGAAATTATTGAAAATTAGGGAAATTATTTGAAAATTTATTTTAGCATTGGAAATGATAAATTAATTATGGTTGAAAAAGCATGAATTGATTATTAGGTACAAAGATGAAAATTTTTATTTCCCGAATTGGAGGACTATTTGGCAATTCTTGAAAATTTAGGGACCTTTTTTGAAAATTCAAGAAAGTTATAGGATTGGTCTTGAATTTTTTATTTTTTGATAAATTTGACGATTCAAGTGTAAATGAATCAAGATGGACTGAAATGACAAGAAAGGAAAGTTTAAGGACCATAATGAACATTTAGTAAACACAAGTAGAGAATTAAGGAGAACTTAGTATAAAAAGAATAGACATACTTATGGAAACTCACAAAACTGGCAACAACAAGTAACCCAAGGCCCAAATTCACCAAAATTAGCCAAAAATGGTTAGATGGTGAATTTTATGCCGATGTAAAGATATGATTGTCTAGTTTCATTTTCAAGACAAATGCCCCGAGACACCATGATTTTAAACTTGATGACAATTAAAACATTTGAATTTTTAAGTGACAAAAGGTCATAAAATAGAGCACCAAAATGTTATTAGCATGGAATGGAATTAGAAACGGTATTATTTTATATAAATAAATCTTTGAAGGATGTACAAAAGCGATTGGTAAAATGAAAATTGAGATAATTTGTATCTAATGTTGGTTATCAAGTTAGAAGAATTATTTGAAGTTCAAAATGGTTATTAATCACCAAAATGAGGTTTTTGAAATGATAAGAATCAGAAAGAAAACTTTATGGAAAATTTTAATGTTGAATGATTAAAACAAGGTATAAAAATATTATTAAGATTATTTTAACAAATGTTTCCTTATATTCATATGATAAATGAAGTTGATTCAAATCAAAATGAAGGTTTCTTAACCGGTATAAATATTTGATTATGGGCTTTTGAATATGAATACATTATGTTGAACCTCATTTGCAAAACTTTCTTCTGGAGTTCAAAATCTAACGGGTCAAATGTAAAGCCCTTTGAGACATGCACGCATTAAAACCCAACAAAACGACCACAAAATAAGATTAAATCAAATTTTATGTGTTAAAATATTTGATAATGGTCTTTTAAATATGATTATATAGTTTAAACTCAATTTTAGAACTTTTTACTCAGTTAAAATTCCAACGGGTACACTGTAAAACCATTTAGACATGCACGCCTTAAACCCCAATAAAATGGTCGCAAAATATGATTAACTCAAATTTTATGAATTAAAATATTTAGTTATGGGCTTTTGAACATGATTATACAGCTTAACCTCAATTTTAGAACTTTTTACTCGGTAAAATTCCAACGGGTCCACATTAAAAGCCCATTTAGATATGCACACCTTAAACCCCAACAAAACGGAAGAAAAATAAGATTAAATCAAATTTTGTGAATTAAAATATTTTATTATGGGCTTTTTAATATGATTATATTGCATAACCTCAATTTCAGAACTTTTTAATCGGTTAAAATTCCAACGGGTCCACTATAAAGCCAATTTAGACATGCACGCCTTAAACCCCACAAAACGGCCAAAAAATAAAATTAAATAAAATTTTATAACTTAAAATATTTAGTTATGGGATTTTGTACATGATTATATAGCTTAACCTCATTTTCGTAAATTTTTACTTGGTTAAAATTCCAACGGGTCCACTGTAAAGCCCATTTAGACATGCACGCCTTAAACCCAACAAATTGGCCATGTAGTAAGATTAAATCAAATTTTATGATTTAAAATATTTGATTATGGGATTTGAATGTGATTATATAGCTTAAACTCAATTTTACAATTTTTTTACTTGGTTAAAATTCCAACGGGAACATTGTAAAGCCCATTTAGACATGTACGCCTTAAACCCGAACAAAACAGCCGTAAAATAAGATTAAATCAAATTTTATGAATTAAAATATTTAGTTATGGGCTTTTGACTTGATTATACAGCTTAACCTCAGATTAAGAACTTTTTACTCGTTTAAAATTCCAAAGGGTCCACTGTAAAGCCCATTTAGACATGCACGCCTTAAACCCCAACAAAATAAATGAAAAATAAGATTAAATCAAATTTTATGAATTAAAATATTTATTTATGGGCTTTTGAACATGATTATATAGTTTAACCTCATTTTTTAACTTTTTTTTACTTGTTTAAAATTCCAACGGGTCCACTTTAAAGCCCATTTAGACATGCACACGCCTTAAACCCCAAACAAAATGGCCATAAAATAATATTAAATCAAATTTTATGACTTAAAATATTTATTTATGGGCTTTTGAACATGATTATATAGCTTAACCTCAATTTTTGAACTTTTTACTTGGTTAAAATTCCAACGGGTCCACTTAAAAAGCCCATTTAGACATGCAAGCCTTAAACCCAACAAAACGAAAGAAAAATAAGATTAAATCAAATTTTTTATGACTTAAAATATTTATTTATGGGCTTTTGAACATGATTATATAGCTTAACCTCATTTTTAGAAATTTTTACTCGGTTAAAATTCCAACGGGTCCACTATAAAGCCCATTTAGACTTGCACGCTTTAAACCCTAACAAAATGGCCATAAAATAAGACTAAATCAAATTTTATGAATTAAAATTTTTAGTTATGGGCTTTTGAACATGATTACGTAGTTTAACCTCAATTTTGGAACTTTTTACTCAGTTAAAATTCCGACGGGTCCACTGTAAAGCCCATTTTGACAAGAAAGCCTTAAACCCAATAAAACGGCCAAAAAATAAATTAAGTCACATTTTATAATTTAAAATATTTATTTATAGGCTTTTGAGCATGATTATAGAGCGTAACCTCATTTTAAAAAAAATTTTACTTGGTTAAAATTCAAACGGGTCCACTATAAAGCCCATTTAGACGTGCACGCCTTAAACTCCAGCAAAATAAAAAAATAAGATTAAATCAGATTTTATGACTTAAAGTATTTAGTTATGGGATTTTTAACATGATTATATAGCTTAACCTCTTTTTGAAAAATTTTTACTCGGTTAAAATTCCAACGGCTCCATTGTAAAGCCTATTTAGACATGCACGCCTTAAACCCCAACAAAATGAATGAAAAATAAGATTACATCATATTTTATGACTTAAAATATTTATTTATGTGCTTTTGAACATGATTCTTTAGCTTAACCTCATTTTTAGAAATTTTTACTCAGTTAAAATTCCAAAGGGTCCACTATAAAGCCCATTTAGACATGCACGCATTAAACCCAACAATACGAAAGAAAAATAAGATTAAATATAATTTTATGACTTAAAATATTTATTTATGGGCTTTTGAACATGATTATATACCTTAACCTCTTTTTAAGAACTCTTTACTTGGTTAAAATTCCAACGGGTCAACTATAAAGCCCATTTAGACATGTACGCTTTAAACCCCAACAAAATGGCCATAAAATAAGACTAAATCAAATTTTATGACTTAAAATATTTAGTAATGGGCTTTTGAACATGATTACATAGTTCAACCTCAATTTTAGAACTTTTTACTCAGTTAAAATTTCCAACGGGTCCACTATAAAGCCCATTTTGACAAGCACACCTTAAACCCCAACAAAATAGCCAAAAAATAAGATTAGATCACATTTTACAACTCAAAATATTTATTTATAGGCTTTTGAACATGATTATATAGCTTAACCTCTTTTTCAAAAAAAATTTTACTTGGTTAAAATTCCAACGGTCCATTTGTAAAGCCCATTTAGACGTGCACGCCTTAAAACTCCCAAGCAAAATAAAAAAAAATAAGATTAAATCAGATTTTATGACTTAAAATATTTAGTTATGGGATTTTGAACATGATTATATAGCTTAACATCTTTTTTTTCAAAATTTTACTTCTTTTAAAAATTCCAACGGCTCCATTGTAAAGCCCATTTAGACATGCACGCATTAAACCCCAACAAAATGGCACAAAAAATAAGATTAAATCAAATTTCATAAGTTCAAATATTTGATTATGGGCTTTTGAATATGATTATATAGTTTAACCTCATTTTGAAACTTTTTCTCGGTTAAAATTCTAACGGGTCCAATGTAAAAAAACCTTTTGAGACATGCACACCTTAAAACCAACAAAACGACCACAAAAAATAAGATTAAATCAAATTTTATGTGTTAAAATATTTGATAATGGGCTTTTAAATATGATTATATAGTTTAAAATTAATTTTAGAACTTTTTACTCGGTTAAAATTCCAACGGGTACATTGTAAAACCATTTAGACATGCACGCTTTAAAACCCAACAAAATGGTCGCAAAATATGATTAACTCAAATTTTATGAATTAAAATATTTAGTTATGGGCTTTTGAACATTATTATACAGCTTAACCTCAATTTTAGAACTTTTTACTCGGTTAAAATTCCAACGGGTCCACTTTAAAGCCCATTTAGACATGCACACCTTAAACCCCAAAAAAACGGAAGAAAAATAAGATTAAATCAAATTTTATGAATTAAAATATTTTATTATGGGCTTTTGAATATGATTATATTGCATAACCTCAATTTTAGAAGTTTTTAATCGGTTAAAATTCCAACGGGTCCACTATAAAGCCCATTTAGACATGCACGCCTTAAACCCCACAAAAACTGCCGAAAAATAAGATTAAATAAAATTTTATAACTTAAAATATTTAGTTATGGGATTTTGTACATGATTATATAGCTTAAACTCAATTTTACAAGTTTTTTACTTGGTTAAAATTCCAATGGGTGCACTGTAAAGCACATTTACACATGCCCGCCTTAAACCCCAACAAAATGGCCGTAAAATAAGATTAAATCAAATTTTATGAATTAAAATATTTAGTTATGGGCCTTTGATCAAGATTATACAGTTTAACCTCAAATTTAGATCTTTTTACTCGTTTTAAATTTCAACAAGTCCACTTTAAAGCCCACTAAGACATGCAAGCCTTAAACCCCAACAAAACGACTGAAAAATAAGATTAAATCACATTTTATGACTTAAAATATTTATTTATGGGATTTTGAACTTGATTATATAGCTTAACCTCATTTTTGCACTCTCTACTCGGTTAAAATTCCAACGAGTCCACTGTAAGGCCCATTGAGACATGCACACCTTAAACCCAACAAAACGACCACAAAATAAGATTAAATCAAATTTTATGAGTTAAAATATTTTATTATGGGCTTTTAAATATGATTATATAGTTAAACTCAATATTAGAACTTTTTACTCGGTTAAAATTCCAACGGGTCCACTATAAAGCCCATTTAGACATGCACGCCTTAAACCCCAACAAAATGGTTGCAAAATAAGATTAAATCAAATTTTATGAATCAAAATATTTATTTATGGGCTTTTGAATTTATTATACAGCTTAACCTCAGATTAAGAACTGCTTACGCGTTTAAAATTCCAACGGGTCCACTTTAAAGTCTATTTAGATATGCATGCCTTAAACCCCAACAAAATAGAAGAAAAATAAGATTAAATCACATTTTATGAATTAAAATATTTAATTATGGGCTTCTGAACATGATTATATAGCTTAACCTCATTTTCAAAACTTTTTACTATGTTAAAATTCCAACGGGACCACTCTAAAGCCCATTTAAACATGCATGCCTTAAACCTCAACAAATGGCCGCATGAATAATATTAAATCAAATTTTATGACTTAAATATTTAATTATGGTCTTTTGAAAATTATTATACATATTAACCTCAATTTTAGAACTTTTTACTCAGTTAAAATTTCAACGGATCCACTATAAAAGCCCATTTAGACATGCAAGCCTTAAACCCCAACAAAACGAACAAAAAAAAGATTACATCATATTTTATGACTTAAAATATTTAGTTATGGGCTTTTGAACATGATTCTTTAGCTTAACCTCATTTTTTAGAAATTTTTACTTTGGTTAAAATTCCAACGGGTCCACTTAAAGCCCATTTAGACATGCACCCATTAAAACCCAAAAATACGAAAGAAAAATAAGATTAAATCTAATTTTATGACTTAAAATATTTAGTTATGGGCTTTTGAACATCATTATATACCTTAACCTCATTTTAAGAACTTTTTACTTGGTTAAAATTCCAACGGGTGCACTATAAAGCCCATTTAGATGTGTACACCTTAAACCCCAACAAAATGGCCATAAAATAAGATTAAATCAAATTTTATAACTTAAAATATTTAGTTATAGGCTTTTGAACATGATTATTCGGGCCTTTGCACTAGTCGTCATGGGCCTCATGTGAATCACCTGCTATTTGCCAATGATAGCATGATCTTTATTCGTAATGACATTACAGAGGCTTCCCACTTAAAAGATATCTTACATCTATACGCCTCTTCCTCTGGTCAAGCAATAAACTTTGACAAATCAACGATCTTTTTTAGCCTAAAAACTCATCCCGACCATAAGCAGGCAATTCATGATATACTTCGGGTCCGAGAAGTGGAGGACCCATCGATCTACCTTGGAGTTCCACTTCTTATTCAGAAAATAAAACTACATCACTTGGTTTTGCTAGGGATAAGGTTAATTCGCGTATGTCTAACTGGGACAAAAACCTTATCTCGTAAAGTGGTCGATAGGTTTTTATCAAGTTCGTGATTCAATCTTTGCCACAATACGTGATGTCTTGCTACCTTCTCCCACAAAACATAATTGATTACATGACCAAGTCTGTCTGACATTATTGGTGGTTTGGAAAAAAAGAATAAACGGCGTTGGCCTATGATCCCTTGGGACATTATTTGCTCACCAAAGTCTATAGGGGTGTTGGGTTTCGAGACTTGCATCTCTTTAACATAGCCTTACCTGGAAAGAAAATTTGGCGACTCATTACTGACCTAAACTCTCTTCTTGCTCAAATTTACAAGGCAAAATACTTTCCCTCTGGGAACATTTTTGAGGCTGAGCAAAATAAAAAGGACTCATTTGCATGGAAATGACTTACTCAAGTAATGATGCAACTGCGTCATGGTTTCTTTAAGCGACTAGGGGTGAACAGTAAAATTTGTGTGCACACTGACAACTGGGGGGAGTGGCCGCGATCAACTTATATGGTGATTATGAGGATAATGATGAGCTTCCAGTTAGATGTCGCGACTTTATGTTATTAGGACAACCACAATGGGATGAGTCTAAAGTCTGTCTTTACTTTGATAGGGTTGATGCTGACACAATGCTCAATGTTACCATTATTGATGATGCCTCTGATACTGTCCTTTGGGAGAATCATGACTTTGACATATACTCGATTAAATCTGGATATTTATATTTACAAAGACCGCATGTGCCTATTAACAGGCCCTCTCGTCTTTGGAAAGTTATCTATAAACTGCTGGTCCTTCCAAAGATTCATTCTTTTGGATGGCAGTTAGGTCATGATGCTCTCTCATCATGGCACAAGCTGCAGGCTGCAGGTATCGGCATATGAATCTACCCGTTGTGTCATTAGAGTCTGGAAACTACAATCCATGCTCTACGTGACTGTCGTGGTGCATCGGAAGCACTACGTTTGGCATGCTTTCCAAACTCCCTTATTTACAGTACTTCTGCCTCCACTTTAACTTGGCTTGAGGAAGGAGCTGCATGTCTGTCGATTCAATCTTTTACGCTATTTCTTATTGTACTTTGGAACATTTGGAATAGATGAAATGATTGGGTTCATAACCATAGACTCCAACCCCCTTGGATTATTGTTATCAATTCGCAAGGACTTTTTCGTGCTGAATCATCCCTGAGGATGTCAGGAGAACCGACCCTTGCTCACCCATGATGGCAGCCGCCTAGAGAAGGTTTCCTTAACTTCTGACCCTCTGACCAAAGTTGCTGCAGTGGGAGTTATAGCACGCGATGCTAGCGGTACTGTCGTTGGTGGTCTAGCTCAACTTTATCAAATTGCACAGATGCTTCCTCGGCTGAAGTGCAAGCGGTTATTTCCTGCAATAGTATGGGTCGTGATAAAGGTTGGTCCAAGATTGTCATTGAGAATGACTCCGCTATAGTTGCTAACAAAATCAATTGGTAGTGTGCTAATATATCTACTTTGAGATCTCTTATTGAGCACACTCGTCTTCTGCTTGCCGACGCAGATGAGTTTAGTGTCTGTTTTGTACCTAGGACGATGAACATTGCTGCCCATACTCCTACTTTTAGGGCTTTATGGACTATGTCCTATGTTTCCTTCTCTTTGGACTATCCCGTGTATCTACATGACATTGTAACTAATGAGATTCATTCTCATCCAAGTTAATACATTTGGGTACTCTTTGCCCCTTAAGTGCTCATTTGGGACCTTTGGGTCAAAAGTGAGGTTAGAGGATTTTTTAATGAGGCCTGCCTTTCTTCAAAAAAATTCCAACGGATCTACTGTAAAGCCCATTTAGACATGCATTCCTTAAACCCCAAAAAAATGGTTGTAAAATAAGATTAAATCAAATTTTATGACTTAAAATATTTAGTTATGGTCTTTTGAACATGATTATACAGTTTAACCTAAATTTTAGAACTTTTTACTCAATTTAAATTCCAATGGGTCCACTATAAAGCCCATTTAGACATGCATGCCTTAAACCCAAACAAAACGGCCAAAAAATAAGATTAAATCACATTTTATGACTTAAAATATTTAGTTATAGGCTTTTGAACATGATTATATAGCTTAACCTCATTTTCAGAAATTTTTACTCAGTTAAAATTCTAACAGGTCCACTATAAAGCCCATTTAGACGTGCACGCCTTAAACTCCAACAAAATAAAAAAAATAAGATTAAATAAGATTTTATGACTTAAAGTATTTAGTTATGGGATTTTGAACATGATTATATAGCTTAACCTCATTTTCAAAAATTTTTACTCGGTTAAAATTCCAACGGCTTCACTGTAAAGCTCATTTAGACATGCACGCCTCAAACCCCAACAAAATGGCCGGAAAATAAGATTAAATCAAATTTCATAAGTTCAAATATTTGATTATGTGCTTTTGAATATGATTATATAGCTTAACCTCTTTTGCAGAACTTTCTTCTCAGTTAAAATTCTAACGGGTCCACTATAAAGCACATTGAGACATGCACACCTTAAACCCAACAAAACAATCACAAAATAAGATTAAATCAAATTGTATGCGTTAAAATATTTGATTATGGGCTTTTAAATATGATTATATAGCTTAAACTCAATTTTAGATCTTTTTACTCAGTTAAAATTCCAACGGGTCCACTATAAAGCTCATATAGACATGAACGCATTAAACCCCAACAAAATGGTCGCAAAATAAGATTAAATCAAATTTTATGAATTAAAATATTTAGTTATGGGATTTTGAACATGATTATACAGATTAACCTCAATTTTAGAACTTTTTACTCGGTTAAAATTTCAACGGGTCCACTGTAAAGCCCATTTAGACATGCACACCTTAAACACCAACAAAACGGAAGAAAAATAAGATTAAATCAAATTTTATGAATTAAAATATTTTATTATGGGCTTTTGAATATGATTATATTGCATAACCTCAATTTTAGAACATTTTAATCGGTTCAAATTCCAACGGGTCCACTAAAAAGCCCATTTATACATGCACGCCTTAAACCCCACAAAACGACCGAAAAATAAGAGTAAATAAAATTTTATAACTTAAAATATTTAGTTATGGGATTTTGAACATGATTATATAGCTTAACCTCATTTTCATAAATTTTTACTGAGTTAAAATTCTAACAGGTCCACTATAAAGCCCATTTAGACATGCACGCCTTAAACCCCAACAAATCGGCCACATAATAAGATTAAATCAAATTTTATGATTTAAAATATTTGATTATGGGATTTTGAATGCGATTATATAGCTTAACCTCAATTTTACAATTTTTTACTTGGTTAAAATTCCAACGAGTGCAATCATAAAGCCCATTTAGACATGCACGCCTTAAAAACCCAACAAAACGGCCATAAAAATAAGATTAAATGAAATTTTATGAATTAAAATTTTATTTATGGGATTTTGATCAAGATTATACAGTTTAACCTCAATTTTAGATCTTTTTACTCGTTTAAAATTTCAACAGGTCCACTTTAAAGCCCACTTAGACATGCAAGCCTTAAACCCCAACAAAAAAACGACCAAAAATATGATTAAATCACATTTTATGACTTAAAATATTTAGTTATGGGCTTTTGAACTTGATTATATAGCTTAACCTCATTTTTGAACTTTCTACTCGGTTAAAATTCCAACGGTCCACTGCGAAGCCCATTGAGACATGCACACCTTAAACCCAACAAAAAAACCACAAAATAAGATTAAATCAAATTTTATGAGTTAAAATATTTGATTATGGGCTTTTAAATATGATTATATAGCTTAAACTCAATTTTAGAACTTTTTACTTGGTTAAAATTCCAACAAGTACTCGGTTAAAATTCCAACGGGTAACGGGTAACTTAATGTGTTCCAAAAATGCTCTCAACTCTCTCATCCCTCTCCTCTCTTCTCTTCCTTCTTGTCTTCTTTTCTCCCCCTCTCCCTCCGCAGCCTCCTCTCCTTTGCCGTGCTCCTCCAATAGCATCTCGCCTTTCCCTTTGGTTGGTGCTAGATTCTCGTGCCTTCTATGGTTTTTTGGGTACGAATCAGCTTTGTGTTGCTGGACCAAGCAATCTTTCCCATCATTCAGGTATGCCACTTATCCTTTGAGATCGAGAAGAGAGCATTTTCGGACACTCTCTCAAATTTTCAGGTTCTAGCTATTGTTTTTACAATGGTTTTTATATATCCATATTATTCACCTACATTTTTCTTTACATCCATTTTCTTATCAACGATGCATCATTAATCCTTTTCAAACTTTTTTGGTGCCCATAATATTATTTTTCAATCTGTTCCCTTACTATTTTCATGCATATCATTTGTTTTTCAACTTTTTACCATCGCTGCATTTTTTCAAATGTATCCCCAATATCTTTTCAACAGTTGCATTTTCTTCATCCAGCATTACTATACTAATTTTCATGTACCAATTTAATCATTTGCCATCACATTGGTTACCCATGACTTTTTCTATTAAAATTACACTCTTCACTATTAGTCATACCTTCAAAAAATGCTTCTACATCCATCTCTATTTCCTCTATGGAAAAGAAACTATTAGATGCCCTTTGGTATCTAAATCTATTGCCCCAATCGGGCAAATGTCATGGTCTCATTGGCCTTGGTTCTCACAAATTATCCATGAATCTCACAATGATCATTCATATATCCAAAGAGGTCTTATTTTATTATTATGGATATCCACTAATGATTCAATTTCACCATTACGACAATTTCCATCAACACATAATATTATACTTCTCCATACTAAATTATTTACTGCCTCAATTGGGAATCACACACTTCATTTACTATTTCAAAAAGGTGGTATCCTCATTTGGTTACTACCATATAACCAAATCTTACTATACTCAAAATTTCCATTCATGCACAAAATTCCATTCTTGAATAATAACATTAAAAATATTTTTAATAACACAAATGGAATTCGTAATTTTCAAACTCAACCTCAAAAAGGAATTATTTATTTATGGACTCTGTCAACTTTTCAAACTTTACAATATTATAATTTACTATTAACTAAAATAGTCACTCACCTCTATATAATAATAATAATAATCAAATTACTTAATCTTTCAATGAGTATCCATAAGGATATTTTTCTACTATGGTCACTATTATATGACAAAATTTTGATAAACCCACAATTACCATTATTACATATAGTCATTTCTTTTAACAAAAAAATCACCAAATTGTCTTATGATACTAAAGGAATCTTTAAGGACCATATACAATCTCCAATAGAAATTATTCCATTATGGACCCCTACTTATACTCAAATCATACCACACTTACCATCACCATTAATACATACCGTAGCTACTAATTTTGAAATCCAATTTTGTACCAACTTCCAATTTTACTTCCAAATGTCTCTCCCTATTTATAAACTTACCTTCCATAGATACAAACCTACCACTCAAAATAAGGAATACAATTTCCAGGATTCATACCATATTTTACAACTTATTCTCCTACTTCATAACTATAATGTTTGCACTCTTTCCATTATAGGATCCAATATTTCTTTTAGAATTTCTCTTAATCATTTGAGAATCCCAAAATTTCCCTCACAATTTTCCTTTATACCGTCTCATCTTAAAAAAAAATTATTGCATTCCTATACTATCTTTTCTAACAATAACACTTCCAGATTGACTTATATTTATATTACCAAACTTTATTTTGGTTACCTTACTTACCCTTTTATACGATTCGTTACATTCATATATTCAAGGAATATTCTCCCTATTCTTCAAACATCTCTTAAATCAACTATAAATCTCATTTATGCACACAGATTTCTTCAGTCAGTCTTTCCAAGTCTACTAACCTTCCAAATATTTTCTCATTAATTATAAACTATTTCCATTTTAATTATCTTTACCTTACCTTCTACTTCCGATTTTATTCCATTTACCTTTATTATTACTGCATTTCCCTGTCCACACCGATGAACTCATTCCCACCGACTATTTATACTTTTTTCTATTCTGTCTTAATCCCATCCCTACCCTTACTCAAAAGCTCAATCCTCCTTCCATCAACCTAAATCTTACTATGGCGTCTAATACTCTCTTTCAACAACTAGGAGAGCTCACCCCTAAAGAACAAGGTGTATTTTCACCCCTACGCTGAATTGGGAAACCACTAGCGAAAATAGCAAACTTCTTCTTATCGGGAAGATAATATCATCCAAGCACATCGATGATCAAGCAGTAGCTCGAGTTTTTCAAGGCATATGGAAAAAAAGATAAAGTGGAGTCCATTTCAATCCTGAAACTGAACTACTTCGAATCAAATTCTCTGATGAAGTAAATCGAAATGACATCCTAAAGAGAGGTCCCTGGACCTTCAAGGATGAGTGGCTTGCCCTAGCTCCATTCGACCCAAAGATCAGCATTGATGATTACACTTTCATGAAGATGAATATCTGGGTACGCATACATAGTATTCTAGCTATCCTGATTGACAATGAAAAAATTGCTCATCAAACTGGTGTTTCAATTGGATCCATTATAGGTTCGGTTCTTAAAACTGACACTCATCTCATTGATCGAAATATGGTTGACTACCTTCGAGTAGGAGTCATTCTCAACGTTACCAAGCCCTTCGACATTGTGTTGCCATTGGAAGATCCGGACCAAAGCCAAAAATATGTCCACTACAATATGAGAGACTTCCCTCTCTATGCCATGGTTGTGGTCTCATTGGCCACTTGGTGGGCTCTTGCCCAACTTTCAAACCTGCAACATCTACTAATATGCCATATGGAGATTGGCTTCGCTACATTCCACCGAGAAATCAAGACATCTCTTTACGCTCTAAGGGGCAAATCAGATATCATGATGACAATTCCAATACTGGTAAACATTCAATTATTATTATTTTTTATGCTTCACTATACATAAATCTTAATTTATTTTTTCTACCTTTAGATAAAGGTAAATACACACCATCTACATCGCATGAAGATGCTAAGAAGGAAAATGATGAAGGCTCATTTCCCCCAAATCAACACGATAACTCCATGGACGCTGAATCCTTCAACAACATTCCCGGAGATGCGGCGGCTGCTGCTACCAATCCTGGTGTCCACTCGCCTATTGCGACAACTGCCGCGGTCACTGTTGCTACCGATCCTGGCACTCAATCACCTGTTGCAATTAGTGAAGACGCTGCTGTCCAAGCTGCTACTATCACCACCGCGCCAATTGCGGACAAAAATACAGCAGTCACTGCTGCTACTTTGACTGACATAGGCCTAAATGATGAGGTTGTGAGTGCTAAAACATTGAACCCAATTGATGCTGCTCCAATCAATGTGCTTCCAACCAAGGGAAGTAGTTCCAAGTCCACAGTAAATCCAGAACTTGACAAAGAAATGGGTAAGTCATTCCTACCAACATCATCTATGCTCTTAGAATGCAATGATTGGTTATCTAAGGAGTCACCACCACTTGCAGTTTCTAAAAACAAAGGATATATGGTTTTGACCCCTCACGGCACCAAAAAAGATGCTCCCCTATGAATGATGCTATCAAGCCCAAGAGATCTCGACCCTTACCACCTTCTTCAAAAGACAAAGCTGGGATGAGCAGCGAAAAAAACTCTCCGCGAGAGGTTGATGTTCAACCCCGCCGAGGGAAATGATTCTTCTATGTTGGAACTGTCGGGGTCTTGGTAAATCCCAGGCAGATCAAGCTCTAAGTTGACTTGTTAGAAAGTTTAATCCTGATATTTTATTTCTTAGTGAAACCCGTCTTAATAAATTCCAATGTGAACGTGCCTGCATCACCCTCAAGGATTACTTTAAAAACATCGGGTCCTTGAAATACTAACCTTTTCTTCTTATATTTCACATCTGCATCATATGCAGATAACCAATCCATTTCAAGAATGTCTTCAAATTCATGAAATGGAAGTTCCATTAAATCTTCCGATAACTTAATTCCTTGAATTTCTAATGAACCTTTCTTGCATATTCTAATTACTTGTGCATTATTCAAGAGATTTATTGATTATCACATTACTAAATATTCTTCATAAAAGTCTTTCTTTGTACTACTATCTTAGTACCAATATATATTATTCAAACCCGAATCAACTAAAGTAAGTACATGTTCTCTCCATAGCTTTTGCTTTATTCACAACATTCTAGTAAACCAATAAATTCATTCTTAACAACAATTCTTTAAGGCCCAATTGAAACCTCTTGATAAATCATTCTCATGGGGACTTCTTAGTCAATATCAAATCAAATGTACATTGACTTAATCTATTAAAATTTAGCTCGTACTCATAAATAGTACAAGTACCTTATTCAAACTTAGGACTGCTGCACATTTCTTTTTTTTAACTAGTTGCCAACATACTTGGCTTAAACATTCTTCTTTCTTCTCTTGATTCACATAGTTAAACACATATCGTAGTCCATCAATACTTAACATCATCTATCCCCACTGAAACTTATTCATGTTATTGAGGAGCATAATCAAGTTACACAGTAGTACATCAGTAACATGACATCCTAGGGGCATGTACTTAACATTAAATCACATTAAACTCGATTTAGCCTCCAGAATCGGCTAAACCTATAGCTCTGATACCATTAAATGTAACACCCTTAACATATACTCGTAAGCCAAATATACATTAAAGATGTTACGGAGTCATTGAAAGAAATCTTGACTTAAATTTTTTTATCGAACTTTATCTTGTAGTTTAACCCTTTCTCGGTTTTGAATTAAAAACTATGTCAGTCTATTGCAGCTAGTTTTGACCCTGAATTGATTTATAAAATTCATAATTGAGTTATTGAAATAAAAATATAATTCAGGGTGAAAACTATGTACACTGCCTAGACCCTTTTTAGATTTTAAATTTTTTACGCGAACCGGGTTAAACAACACTTAACTACGTCAAAATTAATAGCAAACCATTTCTCTAAGTCCATACTTCCATAACAATGTTTAAAGACGTTATAAATTTAGATTTACAAAATAGTTTACCCACTTAAACTATTACATGCCCACTAGTCTATCAAATTTCGTGAAAGATGTACATACTGTACTTACAGATAGTAACTTGATTTTCCCAATTAACAGCTCCTCCTTGCTAGTCTAGTTTTGGAGAACCTACGTGTGAAATAACATACACTAAGTACGAACTTAGTGAGGCAACTAATATTTCAATTAAACTTTGAAATAAATATTTCAATAAATAACATAGAAATAATAGTTTATGTAGATAAGGCAGTTCATACCAAAAACCACTATTCAAAAATTAATATCACTTTCACTCAATCGTTTCATTTGCACTTTTCACTATTATTTAAATCATAGCCCAATGTAAGATAAATGAGAATGCATGGTATGCGAGTCACTATTGAGTATGCACATGTGCGACATCAACTAATTTGTTGTGCCAAAATAAACACTATATCACTTTATCACTAAATAATTGCCGTAAACTTATACGACATCACTGTATCACTAGGTCATAGCTGTAGAACACATCGTCACTGTTTCACTTTAGAATTGTTGTACATTTATACAACATCACTGTATCATTATACTCCCGCCTCATTGGCATGCCAATTATACCAATAAATCTCATAATGCATACAATGGGCTTTAACATTCACTATCATATATCATTCACTTATTTAAAATATCAAAAGATATTAACATTTCACAATACCATATAAAAGTGCATTGGGCAGTTCATACCCGAAAATCATTTATAGTTCTTTTCAAAAATCATTGAAAAGATGGAGTATAGATTGGATCTTAATTAAATTGGTTTATTTAAAAACAAACACTATAGAGATATAGGGGTTTTTACATGATCAATTTAGGGCAATGACCATCGAGAGAGGCTTTGCTACTTTTGAATCTACTCGTCAAACAATGCCAAGACAGGTTGTTGTTAACGGCTGGCATGCCATGAATAGCGTGAAAACCAGGCATTCCCTGCCAATGCTCATCATTCATTAAAATGCCTTCCTTGCCAACGTCTTTACTTTTCTTTCATTTCTTTACTTTTTAATTATTTTCCAAAACCAATTTCAAATCAAATCAACTTTTTCTTAAGGAAAGTAACAATCAAGGCAATTGAATTTCAAGACAATCTCTGTGGGATTGATACTCAGCTTACCAGCTGTATTACTTGCAGACTGTGTATACTTGCACGCAAAAGACTTATTTTGGCATATTCTTATATTTTCTAATACATATTTTCTGCCACTTTTGCCATCATTTCACCTAGAGATTCTACAAGTTTTTGGCACTGTTGCCAGGGATTGCAACGGAATTAATTGTTTTTAAATATTTACTTGTCTTCCTTTTATTTTTATTTTCGTTTTTATTTTTACCTTTCATTTTTGTCGGTCTATGACCAGAAGCCATCCTGTGGTGGACGAATGGCCATATGATCCAGAAATTGAGAAAACCTTACGGAGGTTAAAAAGAAGATTTCGAGAGATAAACCAAGGTAATTGAGGGAATGGTATGGTGAACAATGGGGGAAATCCACTTAACAATGAGATACTACCACCACTTTCTGCCCCAATTGTTAATGAGAGGCCTATTAGAGAACATTCAGCACCAACCATTGACAATTTGATGCTAGGACTTGTTGGCACAGAGGTAAACGCTATCAATTTTGAACTTAAGCCAATAATGATTCAAACTCTTTTGAATGTAGGTCACTTTGATGGCGCACTCACTGGAGATCCGAGGCAACATCTTAAACAGTTCATGGAGATTTGCCAGCTATTTCAACAAAATGGAGTACCTGAAGATACCATGAAGCTGAAGTTATTTACTTTTTCTTTGAGAGACAGAGCAAAGGCTTGGCTTAATTCCTTGCCACCTGGCTCAGTCACTTCATGGGCAGACCTATGCCAGAAGTTCTTGACAAGATTCCAGCCGCCAACACTCACTGCCAAGCTGCGGGGTGAGATCATTACATTCAGGAAGGCTGAGGATGAGACCTTATATGATGCTTGGGAAAGATTCAAAGACTTGTTGAGGAGGTGTCCTCTATACATGGATTCCCGAATTGGACTCAGATTCAAACCTTTTACAGTGGATTGAATGCACAAACGAGGATGGTTGTTGATGCTTCAGCAGCTGGCTCATTGCTTGACAAGACATATATTGAGGCTGTTTACATTTTAGAAAGGATTGCAATCAATGATTTTGAACTAACATCCATTCATGCCGAGATTTCCAACCTTACGAGCATGGTAAGAACGTTGCAAAAGAACAATGAGTCCCATGAAGTTAAAGAATTAGACCCATTATGTACGATCTGTGGAGAAAATCATCATGTGGATGAATGTCCTGCCAACCCTCAATCGGTAAATTTTGTTGGCAATGTTAATCGTTACTATAACCCTAACTCCAATACTTATAATGCAGGTTGGAGACAACACCCTAACTTAGCTTGGGGAAATCAAGGAGGTAACCAGTACAATGCCCAGTGCGTAATACTCGAGGCGCGAATAACAATGCCATGCCAGCATTCTATCAGAATGCCATGCCATAGAAAACCCAAAACAATTTTCAGCAAGGGCAGAGACTCAACCAAGGAGGCACTCTCACAGAGTACATGGAAAGGAATGATGCCACAATCCAGAGTTTGGATGCGTCAATGAGAAATTTGGAAGTCCAGCTTGGGAAGATTGCCAGTGCACTCAGCAATCGACCCCAGGGAGCATTGCCAAGTGACACAAAAGATGCTCGGCACAAAGACAATGAGCAGTGCAAAGCTATAACTCTTCGGTGGTAAGCGGTGTGAGAGATGGAGAAGGTTGCTAAGCAGCCAATTAATTGCCAAGATGAGAAGCCTGTACCAGCAGATGATCCCAGGGAAGCAGAGAAAGAGGAAACAAAAGCAAATGATGCGAATCGATGCTAGATAGCACACACGATGCCAAAGATCGATGCCAAAATGTCTAATGCCAAAGACTACGTTGGCAAAGCCATCATAGCAGGCACGTATCTATCCGCCGCCACCATTTCTAGCAAGACTTCAAAAGCATAAGCAAGATCAGCAGTTCAAGCGTTTCTTGGAGGTTCTTAAGCAATTGCAAATCAACATTCCATTGGTAGAAGCCCTTGAACAAATGCCCAACTATGTCAAATTTATGAAGGACATTCTGTCCAAAAAGAGGAAGTTGGGAGACTTTGAAACTATTACCCTGGCCGAAGGATGTAGTGCCATGATCATAAACCATTTGCCACCAAAGATGAAAGATCCGGGAAGTTTCACTATTCCCTGCACTATTGGCAACAAATTTATGGGCAAGGCACTGTGTGACCTAGGAGCCAACATCAACTTGATGCCAATGTCAATTTTCTCGGAAGCTTGGAATAGAAGCAAGACCTACCACGGTGACACTTCAGCTGGCAGACCGATCCTATGCAAATCCCAAGGGTAGGATTGAGGATGTGTTGGTAAAGGTAGAAAATTTATTTTTCTAGCTAATTTTATCATTTTGGATTATGAGGCTGATATTAATATCCCGATTATTTTGGGGAGGCCTTTTCTTGCCACAAGTAGGGCTTTGATTGATGTTCATAAAGGGGAACTAACAATGCGCATGAATGATCAGCAAGTTACATTTAATGTGTTTCAAGCTTTGAAATGTGCAAATAAACTTGATGAGTGCCAAGAAGAGGAGATGATGGAGTCCATTTACACTTTGGACATGGCATAGTTATGCCACGATGCAGAATTTGATGCCAGCAATTTAAATGGCATAGCTGATCTGTTTGAGGAACCAGAAGAACTAGTCTTGGAGGCTAAAGAGGCGAGTTATTTTGAGCCACTATAGTTGGTCGGCAGAGAAATCAAGGCATCTAAACCATCAATTGAGGAGCCACCAACATTGGAACTGAAACCACTGCCAGATCACTTGAAGTATGCTTATTTAGGTGAACGCTCAACTCTGCCAGTGATCATTGCCATTGGTCTCACTAATGATTAGGAGGAAAGGTTGTTGGCAATATTACGTGACTATAAGCAAGCATTAGGATGGACTTTGGCAGACATCAGAGGTATTAGCCCAACCATTTGCATGCATAAGATTATCTTGGAGGAGTACCATGGCAAGACCATTGAAGGCAAAAGAAGGCTAAACCCAAGCATGAAAAAAATAGTGAAAAAAGATATCATAAAATGGCTTGATGTCGGGATTATATATCCTATTTTCGATAGCTCTTCGGTTAGCCCGGTGCAATGCGTGCCAAAGAAGGGTGGCATGACCGTGGTACAAAACAGTGAAGCTGAGTTAATCCCCTCCAGAAATATCACTAGATGGAGAGTGTGCATGGACTATAGGAGGCTGAACAATGCCACGAGGAAGGATCACTTCCCATTGCCATTCATTGATCAGATGCTAGACAGGTTGGCAGGTAAAGCTTTTTATGTTTTTTGGATGGTTATTCAGGTTATAATCAGATTGCCATTGCCCCTGATGATCAAGAGAAGACTACGTTCACGTGCCCATATAGGACGTTTGTGTTTAGAAGAATGTCATTCGGCCTATGTAATGCACCAGCAATGTTTCAATGTTGCATGATTTCCATTTTTCCGATATGATCGAGCACAACATGGAAGTATTCATGGATGACTTCTCATTGTTTGGAAAAACATTTGAGGAATGTCTTCAGAGTTTGGAGCAAGTCTTGAAGAGATGCATAGAGACAAACCTAGTGTTGAACTGGGAAAAATGCCACTTCATGGTGAAGGAGGGCACTTTCTCGGGCACAAGGTAACTGAGAGAGGGTTAGAAGTAGATCAAGCAAAAGTTAAGGTAATTAAGCAACTACCGCCCCTAACAAGTGTCAAAGGTCTAAGAAGTTTCTTAGGACATGCCCGTTTTTATCGGCGTTTCATTAAAGACTTTTCGAAAATTGCTAAACCCTTATGCTTTGTTAGAACATAATTCCACTTTTGCATTTAATGATTCTTGTTTGAGAGCGTTTCAGGAGCTTAAAGAAAAGTTGATCAATGCCCCTATAGTTGTGGCACCGAACTGGAATGAGCCTTTCGAGCTCATGTGTGATGCCATCGACTATGTCGTCGGAGCAGTTTTGGGACAAAGGCATAGCAAGGTTTTCTATGCCATCTACTATGCCAGTCGAACATTAAAAGAAGCACAACTGAATTACTCTACGACCGAGAAAGAATTTCTTGCGGTTGTATTTGCTTTTGACAAATTTAGATCTTATTTAATTGGTAACAAAGTTGTGGTTTTTACAGATCATTCGGCATTAAAATATCTCTTGGCAAAGAAGGATGCCAAGCCCAAGCTAATCCGATGGACGCTCTTACTTCAAGAATTTGACCTTGAGATCCAAGATAAAAAGGGCAGTGAAAACCTAGTAGCTGACCATCTCTCACGTTTAGAGCATCATCTTGAAGATGGTAAGACCAATTTGATAAGAGATGAGTTTCCTGATAAGTATTTGCTTGCAGTTAATGCCATGCCATGGTATGCCGATATTGTCAACTACTTGGTAAGTAACATTCTGCCACCAGACTTGGCATACAATGCCAAGAAAAGGTTTTTGCGAAAGTTAGGCAATACTATTGGGATGAGCCAATATTGTTCAAACAATGTGCCGACCAAGTGATCAGTCGGTGTGTGACTGAGGATGAACATCATAACACATTGCATCTATGCCATGCCGCACCATATGGAGGTCACTTTGCTGGAGTAAAAACTGCTGCCAAGGTACTGCAGCCATGATTCTTTTGGCCTACACTATATAAGGATGCCCACGAGTATGCCAAGGCATGTGATCGATGCCAACGGACAGGAAACATCTCTGGCAGACACCAACTACCGCTTCAAAACATTATGCCTGTGGATTTATTTGATGTATAGGGGATAGACTTTATGGGTCCTTTTCCACCCTCATTTGGTAATATATACATTCTTGTGGTTGTTGACTACTTATCTAAGTGGGTAGAAGTTGTTGCTCTGCCAACGAACAATGCCAAGGCCGTTGCCAAGTTTTTACATAAGCATATCTTTACTAGATTTGGCGCCCCTAGAGTGACCATTCATGATGAGGGCACTCATTTCAAATGTAGTCTAATTTCTAAAGCCTTGTGCAGGTATGGTATATAGCAGAAAATTTCCACAGCATATCATCCGCAAACAAACGGGCAAGCTGAGATTTCAAACAAGGAGATCAAAAACATCTTAGAGAAGACTGTTAATCCATCAAGGAAGGACTGGTCCTTGAGACTAGATGAGTCCTTGTGGGCTTACAAGATTGCGTTTAAAACTCCTTTGGGTACTTCACCGTTTAGACTTGTTTTCGGAAAACCATGCCATCTGCCAATGGAGCTTGAGCATAAAGCCTACTGGGCCATCAGAACACTTGGCATGGCATGGAGAGCTGCTGGAGAAAAAATGTTACTAGACCTAAATGAGTTAGAGGAATTCAGAAGGCAAGCCTATGAGAACGCCATGATCTACAAAGAAAAAGCAAAACGTTGGCATGACAGTAGGATAATGCCAAGACATTTTGAGGTAGGCCAACGTGTTTTGCTATTCAACTCACGGCTTAAGTTGTTTCTAGGGAAACTCAGATCAAGATGGACGGGCCCTTATGAAGTTGTGAAGCCCTATGCTCATGGAGCTGTGGACATTAAGAACTTGAAGACAAGAGAAATCTTTAAGGTGAATGGCCAACGCTTAAAGCACTACATGGAAGGTGATCAGAACAATGCCAAAGAGGTGATCCTCTTGGCAGAGGTAACATGAAAACACCGTCAGGTTTGAACTTTTGTAAATATTAGGTTAGTGTTTCTCTTTGTTTTTAGGTTTTTAATTGTTTTTCTTTCTAAGTTCCATGTTTTTATTCCTTTAATGTGCTGAAAGGTTTCCTTTGAGTTGCGTAGATTCATTGTGCCAGGAACACTGCCAGGGTCACTAGCAGGAGCCAACGCTTTAACAGAAAAATCTGCCAGACACAGTGCCAGAGTAGCTTGGCATGCAGCGGTGCAAAAGATTGAAGGACGAGGGAAAAACCCTAGTTTTATCAGCCCAGTAAAAAATTGAGAGAGTTATCTTTATTTGACTTTAAGCCCTAGCCGCCCAAATTTTGGTTGAAATTTAAATTTCAAATCAATTACCTTATCACTCCAATCCTTACCTTATCTTATCACCTATCACCTTATCACTTCAACCTTATCACTCCACCTAATTTTAAATTAATTCTTTTTATTCCCCATCATTATCCCTAATTACTACTCCCATTAAAACACTCGACCAACCTAAAACCTTTCACTTTCTTACTCTTGCCGGTTAAAGAAGCCAAAACATCTCTCTCACTTTTTACTTCCTTTTCGATAAGCAAGTACAAACCCAAATCATCCTTTGCCTTCATCTTTCAACATCGTTCCACGCTTCAACCAGTTTCAATGGCCTCATCATCTCTTCCCTTTAAAAGATTCTTCAACGAGGAGATCGAGAAAAAGTTCAAAACAAATTTTGCCTCGAGGAGTTTTTGCTACGAGAAGCACTTCGAATTTAAAATGGAGGCAACAACTGACTTCCCGTCAGAAGTTATGTCTACGATTAACTTGCACAAGTGGAGTCTATTCTGCCAGCAAAAAGGGGAGATCTATGCCACCATCGTTCAAGAATTCTACGCTCACCTTGTGACCAATGATTCGCCTTTCCTGATGATTAGGGGTAAGTGTGTGCATTTTGATGAGGGATATACTAATAATATGTTTGAGTTGGATGGTGCATAATATGAGTATTTTAAGTATATTGATTCGATGACTACTGCTAAGAGGAAAAAGCTTCTGACGGATCTGTGTGAACCTGGCACGACGTGGACAGTCTCATCGACGGGCCATCAGACGGTGAAGAGGATGGCTTTGAAGCCACAAGTGAGAGGCTGGAATCACTTCATTAAGGCAAACCTGTTACCTACATCCCATAATGAGACGGTCTCGGAAGAAAGGCTGATTTTGTTGCTCTCCATCATAAAAGGGCGCAAGATCAACATTGGAAAGATTATCATAGAAGAGACTTATAAGTGTGTTGCGAGAGGTAAAGGTAGCTTGTTTTCCCTTTGCTTATTTCTAACATTTGCATATGCCATGATGTGCCTAGGCTTGATGAGGAGCAAGGCCAGATAATAAAGGGAACGACCATCACTGCTGTCATATGGAGAAACCTTACTGTGGTTGAGCCAAAGGACAAGGCCAAGGGAAAAGAAAAAATGGCCACGCCTAAGCCAAAGATGTCAAAAGTTGTGCCAGACACAATGCCTGAGACTGTGCCAAATAGTTTTGTGGCAATGTTGTCTCAAATCTACCAACGCCATGAGATGATACTCAGTAAGATGGAAAAGTCTGAGGAGATTAATGTCAAGCTACGACATTACATGCAGGCCAGGGATGTGATAATCAGGGAAACTCTCAAGAAAATATCTCCTGATGTTGTGCCAGAATTCCCAGATTTCCCTGCCGAGCCCTCTACCGGTGATGAAGCCATGCCAGCCAGTTCAACTAGTCCAATTATGCCAGTCCAGCTAGTTAAGAGTCTGATGCTACAGTCCCACTATCTCCAGTTCAAGTTGAGTCTGCCAGTTCTGATTCTCGAGATTGAATCAAAGGAACCCAAAACCAAGTCTGCCAAAGAAAAAGTCCCAAGAAGCCTGCCACGCCACCAACGAAGCCTGCGTAGTCCGATGCCACCGCTACTCCTACCACATCAAACCCTGCCAAGATTGTGGAGGAAGTCCTCCGGGATGTTGGAGCGTCCACTGCCGCAAAGCAAACAATGAAGGGAAGAAAGAGAATGGCCCCTGATCGTGGGCCATTTATAAAGAGAAAGACCCAAGTCACACGAGAAGAAGTCTCCGAAGGGGAGTCCTCTTCTTCCTAAACTCATGTACATTTCATTACATTGCATTCACATGACCATGCATTTTATTTTATTCTGTTCTTTTGTATATATGTGTTGTTTCATGCATTGGGGATAATGCACATCTTGGGTTTGGGGGTGTGCATTTCTTCACATTTATGCCATGCATATCATGTTTAATTTATGTTGCCATGTCATCGAGGTCATTTAGAGTAGATGCATATCGAACCGCTAAAAAAAAAAAAAAGAAATTTTGTCTCGATTTAATTTTGAAAAATGTTAACAATTGTTAAGCAAACTTAATTTGATCTAGGTGTCTGTCCAATGAGGAGACTTTAATCTTTAGTTGTCATGTCGTGCCCGCAGAGTAGTATGCCAAGATTGCTTGGCAATTGATCTCTAGTTTAAGGAATTGAACTTGCACTTAACACGTAAGATGTATCTAGTCCCTTAGCAAACTTAGACTTTTTGAAACTATGCTCAGATTTAAAAAATGACGCCAGGGTAAAAGAAATAAATAAGGCAGAAATGTCCTACCAAGGCAAGAAAAAATAAAACTCTCCTATACCTTAGGGATAATAAGCTACTTGGGGCTTCGTGGTTTGCTCCCTTTTAGTTCTCAAGTCCAAAACCTTGGGGTGTGAGTTGAAGAGAAAGCCTAGTGATGTCTAGATTAAGGTGGGGATTCGTGGTATGCTCCCTCTTATCTCTCATGCTAAATAGTATCACGAAGCAAGCTTAAAAGAATGCCAGGAGAAACCCTTGGCAAAAAGAAAAAAATGAAAAAAAAAAATGAGTTTAGGTAGTAAAATTTGTCTAAGGGAGTGAAAGGAAACTTGATGCATATTGCCTACACTTATGCACTCTTCATGAACTTTGACTAGAGTTATATTGTTGCGCTTGAATTACTACCTGCTTGGCATTATTGCACTGAGATACCGAGGATAGAAATAGAGCCAAATTTTGCTTGCCAGCACGTGTTGGTATTCAACCAAAATTTTGTCGAGGTAACTTTTTCACAGTTTTTGTTTTTATTTTGATTGCATTACTTGAGGACAAGCAATGAGTTAGGTTTGAGGGTGTGTTACCTCTCCAAAAGTACTATTTTTAATGCCAATCTTGCAATGCTTTTGCTTGTTTTTAGGTACATTTAGTTGCATTAGGATGTTAGAATCATGCATTTGCATAAGGAGTTTAGAGTTTTGTCTATGCCAGTGTGAAGGGTTGTTTTGTTGGTAATTTTGTAGGTTTGGCATAGTATTTGGCCCAGAAAAGCAACACGTGAATGAATGCCAGAGAAAATGCTGAGTGTTGTTGGCATAGATGGACTAGACAGTGCCAAGCACCGGATGGCAGAGAAGTGAACTTGATGCCATGCTAAGAGGTTGTTGGACCCCAAAAAATTAGGACATGATTAGGCTCCGAAAAAATAGCAATTGGAATAATCTCTGAAAAAATAGCGGATAAGATGGTGCCAAGACTTGTTGGAAGACTCATGCCAAGCTTGGATGCCAGGACAGCGTCGACAGGATGACGTCAGCCTTAGCCTGATCAGCTCTCATTCAAATCTTGATGAGAAGATAATCCCTTATCCTCTGGGCAGTTAGAATTTAAAATTTGAAGAGCTAGTCTTATCCCTTCTTTGCACACCTATTTAAACACCAACCAAGCTAGACTTTAAGGGGGAGAGGAGAAGATTGGATCGTGAGGAGTTGGTGTGTGTGTGACGATTGATGACCGGCTGTACCGTGGAAGGGTGGTCCGACCAACTTGGACGAGAAGCCTGGATCTTGAAGGGCTGCATCGAGAGACCCCTTCTAGCTCATTCTCTCTCTCAAGTTATTTCACTTTGTTTTTAAGGATGATGTATTCCGAAAACGTTTGTGGATTGTTGGTTCATTCCCTCACCATGAACTAATTTAATAGTTGGTGGGGGATGTTTGGTTTTTATGTTGTTTTCATGCTTTAGCTTTTAATAATAAATCTACCTTGGCAAAGTTTCATCTATTCGGCAAACTTTAATATTTCCTAAATACTCTGCCAAGCGAGAGCTGGCACTGTTGGCCTATTGAACCTTAATATCTTAACAGACTTGGGGTGGCAACGAATAAGTTGTCAAATACTAAGGAGAGAAGCTTCAAGAGAAGTCGTTCAAGTAGATGAACTTACTTCGGGAGTAAAATCTACCCCATAGGAGTATAGATTGGATCTTAATCAAATTGGTTTATTTAAAAACAAACATTATAGAGATATAGGGGTTTTTAAAAGATCAATTTAGGGCAATGACCATCGAGAGAGGCTTTGCTACTTTTGAATCTACTCGGCAAACAATGCCAAGACATGTTGTTGTTAATGGCTGGCACGACATAAATAGCGTGAAAACCAGGCATTCCCTGCCAACGCTCATCATTCATTAAAACACCTTCCTTGCCAACGTCTTTACTTTTCTTTCATTTCTTTACTTTTTAATTATTTTCCAAAACCAATTTCAAATCAAATCAACTTTTTCTTAAGGCAAGTAACAATCAAGGCAATTGAATTCCAAGACAATCTTTGTGGATCGATACTCAGCTTACCAGCTGTATTACTTGCAGACCGTGTATACTTGCACGCAAAAGACTCATTTTGGCACATTCTTATATTTTCTAATACATACTTTCTGCCACTTCTGCCAGCATTTCACCTAGAGAGTCTACAATATGACAAGCTACTTATATAGTTTTTAAATGGCATGCATAATGTGAATTGTATAGAACATATTGGAGTATGAACTACTCTAATATGATATGTTTTACATGATATAAATTGGATATGGGTTGCTTGCCATTTAACAGGAATTGATTTTTAAAGTTGCCCTTGGTAGTAGAATATTAAGTTGGACAATATAGTGGTATAACATAAGAGTCACACTGTATCTGACACTTCATTGTGTCAACAGTATGCGACATCGATAGTTTGCAACACTTTATTGTGTTGATATGGCAACACTTTATTGTGTTGATATGATCGCAACACTTCATTGTGTTGATATGTTCTTGATACTTCATTGTGTCGATAGAAAGGATAATACTTTTAAAGTATGCGACTCGTATATTAGTCACTTGATATTTACCTTGGGATATATGATTACACAGTACAACTATATGATCTTATATACAGATATTCTTGCATTACAGATTATATGATTTAATGATTATCATTCTTTTGAAAGTATCATGCTTTACAAAGTAATTTATATATGTTCTCATCTTATGCCTCACTAAGTTCGTACTTAGCGTGTATTTGATTGTATACACGTAGGTAAATCAAGTTGAGAGTGAGAAGAGCATTGCATCAATATAGGAAAGCTCAACAGGTAATCACAGTAATGACATCCTAATTAAGGTTTGATTTTTATAGTGGCATGTATACTTGTTTAACCTATTTGAGTGTGATTGGCCTTTAAAGTTCATTATGGTTTCAAGATAATTGGCGTTTCTGGAAAGATTCAAGGTTAAGAATAACCTTAAGTGATGACTAGCATGCTAAGATAATTGATTATGATTGGAACTTGAACAAATAATTTAAGTCAATTTTAAATAAAGTTAAGCGTGCTTGGGCTAGAGAAATTTTAGGATGGGTGACCATCGGGAAGTTTTTTGAAAATTTTAAATTACCCTGATTTTTGGATTAAAGAAGTTGTAACATTTCTGACTCGTACCCGGTGTACGGATACGGGAAAGTGTGTTACATTTATTGGTATCAAAGCTATAGGTTTAGCCGGTTCTGGAGTTAAACGAAATATGGTAAAGGTCAAAAGTGTATACATGCCACTAGGATGTCAAAATTACTGATGATTTTACTTGTTTGAAGGGATGCAATTGCTTACTTCCTTATGATAATAATGTTAAATTCCAATGTGTGAGGGTAAAAGAATCGTGTTAGGTGTTAGGTGAGTGAATCAATAAGAGATTCACAAGAATGATAAGGTTAATGATAATATTTTACCCTCAGCTTAGCATGGTGCAGAGGCACTAGAGTAACATGATGTGTATGTTCTGGATTAAGATTTTTCTTCCAGACATTAGATGCGATCATAACTCAGCCTACTTAGGCACCGATAGCAAAAGAATTGAAAGTTCTGACATACTAGATTTTTAGAGAAACATTGATGGAGATCCTATGATTGTTAATCTATAGTTTAAGGATATAAAGGTTAGGTTGAATGAACTCTGTATTGATGATCAGAGGAGACTAAAAAAGAAAGGGTATTATCTCATCTGAAAAGGATTAGACCCATATTTGATAAAGTAATGTTACGGTACATACTCAAAAATTTGTTAACTAGAAGTTCTTTCTTTGAGTGTTCCATAACAAAGTTTATTCTAGAGATACAACGGAGTTTCTTGCATCTTAATTAGTGTAATTGGATCATTTACGGGTATGAGTGCAAGTTTAATAAACCGAGTTGAATTGTTTCTAAACTGCTTTCTACAGACAAAAAGAGAGTCTGTTGTGATAGTTCATAGAGGGCTAGAGGTCAGGTACAAAGAAGTACTGACTGCCCTATGAATTTAAAAATTTTATGAAGCAGTAAACTATGCTGAATGCAATGCAAAGGGTTCAGAATGAGAAAATATCTAAACAAAGGTCAGAGTTCGTAAAGAGGAATAGTGAATCGAGATAACCACTTTTAAAAGTATTGAGGATTTCTGGAAAAAATATCAAGCTGAATTTATTACATAGTTCTGCTAAGAGATCAAGACAAGGAAAATTAGGAACTCTCTAACATTTATAATTAATGTTGGAGATTCAAGAAAACCACAAAACTAATCATGTGAGTGTGGTAATAATGGGCATGCATGAGCTTATAGAGTTTTTATTAGAATTTGTTATCAATATGAAAATGATTTAACTTATGCTATGGATACCGAGCATCAAGGGTAAGCTGGAAGAGTATTCTTATTGTTTATGAGTTTTAAATGGGTTGCTTAAGAGGAGCCGTCAGGCTTGATGCTAAATCAAGAGGTTAAGTTTAGAATTGGATTTAATCCAATATTGAACCTATATTGATTACACTCTACAAAATGGCTTTTACTAGATTGAGAAAGCTAAACATCTAGTTGCAAGTCATTAGATGAAGGTTTTATACGACTTGGTATATCATCTGAGGAAGCTTCAGTAATGTTAGTTAAAGAAGCAGTAATGTTCCTTTAAGGTTAAATTATGATTATATTATTACCAATAAAGGAAGATTTGATAGTAGCACTGGTATTAGTGCAGTATGAATCTAGTAAGGATTCTTATTCAATAATACGTCCTATAATAGGTTGGGATGTGTATTGATGTAATAAGGCTAATGTAGTAGTTGATGTATTTATCCAAAAATCACTCTTTGCCTTATAAGCATTAAATGCTTAATTATCTTTGGAGTAAAATAGTGTATCGATTACACAACCCTCAGCTCGAGTCTACTATGACAAATTAGGTCAAAGATTTATAAATAAAAGATAAGATATGCCCGGAAAGAATTCATAGAAGGTGAAAAATGAAAAATTTAAAGATTTCGTTAGGTTAAAGGTGTTCAAAGGATGTTCATGTTATCAAGGAAGTGATTTATATTCCCGAGATGATGAAAAGAGAACTAAGAGGTGATTGAATCTGATTAGATTCAGTTCAGATATGGAGAATCAAGTATGGATGGTTCAAAGTAATTTAGAATTTCTTTAGAATGGTGGATATTATCTGCTGATCTTGAAAGAAAAGATATTTAATATGAAGTTAAGGATGAAATATTCCTTAAAAGTTAGAAATTTTGAATTGAGGACTAATTTGCAAAGTTAAGAAGCTTGAATCCTTATCTTTGCATTTTTAGTGACTATTTCGGAAAAAACAAACGAAATATTGGAGGGAATTATTTTTGAAAAACTATTTGATGAATAAAGTGATACATTAGTGGTTTGAGTCAAGTAAGGGGACCAAATTGACAAATAGCAAAGTAAGGAGAAATTAGTATAAAGTTTGAAGTTATTTATGGAAGTTGTATAGGAAAACTGGATTTGGTAGTAAGTTTGAAAATTCACCATAAATTCTACAAAAATGGTTAGAAGGTGAATTTTATACCAATGTAAATATTTTTTCGTCTAGTTTCTCCTCCAAAAAACGGAAACTAATTTCGAGTTTCGAGTCAAAAGATATGAATTTTTAAGCGACGAAAGGTCAGAAAACAGAGCACCAGTCTGTTCCGAAATTAGCACTGGAAATTGACTTTGAAAATTCACCATAAATCGTACAAGTTGAATTTGGGCTATTAATTTATATGGGTGAAAATCTTATTGAATCTAGTTTCTTTTAGAACAAACGAAATTGAATTCCGATTTTTATATTATTTTATAGAAATAAATCTTTGAAGGTTGTACAAAGCTGCCAGAAAATGAAAATTTAGATATTTTGTATCTAATGTTGGTTATCAAGTTCACAAGAATTATTTGAATTTCAAAATGGTTATTAAGGACCAAAATGAGGTTTTTGACAGTATAAGGAAGAAAGGAAATTTATGGAAAATTTTAATGTTGAATGATTAGATAGTTTGATAAAAATATTATTAGAGGTGAATCTAAAAAATGTTTATTTATATTCATGTGATATGATAAATGAAGTTGGATTCAAATTAAAAGAAGATTCGAGGTTCTATAAAGGAAAAGATCGAATAGAGCTTAGTGAGGCAAGTTAGTAAATGGCCTGGGTGAGTGCATTTCTATATGTTTGCACTATGTTGAATTGACATTGCATTTATCTATAATACATGATATGATACATTACTCGACATGGCAAGCTTGATGGAATACCAGGTACGAATTATTGTTTTCATAAATGATGATCTTTGTTTACCATGAATATTTATGATGAAGCATGAAGCATGAAATATTTATTTATATGATTGATTATGATGATTCATTGATGATAAAAGAAATGCCCAAGTATTGTGTATGGGAGTCCATGGTATAGTTGGCATGGCATAGAGTCTTTAACAGCTGCACCCTCATGTTCATGTTATCAAACAGATATTGTGACAAAATGATTGTGTCACATGCACCCTGGGAATCCACGCCCACTGTGCCCGAGTGCACTGTCGAGGTGCTTCATGTTTATAGGGAGCAAAGAGCGTCCCTGAGTACGTACTCATCTACGGTGTCATTTCAAGATGACTCGCGTACCTCGATCTCATATAGCGTACTTTGGGCAATGATAAATGAATCATGTCACGTAAATGAATCATGTCATCTAAATGAATCATGTTACGTATATGAATCATGTCATGTAAACGAATCATGTTACGTATATGAATCATGTCATGAATATGAACCATGCCATATATATGAAATATGTCATAGATATGAACCATGCCATGGATACGGAACATGCCATGTATATAAATTAAATCACGTATATGAATAATGTCAGGTAAAAGAATCATGTCATGTAAATGAATCAAGTTATGTATATGAATCATGTCACGTATATGAATCATGACATGTATACAAATTATGTTATGTATATGAATTATGCCATGTATATGAAGTATGTCATGCATGTGAATTGTGCCATGTGTATGAAATATGCCATGTATGTGAACTATGCCATGTATATGATTTACTTGATAATGACGAAGTATTGGAAAATAGACTAAGTTAGAAAAACTATGACTTGCACATGAATATTGACAGACTATGAAAACCTTGTTAGTACGATACATGACGAAAGCAAGAATGTGTTAAAAGACATGTTATGCAAATGCTTACATGATAATAATAGAATGTTGAACGCATGGCTATGTTATGTTATGTAAATGACTAATTGATGATCATGAAATATTGATTGTATGTTTCTATGACAAAACTGATAGATAACATGAATTATGATTGAAAACATGTCTATGTTAAAGAATATGTTGTGCATATGATTATTTGATGAATATAGAATGTTGAAAATATGACTATGTTTTAAAGAATATGACATGCACATGAATACTTGATGATTATGGAATAATGATAGTATGATTCTAAGTTAGGTAGATTAATGATATAAATCATATTTGGACATGCTTGCCATTTTAAAAAACATGTACTACACTTTTCATATGATATACTGTAACGCATTATTTCATGTTTAGATAAATGAGATTAGTTGCCTCACTAAGTTCTACTTAGCTTGTGTTTATTCCACACGTAGGTTAAGTTTGAATATTTGAAGAGGAGTCGAGCATGTTGATCAAGCAACAATCTACAAAACATCAGTAAGTCATTCTAGTTTATGACGATCTCTAGCGGGCATGTAATTATTTATTTGCTAGTAGAACATGTTTAATCGGTTTCAAATTTTATTTGTCGATTAATTCACAACGATTTTAAAATCAAGAAAAGCCTAGGTAGCTAACCTAGTTTTCACCCTGAATTGTACTGTTGTTTTAATAATTGCTAAAAATGTTTTTTAAAATAAAAAATGTAAGACAAGATTTCTTTAAAAGAGTTCGTAGCATCTTTAATGTATATTCGGTCTATGAGTATACATTAAGGGTATTACAGTAATTAACATAACTTAACCAACAAGAATTCATAAGGCATTATAGACCAAATACAGAAAGAGATGATGGCCAAATTCAATTTCAGAGGTCAAGATAGATCGAAACTTAAAACAAACTTATCTAGGCACTTAACCCTTACATAACATGATAAAATACAAAATTCATTGACCTCTAACTGTTTACTAATTTTAACCATTAACCATCCATTCAAACTATACGTATTTTTATCAGGGGTTTAACTCAAGATAATATACATATTTAAACTTTCAATACACGTGCCCTAAATGATGTTCTATTAACTTGAAACTCATACAAAATTATTAATCCATATATTATTTATGATACACATAAATAACTAGTTCTTAGCATAACAATATTTTATTTATAACCCTTGATATTATTCAAGTTATGAGGTGATCTACCCATCATTCATAACCTCAAAGTATTAAAGCGTCATATTTCACATAATATATTTGACCAGTAAATGTCTAAAGATAATTCTAGCATAGCTCAGTTATTAAGTCACTACTCAATCATGTTAATTATTTATTCATATAAAGCAATCACCATGAAAAATAAATAAGGGTCCATTACAAAACTTTGAATACTTATCAACTTACATACATATATAATCAAAATGGAATTTAAATGCATTATGCAACTTAACAATTATGTGCCACCATCTAGGAGTTCTAAAGGCTAGATTTTATACATACTTATGGACCCTTGTGATCACGTCCAAGCTCAAAAGTAATCGATAGCTCGTTTATCCTGAAACATAACGAAAGAATAGAGTAAACCAACGCTTAGTGAGGTAGTTAAAATAATCAAAGGCGTGAATCCAAAAGTTCTATGTTTATAAACTCCATCCTTCCTTCGATCTTATCGGAGAAAAGTAAGAAGCAAATTTGATCAACAACACTTCACCTTGTTCATAAGGCCCGAACACTGAATTAATTAAACTTAAATTAAGGGTAATCATTCGAATAAGAAACAATTATGATAACATTCCTTATTTATATCTATAACAGAATTTCTCTTATTATCATATTTTACTTATTGCAAAAGTTATCAAAGTAATACTTTAGTTTAACTTATAGGTTTTATTAATTCTCTTTTTTCACAACATACGTATGAATTTCTCGTATTAAGAGATCTAGAACTTAATAATCTAATACATGAGCTATTTAACATACAAGGCACCAACTATATCAAATTATAAACACGCCCGGCCCTACTATCTTCAATTCTAATACCAATGCCTTTAATTCTATTACCCATAACACCTCTTCCACTTTTGTTCTGACAAAAATCCCATCAATCTCAGAAATTGGAATTTTTACCACGATTATGTCTGGATCCAAATCAAATTATATGGATTCACATCCTTTTTTAATTTATTATGAGAAATTAGTTTTTTTAACATTATTATTAATTCCTAATTTATCTCGTATCCATTTTCTAATAATTCCCACGAATACTAATCTCTTCTTACTTAAAATTATATATTTTACTAATAAAATCCCTACTCTTAAATATCGGTTATTACCAATTTTAACTCACCTTAATTACCAAAGAAACAAAGGCTGTTCGGAAGCCAGCAATCCATATCTTTTACCAAGTTTAATTTGCCAAGAAAACCAAAAATCTATTCCACTAATGTAAAATATTTAACTTTTATTTCCTTCCTTGTCCTAAATCAATTCTACTTTCTGTCTAAATCCAATAAGCTATCTCTCAATCCTTGGCTGTCTTTATCTCATAATTTTCCCTCCAAATCTCCTTACATTTTAACTTGCCTCCAATACATCACTCCTCTGGAAATGCATGCTGTTTATTTCCTTAATTTCGTCCTATATTGGATATTGCTATTCATTTATAATTTTAATGCCGAATTTAATAGTAATTTTACCATTTTCCTTTATACATCCAAATCTTGGAAAGCTTTACATTTTTATATGCTAACTTTCCTTCACCAATTCATTCTCTTATTTGTAGAATCTGTTCATCCACCAAAACGTTTACAATTCTTTAAATCTCTTGCCATTTATACTGATTTCACTAAAACTTTTACCATCTTCTCATATATTTCCAAAATTTTGGAATATTCTCTCCTTCCTTATCTCTTTGTATTTCCTTTGACAACTTTCTCATCTTCTTCTACACGCCAATTGTTTCTACTCAACATTTGGAAACTATCTCAAAATAAATCCTCCCTTTATTCATTTCCCCTTTTTGGAACGAATCCCTTCAAGTCCAAACGCCTTAATCTCTTTCCCAACAACATTAAAAGGATACTTTGTCTCTCTTCCATTCTACTCTTCTTTTACACTTGTGTATCAACTTCAACCTTGCTGCTTCCTTCTCTGCAAATCATGGCCACCGAATCATTCTTAACACAACTAAGTGACCTTAGCTTCACCTCTAAAGAACAAGGGGTGATCTTCAATCCTTCCTTCAATGGGGACTCTTCCACCGAAGACCATGAGCTCATTCTCATTGGGAAAATTGTCTCTACCAAAAACATTGATGGTCAAGCTTTAATCCGCGCTTTCCAAACCATTTGGAAGAACAATGATGTTGTTTCCATATCTCTTCTGAAAACCAACTTCTTCCGCATCAAGTTCTCATCGACTACAAAAAGATCTAAGATTTTACAGCGCGGACCCTGGACATTCAAGGATGAATGGTTCGCCCTGGATCCTTTCGACCCAAAACTTTCAATTGATGAATACTCATTCTCCCATATGCGAATCTGGGTCAGAATTCATAGTGTCCCGACAATCTTGATGGAAAACGACCAAACAACAGTTAATACCGGTCGATCATTGGGCTCCTTCATTGGTACTGTAGTCAAAACTGACACTCGCTTTATTGGTGGAAATATGGTAGACTATCTTCGTGTTGGAATCATTATGGATGCTACCAAACCTCTGCGTAGATGTGTGGCAATTGGTGGATTTAGATCTTCGCCCAAACTTTGCCCACTTCAATATGAAAGATTGCATGTTTTCTGCCATGGATGTGGCATTATAGGACATTTAGTGCTTCTTGCACAACTATTAAGCTCAGTACCACCACCAAACTTTAATATGGGGACTGGTTCCGCTTCACTCCTACTAAGGCTAAAGGAGATTATTTCCAAGCAAAAGGTTGCATCCGTTATCATAATGATGATTCTTCAAACAAGTTTCCACAAAACACCTTCGGTACTCTTAGTCCCTTTTTACTTCCATTCTCCTTTTTATAGTAATAGTAAATCTTATTATTACTTCTCTATATACAGATAAGGGTAAGGAATTTGACAAAGAAGGTCAATTACCGACTTCTGCTACTGATAATACAATGGACGTTGAATCTTTTAGCTCCACACCAATCACTGAAATGGCCACTCCCGTTCAAGGAGAAACTGCCCTTCCACAAGATCCTCTCACTAATGTCCTGGCAGGCTCAACGGTATATGCTGTTGAGGATAACGTAGCTCCCCAACCGCCTCTTGGTGCTGCAAAACATAATAATGCTGACACTGTTCCCATAAATGCGGTCCCTCTCAACACCATCCCGGCTGCGAAAGATGGCATCGCAACCATGGATAATCATGCTCTTGACCAAGACATGGGTAAGGCGGTCTACTTTACATCATCACCTATGCTTTCTGCTTTCGATGACTAGTTTTCTAAACAACCATCATCTGCAGCCCCTACCATCCAAGGGTAGGAGGATTTGATACCTCGAGGCAAGAAAAGACGTTCTCCTCTTATTGAACCAATCAAGACCAAGAAACTACGTCTTTCACCACCTATCAAGAATAACAAAGCTGGGATGAGCAGCGGGAAAAACTCTACGGCGGAGGTTGATATTCAACCCCGCCGAGGAAAATGAAAATATTTTGTTGAAACTGTCGGGGTCTTGGTAAAGCCCAGGCAGTTCAAGCTTTAAAACGAGTTGTCACTAAGATAAATCCTGATGTTTTATTTCTTTGTGAAACTCGTCTAAATAAGTATCATTATGAAAGACTTTGTATTACTCTAAATATGTTTGGTTGCTTGCCAGTTGAAAATAGCCCATCTTGTTCTGGTCTTGTTTTATTTTGGTATAATAAAATGAATATAGATTTGCTCTCGTACTCGGACCATCATATCGATTCTATCATTCATATAAATACATCCCATTTCCACTTTTCAGGAATACATTGTTATGCTGAAACAAATCAAAAAATCAAAACTTGGCAACTAATCGGCTCTCTAAATTCTTCATCGTATCTCCCTTGGCTAATAGGTGGAGATTTAAATGAAATTCTATCCAACAATGAAAAGCAAGGTGGATGTCGTCGTGTGCGCTCACAAATTAATAATTTTAGGGATTGTCTATCCTGAAATAATTTATTCAATTGCAAACCAAAAAATGGATGGTTCACTTGGACTAAATTAGGCCCAAACTCTCCAACTATACTTGAACGCCTTGATCGTTTTGTCGCAAACACAAACTGGTTTAATTCATGCCTAATACAATGCGCCACCTCTGAATTTCAAGCGAAATCTGACCATTGCTTCATTCTCATAGATACTGAATACTACAATAATCAACATTTTCAACATCATGTCAATCAATTTCGGTTTGAAAACTATTGGGCAAATAATATGGATTGTATCTCCATTGTTCAAGAAACTTGGTTAACCACCATTGGCTCTGCTATAGAAAAAATACAAGCAGATGGTTCTTGCCTTAAAGACTAGAAATCGTACCAGCGAATCACCTCTACAGGCCGTATTAATGATTTGAAAAACCAAATTAATGCATGTTTATGCCATCGCCTTTCAAATGCTGAGGAAGAATCTTATCTCGCAGCCAAATCTGAACTTAATCGACTTCTTGACACTCAAGAAGCATATTGGGCACAACGGTCCCATACATCTTGGCTTGCCCATGGAGATAAAAAAACACCCTTTTTTCATGCTCAGGCAAATGAAAGACGCAAGAAAAATAAAATAAAAGGCCTTTTTGACAAAAACAATATTTGGCAGGATAATGAGGGAAATATTATGGGGTTGTTGTAGACTATTTCCAGAATCTTTTCTCAACTACCAATCCAGATATCTTGACCCAAATTCTTAATAACATTAACGCCACTATTACCCCTGATATGAAGGAAGCCTTGACAAGGCCTTTTACCCTGAGGAAATCACTCATGCTTTTCGAGACATTAACCCAAGGAAAGCTCATGGTTTTGATGGGCTACCAAGTGGGTTCTATAGAAAACACTGGGATACAGTTGGACATGACGTAATTAATCTATGTCTGGATCTTCTCTCTGGGAAAGCAGATAGGACGTAATTAGTCTTTGTACAGTCATTTATAAGATTGTTGCCAAAGTGCTTGTAAATCGTATGAAAGCCATCATCCCTTGTTGTATCAGTGATAACCAAGTTGACTTTGTTAGAGGAAGAAACATCATTGATAACATACTAATTGCCCATGAAATAATTCACTCCCTCAACACAGTAGTTTCAAACCTTTTTCAAGGCGCAGCCATTAAACTAGATATGGAAAAGGCTTTCGATCGAGTGGAATGGTCTTTCCTTCGGCAAGTTATGCTTCGAATGGGTTTTAATACAAACTGGGTTTCTATTATCATGCACTGTATTACAACTGTTTCCTTCACTGCTAGAGTGAATAATGCTCTTTCTCCTATTTTCCAACCCTAACGCGGTCTACGACAGGGAGACCCTCTTTCACCTTTTTTATTCCACTTTTGCACACAAGGTCTATCAACATTTCTAAACGCTGAACAATAGAATGGTCATCTCCCTAAACTGTGTGCAAGTCAACATGGGCCCCAAGTAGATCATCTTCTTTTTGCGGATGATTGCATGGTCTTCATCAGAAACAATACTACAAAGGCGGAACATCTAAAAAATACTCTTCAAACTTATGCTCTAGCTTCTAGGCAGGCTATCAATTTTGAAAAATCAACCATCTTTTTTAACCCACGATCATTTATTGAGCATAAATAGGCTATTAATGCTATCCTTCAAGTTAGGGAAGTGGCTGATCCAGGGATCTACCTTGGTGTACCTCTCCTAATAGGGATAAATAAAACTGCAGCGCTTGGGTTCACACGTGATAAGGTGAACTCACGTATGTCTCATTGGGACAAACACCTCCTCCCATTCAGTGGATGAGAGGTTTTCATCAAAGCCGTTATCCAATCTCTACCTCAATATGTGATGTCATGTTACCTTTTACCACAAAATATTATTGATGACATGACGACGTCCATACGACGTTACTGGTGGTCAGGAAGAAACAATAAACAATGTTGGCATATGATTCCATGGGACACTGTTTGTCAACCTAAATCTGCTGGAGGCTTTGGCTTCCAGGACTTGCATCTTTTCAATATTGCTTTGCTTGGCAAACAAATATGGCGTCTCATTTGTGAACCAAATAATCTGCTTGCTCAAATTTATAAGGCTAAATACTATCCCTCTGGGCATATTCTAGAATCTGAGACTAATCGTCGAGCTTCCTTTGCTTGGAAAGGTCTTCACCAAGCCTTGCTGAAACTCCATAACGGTTTTCTCCAAAGGCCAGAGATTGACAGTAAAATCCAAATTCACCATGACAACTGGGGTGGTTCTTCTACAGTTCAACTTTATGGCGAATATGAAATTAGTGATGAACTACATACTCGTTGTCGCAAATTTATGGTTCCAGGTCAACCTAGATGGGATGCCACAAAGGTTCGAAGCTATTTCGATCAGGAAGATGCAAACACTATTCTAGGTGTTCCTATCATTAATGACCAACAAGACATGATTTTATGGAGTAACCATGACTCGGGCATCTACTCCATCCGCGCTGGATATTCTTTTTTTTATAAAGGCCTCCGACACCTATTAACAGACCATCTCGTATCTGGAAACTTATATACAAGCTACTTGTTCTACAAAAAATACGATCTTTTGGTTGGCGATTAGGCCATGACGCTCTACCTACTGGCACTAAACTTCAAGCGGCAAATCTGGGTACAAGACTATGTCCACTATGCAATGTGGCCCAGGAAACAACTCTTCATGCTCTACGTGATTGTCCAGGTGCAAAAGAGGCTCTATAGCTGGCTGGTCTACCCAATTCCATCCTTTCTAGCACCACAATTTCGTCTTTACAATGGATTGAGGATGGAGCTACCTGTTTACCACTCCAGTCCTTTGCTTTGTTTATGACAATTCTTTGGAACATATGGAACAGACGTAATGATTAGATCCATAATCACCACCTACATCCACCTTGGCTTACGGTCCTTAATTCTCAAGGTATTTTACAGGAATATGTAGTGGCTACCTCGATCGCACCCACCCCTCAACAGTCAGAAATGACTCCCCTAGCGCAACCATGTTGGCAACGCCCCCGCGAAGGATCTCTGAAGCTTAACACGGATGGGGCATTTGACCCAATCACTAGAGCTGGTGCTGTAGGTGTTGTCGTTAGAAATTCCAACGGTGTTGTCCTTGGAGGCCTTTCTTACCCTTTGGGTAGCTGCTTGGATGCTGCCTCGGCCGAAGCTCATGCGGATCTTGCAGGCATCATTTTTGCACGTGATTGTGGCTGGTCCAATCTGATCATTGAAACGGATTCTGCTACAATTGCTAATAAGATCAACCGGCAGGGTCCTGATCTATCTACTTTGTGACCTCTGATTGACAATGCTCGTTCTCTTTTAGCTGATACTGTCAATTTTAGTATACATTTTGTACCTAGAGGTGTGAATGTTGTTGCTCATACTCTTGCCACTAGGGCTCTTCGTTCCATGTCATCCGTTTTATTTGGTACGGATTATCCTGATTATATTCGAACATTTGTAACTAATGACATTTCTTCTCATCCAATTTAATATACATGGGTACTCTTTTTTCCTCATAGGTGTTCACTCGAAGCCTTCGGGTAATGGGTGACTTTAGGGGGGTTTTAACGAGGCCCAACTTTCTTCAAAAAAATTCCAACAGTCTACTGTAAAGCCCATTTAGACATGCATGCCTTAAACCCCAACAAAATGGCCGCAAAATAATATTAAATCAAATTTTATGACTTAAAATATTTGATTATGAGCATTTGAACATGATTATACAGTTTAACCTCAATTTTAGAAACTTTTTACTCAGTTAAAATTCCAACGGGTTCACTGTAAAGCCCAATTAGACATGCATGCTTTAAACCCCAACAAAACGACCACAAAATAAGATGAAATCAAATTTTATGAGTTAAAATATTTGATTATAGGCTTTTAAATATGATTATAGATCTTAAACTCAATATTAGAACTTTTTACTCGGTTAAAATTCTAACGGGTCCACTATAAAACCCGTTTAGACATTCACGCCTTAAACCCCAACAAAAATGGTTGCAAAATAAGATTAAATCACATTTTATGAATTAAAATATTTAGTTATAGGCTTTTGAACATGATTATACAGCTTAACCTCAGTTTAAGAACTTTTTACTAGTTTAAAATTCTAACAGGTCCACTGTAAAGCCCATTTAGACGTGCACGCCTTAAACCCCAACAAAACGGAAAAAAATAAGATTGAATCAAATTTTATGTATTAAAATATTTAGTTATGAGATTTTGAACATGATTGTCTAGCTTAAACTCATTTTCATAACGTTTTACTCATTTAAAATTCCAACGGGTCCACTATAAAGCCCATTTAGACATGCACGCCTTAAACCCCAACAAAATGACCACAAAATAATATTAAATCAAATTTTATGAATTAAAATATTTAATTATGAGCTTTTGAATATGATTATACAGTTTAACCTCAATTTTAGAATTTTTTACTCAGTTAAATTCCAACGATCCACTATAAAGCCCATTTAGACATGCACGCCTTAAACCCCAACAAAATGACCACAAAATAAGATTAAATCAAATTTATCCGTTAAAATATTTGATTATGGGCTTTTAAATATGATTATATAGCTTAAACTCAATATTATAACTTTTTACTCGGTTAAAATTCTAACGGGTCACTATAAAGCCCATTTAGACATGCACGCCTTAAACTTCCAACAAAATGGTTGCAAAATAAGATTAAATCAATTTTATGAATTAAAATATTTATTTATGGGCTTTTGACATGATTATACAGCTTAAACTCAGTTTAAGAACTTTTTACTCGTTTAAAATTCCAACGGGTCCACTATAAAGCCCATTTAGACATGCATGCCTTAAACCCAGCAAAAGAGAAGAAAAAAAGATTAAATCAAATTTTATGAATTAAAATATTTAGTTATGGGCTTTTGATCATGATTATATCGCTTAACCTCATTTTCAGAACTTTTTGCTCTGTTAAAATTCCAACAGGTCCACTCTGAAGCCTATTTAGACATGCAGGCCTTAGACCCCAACAAAATGGCCACAAAATAAAATAAATCAAATTTTATGACTTAAAATATTTAATTATGGGATTTTGAACATGATTATACATACTAACCTCAATTTTAGAACTTTTTACTCAGTTAAAATTCCAACAAGTCCACAGTAAAGCCCATTTAGACATGGAAGCCTTAAACCCTAACAATACGGCCGAAAAATAAGATTAAATCATATTTTCTAACTTAAAATATTTAGGAATGGACTTTTGAACATGATTCTTTAGCTTAACCTTATTTTTGAAATTTTTACTAGGTTAAAATTCCAAAGGGTCCACAATAAAACCCATTTAGACATGCTCGCATTAAAACCCAATAATACAAAAGAAAAAAAAGATTAAATCTAATTTTATGACTTAAAATATTTAGTTATGGAGTTTTGAACATGATTATATATCTTAACCTCATTTTCTAAACTTTTTACTTGGTTAAAATTCCAACGGGTCCACCGTAAAGCCTATTTAGACAAGCACGCCTTAAACCCAACAAAATAGTAGTAAAAAAATTAAATCAAATTTATGACTTTTTACTTTTTATGACAATTTCAATTCCAACGGGTTGACTATAAATCCCAATTAGACAAGCACGCCTTAAAAACCAAACAAAAAACGGTAGAAAAAATAAGATTAAATCACATTTTATGACTTAAAATATTTATTTATAGGCTTTTGAACATGATTATATAGCTTAACCTCATTTTCATAAATTTTTACTCGGTTAAAATTCTAACAGGTCCACTGTAAAGCTCATTTAGACGTGCATGCCTCAAACCCCAACAAAATAAAAAAAAAGATTAAATTAGATTTTATGACTTAAAGTATTTAGTTATGGGATTTTGAATATGATTATATAGCTTAACCTCATTTTCAAAAAATTTTTACTCGGTTAAAATTCCATCGGCTCCATTGTAAAACCCATTTAGACATGTACGCCTTAAACCCTCACAAAATGGCTGCAAAATAAGATTAAATTAAATTTCATAAGTTCAAATATTTGATTATGGGCTTTTGAATATGATTATATAGCTTAACCTCATTTGCATAGCTTTCTTCTCGGTTAAAATTCTAACGGGTCCACTATAAAGCCCATTGAGACATGCACACCTTAAACCCAACAAAAAGACCACAAAATAAGATTAAATCAAATTTTATGCGTTAAAATATATGATTATAGGCTTTTAAATATGATTATATAGATTAAACTCAATTTTAGAACTTTTTACTCAGTTAAAATTCCAGTGGGTCCATTGTAAAGCCCATATAGACATGCACACTTTAAACCCCCAACAAATGGTCGCAAAATATGATTAAATCAAATTTTATGAATTAAAATATTTAGTTATGGGCTTTTGAACATGACTATGCAGCTTAACCTCAATTTTAGAACTTTTTACTCGGTTAAAATTCCAAAGGTTCTACTGTAAAAGCCCATTTAAACATGCACACCTTAAACCCCAACAAAACGGAAGAAAAATAAGATTAAATCAAATTTCATGAATTAAAATATTTTATTACAGGCTTTTGAATATGATTATATTGCATAACCTCAATTTCAGAACTTTTTAATCGGTTAAAATTCAAACGGGTCCACTATGTAGCCATTTAGACATGCACGCTTTAAACCCCACAAAACGGCAGAAAAATAAGATTAAATTAAATTTTATAACTTAAAATATTTAGTTATGGGATTTTGGACATGATTATATAGCTTAACCTCATTTTCATAAATTTTTACTCAGTTAAAATTCCAACGGGTCCACTGTAAAGTCCATTTAGACATGCACGCCTTAAACCCAACAAATCGGCCACATAATAAGATTAAATCAAATTTTATGATTTAAAATATTTGATTTCGGGATTTTGAATGTGATTATAAAGTTTAATCTCAATTTTACAATTTTTTACTCGGTTAAAATTCCACGAGTCCACTATAAAGCCCATTTAGACATGCACGCCTTAAACCCCAACAAAACGGCCGCAAAATAAGATTAAATCAAATTTTATTACTTAAAATATTTAGTTATGGGCTTTTGAACAAGATTATGCAGTTTAACCTCAATTTTAGAACTTTTACTTGTTTCAAATTCCAACATGTCCACTTTAAAGCCCAATTAGACATCAAGCCTTAAACCCCAACAAAACGGCCAAAAAATATGATTAAATCACATTTTATATGACTTAAAATATTTAGTTATGGGTTTCAACTTTATTATTAGCTTAAACTCATTTTTGAACGTTCTACTCGGTTAAAATTCCAACAAGTTAACTGTAAAAGCCCATTGAGACATGCACACCTTAAACCCAACAAAACGACCACAAAATAAGATTAAATCAAATTTTATGAGTTAAAATATTTGATTATGGGCTTTTAAATATAATTATATAGCTTAAACTCAATATTAGACCTTTTTACTCGGTTAAAATTCCAAAGGGTCCACTATAAAGTCCATTTAGACATGCACGCCTTAAACCCCAACAAAATGGTTGCAAAATAAGATTAAATCAAATTTTATGAATTGAAATACTTAGTTATGAGCTTTTGACATGATTATACAGCTTAACCTCAATTTAAGAACTTTTTCCTTGTTTAAAATTCCAACGGGTCCACTGTAAAGCCCATTTAGACATACACGCCTTAAACCCCAACAAAGCAGAAGAAAAATAAGATTAAATCAAATTTTATGAATTAAAATATTTAGTAATGAGCTTTTGAACATGATTATATATCTTAACCTCATTTTCAAAACTTTTTACTCGATTAAAATTCCAACAGGTCCACTCTAAAGCCTATTTAGATATGCACGCCTTAAACCCCAACAAAATGGCTACAAAATAATATTAAATGAAATTTCATGACTTAATATTTAATTATGGGCTTTTGAACATGATTATACATATTAACCTCAAATTTAGAACTTTTTACTCAGTTAAAATTCCAACGGGTCCACTGTAAAGCCCATTTAGACATGCAAGCCTTAAACCCCAACAAAACGATCGAAAAATAAGATTACATCATATTTTATGACTTAAAATATTTAGTTATGGTCTTTTGAACATTAGTCTTTAACTTAACCTCATTTTTAGAAATTTTTACTCTGTTAAATTTCCAAAAGGTCCACTGTAAAGCCTATTTAGACATGCACGCCTTAAAACCAAACAATATGAAAGGAAATTAAGATTAAATATAATTTTATGACTTATAATATTTATTTATGGGCTTTTGAACATGTTTATATACCTTAACCTCATTTTTAGAACTTTTTACTTGGTTAAAATTCCAACGAGTACTTTGTTAAAATTCTAACGGGTGGGTGTGTTTTTCGAAATTCTCTCTCGCTCTCTCAACCCTCCCTCCTTCCTCCCCATCTTCCCCTCACTTTGACCTTTTAATTCACTAACAGCAGACTTGCCTTGATTCGCCATTCACCATCTCTTTTCTGGCGCGGTGCTTCGATCCTGCCTTAAATAGTTGGCATCGAAAAGTTTCAGAACTGCTTTGGACCACAGCTTTTTGGGAGGCTGGCGACCTTGCTTCCATAGTGTTTATCCAGTTCCAAAACTGGGGAAAGTTTTATCCTATAACTTTTGAGAATTGAGGTTTTTGATCACACCCACGTTTTTCCTATTTCCACACTTGGGCAGGCCATAGATGGATTTTAAATCTTAGTCGCCCTACTACTCTCCTAACTATCATTTTTTGAAAATCAAATCTCTTGGATATGTATTTGGCTCAATTGGCACTAGATGTTTTTGGCTCCTTTGTAATATTTGCAATATTTCGATATATTTCACGTACTGCCAATGTTTTTTCAATCATCGAAATCTACTTGGCTGCATGATCTAGTTTGGTCCATTTATCTCCTTTTTGATTGTATTGAAAATGCAAATATAATCTTGGTTCCTATCAATATTGACAGTTTTCCCTTCTACTGTAAAAATGCATTGGCTCTCACGTACTCACCATTGAGAATGGTGTTTTCGGCTTTCTCGAATATTAACGGTACCCTTCTTATTTCTCTTTAATCACTTCAAATTGCTCTATTTTCTCTATGTAGGAAAGAGTTTACTAGATGCCCTTTGGCATCTAAAATCACAGCCTTCCTAAGGTTTTTGTTCTTGCCTTCATGGCCTTGGTGGATCTCATTAAATAAAATATGTCGATACAAATATACTAATGTAAGACCTTTTTTGGATATTATACACAAATTTATCTTACCGAATATTGATCTGATAAATCAAATTTTGACTCAAATAGGTTACAGTCCTTGGATCAACCATGATACCAACTCCCAAAAGTCAAATGAATTCTTTTACAACATAACTACGATTGGTTTCTTTACCCATTCCCTATTTACGATTAAGTTCCACTCACGTGCAACTTATACAACAACTATTGAAATCATTATAATGTCTAATTCAATAGTTACCAATACGAAAATCATTTTTAACCCTATTAGGTTATTTAAAATTACTTCGAATATATATCGTCATATAGGATCCAACCCATATCTCTTAGCTATTCTTAGTCTTTTCTAGATTCTTATGACCACCTTCATTACAATGGAAATTATATACGTCTACCACATGAGTCCATATTCGGGAAACATGGAAAGTCTAATTAAGCATTCCAATCTGTTACATTCTATTCATATAATCTATAAAGTTACTATTGCGATTCCTTTTATTGGAAAAAATATTTATCACTTATTATTTTTTATCAATGATATCACCAATAGGAGTAGACTCTCAATCCTTGACTTTTTAAATTTCCACAATCAATTTATTTCCATCTTGATTATGATTTACTTTCACAAATTACACCTAATCTTCGGTTAGAACTTGCTCTACGAAGGACTATATGCAATATTAATTATAGTGGACCAATTTGCATTTACTTAATTATTAGGCAATGTTTCCTTCTTCACTGGTCTTCTATTTCCTCATATACTCTTATAGACAATCAATTTTTACTACATTCCTTGTCTTCTTTGGACAGTAGTCTTCGGCTACCTAGTTTTCCAATAACTTCTATAAACCAATTTCAAAACAACACATTCAATGAAGAAACCTCTAATCTTAATTTTAGTTTTTTGTCATTTATTTTTCTTTAATTTTAATTGTAACCAGATATGGCAGATTCATTCTCATTGGTCACTATAATACCACATTAATTCCTAAATTCATTACCGTAATAATTGATTCCATTAGAGCAAATCACTAATTTATTAAATCCCACTTAATTACGTCCTATTATATTTCCACTCTTAATCAAAATGAAATTACTCTTTCGAGATATTACCATACTAATGATTACCAATTTTCAACCAATGTGTTTCCTATATGGCTACGTACTAGGATTTTATATCTTTATATTCTTCCAATCAGCTTTTACATTCTAAGTTTACTAACTAATCTCTTGCAATCCTGGACAGCTCAATCCTTTTATAATACTAACTATGGTCATTTGGCTACCCTCTCAATTTTAGCTTTTCTTCTAAAAATATCTACAACAATAATTTGATCATATTAAAATGTTTCGTATATTACTTATTTTCCAATTAGCTACACTCTTCTATGCATGCAAATTCAACTTTTACGAATTCAATTTTTCCAGTTATTTCCATACAACTCTTGACCAATTTATGGCCACTTTATTTCCTACTCGACTCAATCACATGCCATATTTTCCTTTTTTACTCCTCATCAACTTTTATAGCTTAATTTTCCTATTAGATATTTTATTGCCATTTATTACATTCCATTGCATCACTCAATTCGGGGCATTCCAGCCCATCAATTTCAATTCTTGGGATATTCTTCCTTTCACCAAACATCTTGGTACTTTTATTTTAACTTCTCATTTCTTTATGACATCCAAATCTAATTTCCTTCTTTATAAACCATTGTTACGGAAATTGGATCAAACCAAACCACCCCTTTTAATGATTTCCTTTTTAGCTGTGGCTATCTACAATAGTACTTGCCGAATTTTCTCCCCCACTAATAATCAACATGGTTTATTTAACTCTATACCTACTCATATCATATATCTTTGTACCGTCCCCTTCAACCCAATACAACTTTTCATTCTAGCAATGACCTCTGAATCCTTCATCAAACAACTAGGAGATCTCAACTTCACCTCCGAAGAACAAGGAGTGATCTTTAATCCCTCATTCATCGGGATTCCCCTACCGAAGACGATGACTTGTTGCTCACAGGGAAAATTATTTCCACCAAAAATATCGATGGCCAAGCCTTCATCCGCGCTTTCCAATCCATTTGGAAAAATAATAATGTTATTTCTATCTCAATGCTGAAGACCAATTTCTTCCGCATTAAGTTCTCATCGGCTGCAAAGAGGAATGAGATTTTGCAACGAGGTCCATGGACATTCAAGGAGGAATAGCTTGCTTTGGCTCCTTTTGATTCAAAGCTATCCATAGATGAACACTCCTTCACTTAGATGAGAATTTGGGTTCGAATTCACCATCTTCCAACCATGCTCATGGTGAATGATCAAGTAGCCGTTAACACCAGCCGATTGCTGGGTTCCATCACTACACCATAGCGGCATTTCTCACGGCGTTTTTAGAACAAATGTCGCTAATTTTGTACATATCGCAACGTTTAAGGAAAAAACGCCATAAAATGAAAAATTTTGCGGCATTTATAAATAAAACACCGTTATAGACTGATATAAAGTGGCGTTTTATAAAAAATGCCGCTAAAGTGAATGATTTAGTGGCGTCTATTTTGTCAAACGCCATGATTGTTGGTACTTTAATGGCGTTTGGTATGAAAAATGCGGCAATAGTTTTCATGTTTCTATTACTCTTCCTTAGACACGATCTCCAAATACCAAATCCCTAAATCTCTATTTCTCTCTCGCCACTCTCTCACCGGCGGTGGTTCCAGTTGTCCCTTGGGTACTTTGGCAGCAACGATCTGCAACGAAGAGTTATGTGGTGGAAGAACAAAAATCCTCACTGTTCATCAGTCTCAAAGCAAAGATTCCATCCTCATCTGATAGCCACGACTCCGACGAATCCAAATCGGTAACCTTTCCAACACTAATTAACTGTCGCATTTCTCCCTTTTTTCTGTAAAACTGAAATTACTAATCTAAATGAGGATTTTGATTTCTAGAAGAGTTATGTGGTGGAGGAAAGTGACGAGGAAATGGCGGATAGAGGTGAGAAAATTAATGTAGAGAATTGGAGTTATAGATTGCTTTTTAGACCTCTGAAACTTTATATTCATTGCTTCTTTTGTATTGTTCATTCATGTTAAATTTCTCAATAGATTCTATGGAAGTTTGTTGTACAAGTTATTTTTTTTCCAGAAAAATTGGGGGTGATTTGAATGTGGATATAAATGATGGATCCATTTTTGCAACTGAAAGTTGGATTAGAAGTACAAGAATTTTCATAATATCAAGTTTATGTTGAGTTCTAGGTTATGTAATACGATTTGTTTGAAAATAATCGAGCTGAATTTATCTTTATTCATGTTGATTTCCCAATTAGCTTTGGATTTGAGGTGTTGCGCCTTCTGCTGCCAAACCATTTATTAATTTTTGTATTTATGGATTTTTTTAACAATAAGAGTGTTTAAAACACTATCTTTTTGTTTTAAATGACAGCAAACTCGAGGTCGATTGCAGTTCAGATAAGATCTAGTTTGGAAAATGAGAGCTCCACTATCGGAGTTTTGAATTATTCATCAGAACCTGCTAAGAAGAAGGTTTCACTTATTTATTTTTCGACATCTATTTTGTTAGTACTCTTTAAATTCATGACTCACTACATCTTTCATTTTTATCATTTGGTCGAAAACTGAATAGTCCTAAAGCCATTTTACACTTCAGATTAGCACTTGATTGAGTTGAATATTTCATTATTTGCAACATTCCTTTTAGTCTTAGTTTCTACATCCGACTTTTTCTGCAGACGGTTGAGTTATCATCGTCACGGCGTATGTGTCTTGCATGTTTGTGTTCAAGTCTAGCTTTAATTGGCAGTTCTAGCAACTCTGCTTCTGCAACAACTGTAATGACTATGGACGAGAATGAAAGGGCCGTATGCCGGAATTGTTTGGGGAGTGGTGCTGTACTTTGTGAGTGTCACTTTGCAATTTCTTTCATACATCTTTTTAATACTCTTTATTATAACCAGGTGAACTGAACATGTATGCTTCTTATAATCTTCTTTGAGATTGTTCTTTACCCTGCTGTACCTGTACTTGTACTATCCTTTCCCATGGCAAAACTCTTGTCAACTCTGGTTTATGTTTTACTTCTCAGTTGCCTCGTATAATAAAAAGATTTTTCTTAAATAGTAAAAAGTCCCGACACCATCTTGTATTTTCCCGCAGGTTAGATTGGTTTATTGTAATGCTTCACAATCAACTAAGGCCAAAGCTATGGAGGCCATTTCTGAAGGTAAATAAATTGAATCTTAGTATTTATTTATTATTTGAAGTTGTATTTTGCTGAATCATTGTAATGCAGGGAAGTTAGAGGAAGCTGTTGAGCATCTGACAGAGGTGATTTTGCTGAATCCAACATCGGCAATCATGTATGGCACACAAGGTAAATAAATGTTCTCTCTCAACTTCTATTTGTTATTTAGCTAGTTACATGCTCTGTTTGTTTAGTGTTTTACCTAGATTCTTATATTTGTTAGAATGATTCAGTTGTTTGGTGCTTTTTCTCCTTTCAGCCAGTGTTTACATTGAGATGAAAAAGCCAATGTTGCTTTTTCTTTTCATGGAGGTGAAATGAAGTGGTATTTGTTAATGGTAGTTGTTAGTTTCAAGTAATTTGAACTCTTCTGATGTAAATTGGTTTCAAACATTTTGAATCCTTGATTACCTGTATGGCTAATGGAATTATAATAGTAATATGCAAAAAATGTTTGTTGGATAGTTTAAAAGATATGAAAATCAGATCTATGTAATCATTGGTCTTTGATATATTCATTGCTCTTTTCACTGTGAAGTAGACAACAAAATATAATTTTCCACACCATTCCAATTGAAGAATGTGAAACCATGTGTGAGCAATTGAATTGATTTGAATGTGGCATGCATGTGCAATATAGGTGTAAACCATTAAAACAATTTGTGCTATATGGATCCACTTACAAACCAATAGTTGCAAGTGCATATTTAGCTTGTTGTTAAAGCACACTTCCTTTTTTTATTCTATTTGATTTGGCCCTTTTTTAATATTTTGATGTGATTACGTAGTAATATATGTTCGTTAATCTTAACCTTATGATAAGGCACATACCTTACAAAAAAAACCAATCGAAACTAAATCTCTTAGTGATAGCAACATTCTCTTTTCCACATAGACCACCAAATGGGTTCAATTTTAGTTTAGCTGAAAATCGATTATGGTAGAAAACATATTGATTGTTTTAATTGTCTAAAACTGCTCTTAACTTCTTGTATTCAACTTTTTTTTGGTATAGGGATTCATGATGGTGGTCGGCGGTATTGGTGAACAAGAGGTAGTTGATCGGGAAAGAGAGACTTAAGAACGAAATATGTAGAGGAGATTAAATTGCGACAAAATATACTTTTTGTAATGAAATAAATATTTTGTTTAACAAATTTTTAAGTTAATTGTGACAATATATTTTTGGATGAAATAAATATTTTATTTAACAAATATTTTGTCTTTGTAATTTACATTTTTGACAAAATAAACACAGTGAAAAATTAATTTTTATTATAATTTTATTTCCTTATAATCAAGTTTAGCGGCATTTGAAAAACAAAATGCCACTAAAATTAGGTTGTTGCGGCGTTTGAAAAATAAACGCCACTAGCAGTCAGGCTATTGCGGCGTTTGTGGATAAAAGTGTCACTAAATATCACAATATATAGCGGCGTTTTGGGGGAAAACGCCACTAAAGACAAGGTATTTGTGGCGTTTTTAAAAACGCCGCTATAGATATCAACTTTTTGTGGCATTTTTTGTTTACAAATGCCGCTAACTATTGCGGCGCTCGATTTAACGGCACTTCTCATGGCGCTTTATCTAGCACCGAGAGTGTTTTTAGTGGCGCTTAGAAACGCCGCTATAGGGTTAAAAACGCCGCTAAAAACCTATTTTGCTATAGTGCATCATTAGAACCGTTGTCAAAATAGATACCCGCTATCTTGACGAGAACATGGTGGACTACCTCCGGGTTGGGATTATCATGGATGCTACAAAGCCGCTGCACCGATGTGTGGCGATCAGTAGTTTTGAGCCATCGCCAAAACATTGCCCACTAAAATATAAAAGACTGCTAGTTCTCTGCCACGGCTGCGGCATAGTTGGCCATCTGGTCTCTTCCTGCACAACTTTTAAGTTATTAGACTCAACAAAATTACAATACGGAGACTGGCTCCGCTACACACCTCCTAGGTCGAAAGGAGGACCTGCCCAATTGAAAGGATGTATACGCTATCATGATATTGAAGCATCTTCCAAGCCACCCAAAATCATCTCTGGTATACTATTTTCCCTACTAATTTATTATCATTATATACTCATTGAGAATATAATTTCTGAAATTTTGTATGCATATAAGGGTAAAGATTTGCCGATCTCTATCCCTAAAGTCAATTTATTGAACCCTAGTATTTTATCTTCAGTCCTAAATAATTACCTTGGTTCTACCTTGCTTGACCTGACTATCTTTTGGTTTTCAGATAAAAAATGAATGTACCGATACATAATGTCGAGAACTCGATAGATGCTGAGTCCTATAGCATTTCTCCTACCACCGGAGCTGCCATGGCCAGTAAAAATCTAGTTTCAACTGTTCAAGAGGAGACAACCCTGGTGTCAGATCCCCTCCCCACTGTTATGCCAGATCCAGTGGCATACAGTGCCGAGAACAAGGCGGATATAACGCCTCATATACCCACCCAACTGAAAATCACAACTACTGATCCAAGCCCTATGGCCATTGGGTCGTCTGCCTCAGCTATTGAAACAACAAAAGTTGTGACTGCTGTTACCATTTCGGTTCAGGTAGTCCCCCTCATCACCATTCTAGCCGAGGGTAGTGGCATTGTGGCCACGACAATCTCGGCTCTTGAACAGGAAATGGGTAAGCCAACAAATTTTATATCAACAACTATGCTCTCTACATTTGATGATTGGTTAACTAAACAACCACAATCTGTAGCTCCTACCGTCAAAGGTCAAGCAAATATGACTTCTCGCAGTAAGAAAAGACGTTCTCCACTCGTTGAAGCTGTCAAGGCTAAGAAGCTTCGCTCTTCACCCCTACCAATATTAACAAAGCTGGGATGAGCGGCAGGAAAAAACTCTCCGGCAGAAGTTGACGTTCAACCCCGCCAAGGAAAATGAAAATATTATATTGGAACTGTTGGGGTCTTGGTAAAGCTCGGGCAGTTCAAGACCTAGGACAAGTAGTCGCTAAATTTAACGTGGATCTGTTATTCCTAAGCGAAACTCATCTTAACAAATTTTTTAGTGAACGTCTGCCTATCTCTCTTAGCATGAACGGTTGTATCTTTGTTGATAGCAGTCCAACTTGTTCTAGAATACTTCTATTATGGAATAATAATATTAATGTCAATTTACTTCGTACTCGAGTCATCATATCGATGCTATTATTCAATCAATCATCATATCGATGATTTGGCCATCTAGTCTCTTCCTGCAGAACTTTTAAGTTATCAGACTCAACAAAATTACAATACGGAGATCGGCTCCGCTATACACCTCCTAGGTCAAAAGGAGGACCTGCCCAAATGAAAGGATGTATACGCTATCATGATGTCGAAGCATCTTCCAAGCCCCCCAAAATCATCTCTGGTATACTATTTTTCCTACTAATTTATTATCATTATATACTCATTGAGAATATAATTTCCAGAATTTTGTATGCAGATAAGGGTAAAGATTTGCCGATCTCTAACCCTGAAGTCAATTTATTAAACCCTGGTATTTTATCTTCAGTCCTAAATAATTACCTTGGTTCTACCTTGCTTGATCTGACTATCTTTTGGTTTTCAGATAAAAGAACGAAAGTACCGATCCATAATGCCGAGAAATCGATGATGCTGAGTCCTATAGCACTTCTCCTACCACCGGAGCTGCCATGGCCGGTAAAAATCTGGTTTCAACTGTTCAAGAGGAGACAACCGTGGTGTCAGATCCCCTCCCTACTGTTATGCCGGATCCAGCGGCACATACTGCTGAGAATAAGGCGGATATAACGCCTCCTATACCCACCCAACCGAAGATCACAACTGTTGATCCAAGCCCTCTGGCCATTGGGTCGTCTGGCTCGGCTGTTGAAACAACAAAAGTTGTGACTGTTGTTACCATTTCGGTTCAAGCAGTCCCCCTCATCACCATTCTAGTCGAGGGTAGTGGCACTGTGGCCACGACAATCTCGGCTCTTGAACAGGAAATGGGTAAGCCAGCAAATTTCATATCAACAACTATGCTATCCGCATTTGATGATTGGTTAACTAAACAACCACAATCCGCAGCTCCCACCATCAAAGGTCAAGCATATTTGACTTCTCGCAGTAATAAAAGATGTTCTCCACTCGTTGAAGCTGTCAAGGCTAAGAAGCTTCGCTCTTCACCCCTACCAAGATTAACAAAACTAGGATGCGCGGTGGGAAAAACTCTCCGACGGAGGTTGATGTTCAACCTCGCCAAGGAAAATGAAAATATTATGTTGGAACTATCGGGGTCTTGGTAAAGCCCAAGCAGTTCAAGACCTAGGACGTGTAGTCGCTAAATTTAATGTGGATCTGTTATTCCTAAGGGAAACTCATCTTAACAAATTTTTTAGTGAACTTCTACGTATCTCTCTTAGCATGAACTATTGTATCTATGTTGACAACAATCCAACTTGTTCTGGAATAATTCTATTATGGAATAATAATATTAATGTTAATTTACTTTGTACTCGAATCATCATATCGATGCTATTATTCAGTCCAATTCATCTCAATTTCATTTTTTTGGAATTTACAGTTACTTTGAAACAAACCAAAAAACAAAAACTTGGGAGCTCATTGATACTTTAAGATCATCCTCGCCCCTTCCCTGGCTAATTGGGGGAGACTTGAATGAAATCTTGTCTGATAATGAAAAACAAGGTGGATGCCGACGAGCTAGATCACAAATTGACAACTTTCGGGATTGCTTATACCGTAATAATTTATTTGACTGTAAACCATCCAAAGGTTGGTTTACTTTGACTAAACCGGGCCCTAGAACTCCGACAATATATGAGCATCTTGATCGTTTTGTTGCAACTTTGGCATGGTTCGCTACCCATAATGATTATAGGGCATCTTCTGAATATCATGTGAACTCTGACCACTATTTCATTATTATAGAAACGGACATACGTAGTTATGATCCTCTTATGGCTCGTGCTGATCACTTCCGTTTTGAAAATTGTTGGGCAAATAAATTCTATTGCATATCCCTAGTCCAAAATACTTGGTTCACGACCTCTGGATCTGTGGTTGACAAACTACAAGCTTGTTGACGCTAGTCTTAAAGATTGGCAGGCAAAACAATGCAACAACTCTCGTATCCGCATCGCAGATTTGAACAAACAAATCAATTCATGTCTTCAATGGAGACTCTCTACTGCTGAGGAGGAAACTTTTTTGGCAGCTAAAGTAGAACTTCGCCATCTGCTCGACGCCCAAGAAGCTTATTGGGCTCAACGTTCATGAATTTCTTGGCTAGCTCAAAGTGCTAAGAACACGTCTTTCTTCTATGCTCGATCCAACAGAAGGCGAAAGAAGAATAAAATTAGGGGCTTATATGACTCCTCTAATGTATGGAGAGATACTAAGGAAGATGTCAGGGGAATTGTCACTGATTACTTTCAGGGACTATTTACCACATCCGAACCATCAATCTCGCCGAGGATCCTTGACAACATTACTCCCTCTATAATGTTGGAAATGAATGCTGCCCTAACTAGGCCATTCACAGAGGATGAAATATTCAATACCTTTCGTGAAATTAATCCAAAAAAGCCCCAGGCTATGACGGACTCTCAAGCGGATTTTACCGTCAGCATTGGGACACTGTTGAACAAGATGTCATTAATCTTTGCCTGGCTCTTCTATCCGGTGAAGCGGACATGGCTACAGTAAATAGAATTGTGTTGGTCCTTATCCCAAAGGTTAAAGACCCTACTACTATGAGACAACTACGCCCAATCAGCCTCTGTACTATTATATATAAAATCATCTCTAAGGTGCTCGTTAACCGAATGAATCGATGATTCCATTTTGTATCAGTGCCATTCAGGCTGCTTTTGTTAAAGGTAGGACCATCACCGATAATATCTTAATTGCCCACAAATTGGTTCCCTCTATCAATTCTGGGGGATCAAGCCTTTTTCAAGGAGCTGCATGAAATTAGACATGGAGAAAGCCTTCGATCATGTAGAGTGGTCTTTCCTTTAGCAGATTATGCTTAAAATGGGGTTCACAGTTTCTTGGGTTGATATCCTCATGAGATGTATCACTTTTGTCTCCTTTACTGCTCGGTTAAACGGCTCACCCTCGCTAATGTTCTATCCCTAACGCGACTTAAGACAGGGTGACCCTCTTTCCCCGTTCTTATTTCTTATTTGTACTCAAGTTCTATCAGCTACTCTCCTCACCGAGCAATAGACATGTAGACTCTTGGGCCTTCGCGCTAGTCGTCATGGGCCTCATGTGAATCACCTGCTATTTGCCGATGATAGCATGATCTTTATTCGTAATGACATTACAGAGGCTTCCCACTTAAAAGATATCTTACATCTATACGCCTTTTCCTCTGGTCAAGTAATAAACTTTGACAAATCAACGATCTTTTTTAGCCTAAAAACTTATCCCAACCATAATCAGGCAATTCATGATATACTCCGGGCCCGAGAAGTGGATGACCCATCGATCTACCTTGGAGTTCCACTTCTTATTCAGAAAATAAAACTACATCGCTTGGTTTTGCTAGGGATAGGGTTAATTCGCGTATGTCTAATTGGGACAAAAACATTCTCTCGTACAGTGGTCGATAGGTTTTTATCAAGTCCGTGATTCAATCTTTGACATAATACGTGATGTCTTGCTACATTCTCCCACAAAACATAATTGATAACATGACCAAGTCTGTCTGATGTTATTGGTGGTCTGGAAAAAAGAATAAACGGGGTTGGCCTATGATCCCTTGGGACATTATTTGCTCACCAAAGTCTGTAGGGGGTGTTGGGTTTCGAGACTTGCATCTCTTTAACATAGTCCTACTTGGAAAGCAAATTTGGCGACTCATTACTGACCTAAACTCTCTTCTTGCTCAAATTTACAAGGCAAAATACTTTCCCTCTAGGAACATTTTTGAGGCTGAGCCAAATAAAAAGGACTCATTTGCATGGAAATGACTTACTCAGGTAATGATGCAACTGCATCCTGGTTTCTTTAAGCGACCAGGGGTGAACAGTAAAATTTGTGTGCACACTAACAACTAGGGGGAGTGGCTGCGATCAACTTATATGGTGATTATGAGGATAATGATGAGCTTCCAGTTTGATGCCGCGACTTTATGTTATTAGGACAACCAGGATAGGATGAGTCTAAAGTCTGTCTTTACTTTGATAGGGTTGATGCTGACACAGTGCTCAATGTTCCCATTATTAATGATGCCTCTGATACTGTCCTTTGGGAGAATCATGACTCTGGCATATACTCAGTTAAATCTGGATATTTATATTTATAAAGACCGCATACGCCTGTTAACAGGCCCTCTCGTCTTTGGAAAGTTATCTATAAACTGCTGGTCCTTCCAAAGATTCATTCTTTTGGATGGCGGTTAGGTCATGATGCTCTCTCATCTGGGCACAAGCTGCAGGCTACAGGTATCGGTACAAGAATCTGCCCGTTCTGTCGTCAGAGTCTGGAAACTACGATCCATGCTCTACGTGACTGCCCTGGTGCATCGGAAGCACTACGTTTGACATACTTTCCAAACTCCCTCATTTATAGTACTTCAGCCTCCACTTTAACTTGGCTTGAGGAAGGAGCTGCATGTCTGCCGATTCAATCTTTTATGATGTTTCTTACTGTACTTTGGAACATTTGGAATAGACGAAATGATTGGGTTCATAACCGTAGACTCCAACCCCCTTGGATTATTGTTATCAATTCGTAGGGACTTTCTCGTGACTACACAGTGGCCACATTAACTGAATCATCCTCGAAGATGTCAGGAGAACCGACCCTTGCTCGCCCATGATGGCAGCCACCTAGAGAAGGTTTCCTTAACTTTTGACCCTCTGACCAAAGTTGCTGCAGTGGGAGTTATAGCACGCGATGCTAGCGGTACTGTGTTGGTGGTCTCGCTCAACCTTTGTCCAATGCTTCCTCTGCTAAAGTGCAAGCGGCTAGTGCCGACATTAGTATGGGCCATGATCAAGGTTGGTCCAAGATTGTCATTGAGACCGACGCCGTTATAGTTGCTAACAAAATCAATCGGTAGTGTGCTAATATATCTACTTTGAGATCTCTTATTGAGCACACTCGTCTTCTGCTTGCCGACGCAGATGAGTTTAGTTTCTGTTTTGTACCTAAGATGATGAACATTGCTGCCCATACTCATGCTTCTAGGGCTTTACGGACTATGTCCTTTGTTTCCTTCTCTTTGGACTATCTCGTGTATCTACATGACATTGTAACTAATGAGATTCATTCTCATCCAAGTTAATATATTTGGGTACTCTTTGCCCCTTAAGTGCTCATTTGGAACCTTGATGAGTATAACAACTTTGTAGTTCGAAAGATTACCTGAAAATCGAGTTTCGGGGCTTGGGTTGTTGGTTTGAATATGGGCTAAGAAGTATTCAAGAGGGGTATTTTGGTAAATGGATAAATTGGGTGGTAAGAAAGGGGGAGTCTTTATTTTCTCTGCATAATGCAGAGAATGGTGATATCATCACCTTCATCTCTTTATACTCTTTCTAAAACCCATTTTTCCTCCTCCAAAAACCCCAATCAAAAGGTAGAATCTTTGAGAATTGTGGGAGGAATCTCGTTTTGCCTGAGGAGGGAAGTTTGATGAGCAACAAAGGATCTACACACCAAGGTAAAGATGAGTTGAAATGGTAGAGATTAAGGTTTTGGTGGGGTTAGTGTGGATGAACGGGAATGAATCTTTGAAGGCTTCTTCCTCAGCTTTAATTTTAGGTTAGTACACTACTAACTCCTATGAATCCCTGCAACTCATAAAATTAGGCTTTGTGCATGATTTAGGTGTTTATGGTTTGTTAAGCCTTGGTTGATCTTTAATGGCAAAATGTAGATTTGGTGTTTTTAAGGCTTAAAATTAGTACAAACTCACTTAATAACTTCACAATAACTTGTAGGTTCGCTTTGAGGCTTAACCATAGGGATTAACGGGTTGAATGTTGAACTTCCAAACTCTAAGTTTCGAAATCTAAGTTTGAGTACCGGTAAGGGGTGGGTGCCTATTTGTACGCCCTTGTAAATAAGAGGACGGGTTGTGAGGGGAGTACCAGTATGACTTCCCGTGTATCAATACTCCATGTTTGTAAGAATTCCAGTGGCAAATTCACGTACTGGTACGCTCGAGGCTTATCGGTACCCACGATTACATTGCCTGGAAAGGCTTTGTGTACCGGTACACTAAGGTAGGCGTATCGGTACGGGTAAGGATCGATACGGGGTAATCCAAGTACCGATATAGAGTATCGATATGGCACAGAGCGTATTGGTATAGCTTGAGGGTTTAATTCTTTCAAACCTAATTGGGGTATCGATACTCACGGGGGAGTATCGGTACCTAGGGGAGTACCGATACCCACTTTGGGGTATCGATACTCGCTGGGCAATCTGCCCAAGTTTATATGCATTTTGAGTTTGGGGTTATATAATTCGTGGCTAAGGCTCTAATGGGTCTCTCATGATGCAAAACAAATGGTAAAACTAAGAATGTGTGTTTCTAAGCTAAACATAGATTGATTGAAATAATTGTTGAGAATAAACTATACACTCTTCCATAAAATGTAACAACTCGGTAATGCTTGTTTGGTTGTAATAGAAACAATTGGGACTCGTGGTGGGTCGCATGATAATTGTGTGCCAGGTAAGGCATTTGTATGGATCTGTGGTGGATCATGTATGGTTACGTGCGGGTAGGGCACCTGTTTGGTTATGAGTCTTTGTTTGGTGGGATTGGATACCCGTGAGTGAGTGTTTACAACACAAGAAGGCCATCCCGATGTGAGATTCTGGGGATGATGAATTTGCCCCGATGTGAGATTCTAGGTGATGACATTTGCTCGATGCGAGATTTGAGCCCCGCTCGATCGAGATTTTGAGAAAAGACTTGATGCAAGATTCCAAGTATACCGCTTGATGTGAGATTTCGAGCATGGGTGGATTTCCATGGGTGGGTTTCCTAGTGTTGGGTGACATTGGGCCTCACTCTCTGTTTTTGTTTTTCTATATGTTTTCGTTGTTGAGATGTTGTTTGTTCTTAGCATGTGTTTAGGCGGTTATAGTGGCGTCATTGCTTTATCTTATCTTGATATCATTCATGTTGCATTGCTTTATTTATGAATTGCATGAAGCATGGTCGAGTGGCGGTGTATCCATTGAGCTTTGTTTGCTCAGCGTTCAAAATTGTTGTTTCCGTTCACAGGTTAGTAGGTTTGGCATGTTCGTGAAGGAGCACCATCATGGAAGGATTCCAATGCCTCGTCTCTTCCAAGTACAATACTTAGGTCATTGGGCTATGTATTCGTAGGAACCTATTGTACCTTGTAAATTGTATTTTGATTTCCAAATGGTCGAGTCAAGGTTTATAATGTAATTTTAAAAAGAGCTATGTTTTATATATATTTCAAATAATACTTATATTTTAACGGATTAAATAAAATAGATTTTGAAAATTTTTGTGGTTTTGGCTAAACTAGGTTGGAAATTTGATGGTTGGGTTTCAGGCTTGAGGCCCAAATGTGACATCCGGGTCGAGGGTGTTACATTTAGTGGTATCAGAGCCGAGGTTTAGCCAGTTCTAGGAAATCCCTAGGGTGGTTAGGAGTCGCGGATAGGTGTCTAGCGAATACGAGCCCTTGTGTCTAAGTTATACTCTTCAAGACTGGAATCTGGATGGTGTGTCCTGTGTTTGTCGTTGGTTGCGACATTAAGATAGATTTGATCGCGGTTGAGAGGGTCGTGATGAAGGTTGATTTTCTTGAGGATGATTTTGAGATCGGAGTTATCTCAGAGGTTGAGCTTGAGTTTAAGAAATAATTTTAGAGTTGAGGGTGTGCCTTCCTCCCATCACATGAATAGTAATTATGTTGATGTGCCGTAAGCCACCTTGAAGCCTTGAGTCAGACTGAGAACCTCCAGTGACGAGATTTCATGTGTTGGTGGACGACCCTTATGGAATAGATAAGAGGACTTACTTTCGATTGACCAGTGGTAGAGTGTTGATCGAAGGTCCCTTTATCTATAGTTACTAAGCCCTAATGGTGGGTGCTATATGGCAGGCATGTAGCACGCTTGACAGATGTGTATTTTGTTTAATGTGGAGAGGTACATGATGGTTGTAGGGTCCCAGTCACGCTCTTAGTAAGTTGAATGCTTTGAGATTTTGAACAAGGTATGCTTTTTATAATTGTTTATAGTAGTAGTTGGAAAGACATTGCGAGTATTGTTCCCAAGGACGTGGGTTTGACAGATTTGGTGGGGTTGTTCTTTTAAGGAGTTGATGTGATTTTGTCCTTTGGTTGTTTTCTGTCACGAGTTAGCTTGGGGTGTCAAGCATAGTGTTAAAAGCTTTGAAGCTCTGAAGAACCAAACCTTTGGTAAAGAAAATAAGGAATCATCAAATTCTTAATACCGTTCGGGTTGGTTTAATCTAGTGGTGTGGGACACAACTAGGAAAAATCATGGAGAGAGTCATGTTTACCATATAAGAGGAACACCGTTGTTAAGAACCCTAGGATAGTGAGTGAGTCGGGAAAGGATGACCCAATCAGATGGGCCAATGGTTATGAGATGCTCGGAGAGTTCTGAGGTAGATGTGGAGTGGGTATGATGGGATCTTGATTTCGACGTCTTCCTTCTTAAGGGCAATGCATGCGAATGGTAGAAGACTTTTCAGTGGAATTTTAGCCCGTATTTTTGACATGGTATATCTTCTTGAATGGGTTCAAAAAGTACTTTAGTGATTTTCGCTTGGGTGAAAGGAGGGATCAGTTCTTGCATTTGGTTCAAAGTGTCAGGACAATGTTGGGTATGAACAAGATTTTCTACGGTTTAGCTGTTATGCCCTAAAGTTAATTACTACCGAAGAGTAAAGGTGGATGAGGTTTAGACTTAGATTAAAGGGTTACCTATAGATGCGTGTGACATTGGGTTCACTTGGGATGTTTCAGAGATATAGTCGATTGTGTGAAGGCACTCAAATGACTATAGGGCCAACGTTGAGACATTTGAGGATTCTATAGTCCATGTTGTGGAGACCCCAGATATCATGAGATTCATCCTAGGCTCCGTTGAAAGGTTTCATGTTTAGAAGGAATCAAAGAGAGTTGTTTCAGATCAGCTACCAAAGGTTGATTAGGAATCTAGATTGATGGTTCGTATGGGGCTTCTCAATTTCTTCTTTATCAGAGAGTGTTGATTGTTCATCCAAGGCGTTGCGCTTACCGGTTCGTGAGCATTATGGTCAGCATCACCTTGGAGTATACTTCTTGCTTGGGGGATTTGTTATGAGTGTCAGACATTAGGTCGCATGGCAAAGGACTACCCTTTTAGGGATGAGTGTTCACCGGTTCAGTCCTTGAGGTCAATTCTTTCTTGGCATAGCCAGAGTTCTTTATGAGGAAGTGCTAGGACATTGTTGGGGTAACAGGATAGTGTTCATGTGAGATATGCCGCCAGAGTGGACGCGCAAGCTTTTCTAGATGGTCTGCGGTGCAGGCCAAAGACGATAGTCTGGCTGCCAAAAATATTTGAGTTTCAGTCGCTTCCTTGATAACAATTTGATTTCTTGTTCTTATCGCGACAATGATTCTGTTGAGAGAGTTTTGTGTTAGGTTCTCCAGAATTGATGTTGATTTGGTTAATTTATTGGTTCTGTAAGTGTTGGCAGGTAAGAGTTTCTTTGCAGGTGGTGAATGTGGATTAAGTGTGACAGTCCTCATGGACTCAATAAATTACTCTTCCCTTCTCTCTCTTGGTGGTGGGAAATATGTTGAGTATATTGGTCGTATGAGTACGATGTGTGCTTTGATTTCCAAGCAAAGGTATCGAAGTTAGGATTGGAATAAATCAGTTTGTTGGTGATGTACATGAAGAATCCTTCTCTCCAGCTTGTGTGTCGAGCTCTCGCGATGATAGTTAAGTAAGCCTTGTGGTCTGTGAAACGTTCTTAGTTTGCATAGTTAATGCCCAGTTGGGAGTTCGCAGTTTTAGAGGGTAGACGTGTAAGAGGATTTTGGTTTGCTCCTTGTGGATGAGAGGACTATCCTCTTCATCGTGGATTGGGAACCATGATTGGAGACTCACTGAGATTGGTATTGGTATTTATCACCTTATGGTTTGGCATCTACCGAGCTTCTAGTGGGATGAATCCGGGTGTAGGGGAGTTTTTGCGGGCGATGTCGCCAAGAGATTTACCTTGAGGAATACCTATATTGGTACGACAAGTTGTTGTGGTAATGGTTGTGGTGGGCTGAAGTGTAATGGTGAAAGATTGTTGTTTGTTTTTTGAGGTTGAAGATCTTGTTAATGTTGATGGGTTTTGAGATTTCTGTAAGATCGTTCAGAAGCTGGGTCTCGTAAGTGGAGGGTTAAAGAGAATTAATGTTAAGATTTGGGTTGGTGCAATGTTGGACTCTAAGGAAAAAATGGTGTTTTGGGCTTATGAATGCATTAGGATAATCTTAAGTTCAATGAATTGAGGGTTGTTTATCTGAGTTTAAGATGGATTGTTTTGTGCATGGTGACAGTGTAAAGATTCTCTAAATGGCTCAGTGGAAATATGGGTTTTGCTTAGAGATGATTGGAATCGGATCTGGTGCTGTAATAAGATGTGGGAGGGAGAACCATTAGGAAACCTTTGAGAAATTGCTAAAGCTTTGCATAAGTGTTGTTTAGAATTTGATGGTTGGAGTGAAGGGGGTGTTCAGGTCTTTAAGGACAGTTTGGCGGGTTTATCTTTAGTAGAGCTTGTTGTGGTAGCGATCTTCTTTCGGAATCGAAGTGGTTTGGCTTAGTGGAAACGCTAAATTTTATATTAGCATCTGTTTAGGCTATAGTGGGTTCAAGTAAATAAGGTGTTAGGTTCTGCAGCAGTTAACCAAGTCGAGAAAGAAGATTGTATTTCCATGCTAGATTGATGATAGAGCTTGTTGGATAAGGGTTGTTCGTTCTTGAACACGTGGGTTATGGTGTTATTAAGTATATTGAGGAAGCACCCTAAGAGATATCTTAAAGGAGTGTTGCGTTATAGACACAGATGAGGGCTGAATGCAAGAGCCTTGGAAACGTGAGCGATGGTAGAGAGGTTTGTTCACCAAGTTGTGACTTATTCGAAGTGAGTACAGCGTGCCGATGGTTGACAATTTTGTTGAGGTTATCATTGGTTGATCGGTTTTTGGGATTTTATTCGAGTGTTGTGCTGGACGTTGAGAATGTTTTGTTAAGGAGTCTTGTAGGAAGTTGAGGAGGTATGCTAAGAGATTTGGTTAAGAGGATTTATTAGGAGCTGTGGGCATGCGTGACCGAATGCATGGTTGGATCTTCAGCAGTATCATCTCCTTCCCATGCTAAAATTTCGAGGACGATATTTTCTTTAAGGAGGGGAGAGTTGTAACGACCCGAACTTTGGAATCCGAGAGTCGGGTTAACCCAAAGTGTGGGCTTCACGTTTGGGGCTTGAGATACTTATTGGGCTCGATCCTTATTGTTGGGCTTGGGTTGTTGGTTTGAATATGGGCTAAGAAGTATTTAAGAGGGGTATTTTGGTAAATGGCTAAATTGGGTGGTAAGAAAGGGGGAGTCTTTATTTTCTCTGCATAATGTAGAGAATGGTAATATCATCACCTTCATCTCTTCATACTATTTCTAAAACCCATTTTCCTCCTCTAAACACCCCAATCAAAAGGTAGAATCTTTGAGAATTGTGGGAGGAATCTCGTTTTGCCTGAGGAGGTGTAACACCACTTTCCCGTATTTATTGCCAAACACGAGTCGGTGATGTTACTTAATTAAATTAAAAATCCATTTTTACAATTATTGAAAAATCTGGCAGTCTGCACTGACTTTTCTTAAAAAAATTTATAAATTTTTGTAAGCTTCAAAACCTCATTTGGAAAAATTCTTAGTAAACTAGATTCATCAGGATATCAATCCATATAAATTAGAGATCTTAACTCATGGCACATAAGTGCAGAAAATTCGTTAAATATGCACTACAATGCAGATTTGCTGTCTGGAAATTCTGACCTTGATCAAATAAAAATTCATATCTTTTAATATATAAATCAAAATCAGTCACCGCTTGTTTTAAAATAAAATAGACTCAATTTCCAGTTCATACATATAAATCTCATTTTCTAATTCTATCTATGGAATTTATAGCAAATTTTCAAACTTACTGCCCAAAACAGAGTTTCCGACAGCTTCAACTTGTTTCCATTATAAGTTCACTAATTAGTCAAAAATCATTCAAATTCACATACTAATAATACTAAACCATATTTTAGTTAAAAACATAACTAACTAATGAGTAGTTTAATGTCTCTTTTACACAAAATATATATAATCAAAATTATACATGTCACTACTCCAAACACATAATATAGGATGTCAAAACATTACTATGATAACATGTATCGTTTCTTTGCCTACGAAGTGATGCCCAAAACGTTCATGCTTACGAACCACGTGCTCAACCTACGTGTGCACAAGCATAATACACACGCTAAGTATAACTTAGTGAGGCATTATAAGTAATCATAAAATCGAGTAATAAAATAAATGAAAACATGGTTAAGCAAGATCATATTAAATCTTCTTTTAGTTCCAAACCATCATATATAAGAAAATGGTGATTTTTATATACTTTAACTTTGTAATTGGCCCAAGAATTGTATAAAGAGAAACTAAAGTATGCAAGGTCTGTACTCCTTGAGCACTGGTCACCAAAGTGACGATAAACATATAGACACGTAAGTGTCGGCATCATATAGGCACATAAGTGCTGATAAACATATAAGATCCGAAGATCGGTGTGTAGCTACACGTAGTCCTTGACTACTGGACCTCTAATGGCATGCCACTATACTGTAACTCTCTATCATTACTTGGGAAGTAAATCCATATTATATACTTGTAAATCATCATGTATAAACAATTCATATATCACCATTATTCAATAACAATTTGTCATAACAAAACATAATAGAGCAGTTCATACCCTATCATGTACTAACCTTTTCTTTGCCTGTAAAATATCATATAACTTATACAAAAACCATGTTATCATTTTAATAAAATCTAATAAATGGAATTCTTGAAATTAATCAAAACATATTCTGAAACATATGAATGCACTCACCTTATATGCCTCACTAGCTACTTATACCAAAACGTATCTATTCTGAAACTTCTTCTTTGTCTTTCAACTTGTTTCGATCACGAGCTTGCTTGTTATCTGTATGTATATTGAATACATAACACAAGCAACTTTTGAGTGCATACTCATACTATACAAATAATGGAAAGTAACTAAAATAACTATCCATTATACACAAAATTACTCCGACAATACTTTCTATATTCGAATCATTTTTCTTCAAAATTTTCCAAAATACTCATTTTAGTCCCTAAGGACTCTTTTAAGCTTCCAACCATCATTTTCAAGTTTAACCTTCACATTTATCATCCTTTTCACTTTAGGACCCAAACTTTAGAAATTTACATTTTGGTCCTCAAGAATGCCGAAAATTCTAAAATGGTCCCAAAGTCAATATAAACTTCAAAATCAACATTCAAATCCCTTAACTTAATTTTCCAACATAATATACTTCAAAAACAAGCTTGACAATCAAGTCCCTAAACTTTCCAAAATTTACATTTTGGTCCCTAATGCAAAATAATTAGGGATTTTCATTCCAAACAACTTATATCATCATAATAAACCATTCTTCCTTCAATCATGTCCCTAAATTCCAAACTTGACATAAACCCTAAATTTTCATTCTTTCAAGAACATGAATATTTCTTCATTCTAACAACAAAATCAAGCTTGTATAACATCATTCTCATCATTTCCATCATCAAAATAATTTTTCCATAATTTCCCCTAATTTTCCTAATCTAACCGAATGGTCACTTAACCATTTTCCTTGAAATTTCCATCCTTTGAACCATAGAAACAACATCATAAGCTTATTTCTAACATGAACAACCATTAAAACACAAGTTTCCAACATGTTCTTCATCCACCCAAATCACCAAACTCAACTTAGAGACATGGAAACTATGCAAAACTTATGTCAAATGAAAGAGAATTCAATGGAGATAAATTTCTTGTTTCATGTCTAGGTCTCAAATCCAATCAAGCAAGCTTAAAAATTGAAACAAAGTTTTCTTACCCTTGCTTGGAACCCCACGGCTAGGAGGAAGAAGATGAACAAAATCCAAAACTTTCTATTCTTTAATTTAATGCCAAATGGCATTATAATCACCTAATTTAATATAAAAATCCTTTTAATAGTCAATTGACTATTTTACCCTTGAATTATAACCAATCACAAGCCAACACTTACCTAATATTATCCTTAATAATAAAAAATATTCATAAAGTAAGGGTGAAAAGACCAATTTACCCTTTAAACATCAACTTATCTTCAAAAATGCCATTTTCATCTACTGCACTAAAAACTGCATAGAATCAAATTTAAATAGAATAAAAATGATTCAAAAACCACTATATCATATTCTTCAAGTCTTTTTAAGACTTCCATAAATTTTTCATAATTTTCTGAGTTCGAATAATCATTCGAATTAATTTCCGAAACTTATTCCCTTTATAGCTTTTCACACAAATCTCATACCAAAAATTTGATTCCCACCAAAATTCTTATACCGGGATAAACTATTCATTTTTTCCATAAAATTAATTATTGGGAAAATTACCTATTGGTCCTTGAACTTTTCCCAACTTTCCACTTTGACCACCAAACTTTGAAATTTTATATTTTAGTCACTGAACTAAAACCACCAAACTTTAATTCTTTTCATTTCAGTCACTATCAAATATTGGGGTATTACAGGAGGGAAGTTTAATGAGCAGCAAAGGATCTACACACCAAGGTAATGATGAGTTGAAATGGTAGAGATTGAGGTTTTGGTGGGGTTAGTGTGGACGAATGGGAATGAATCTTTGAAGGCTTCTTCCTCAGCTTTAATTCGAGGTTAGTACACTACTAACTCCTATGAATTCCTGCAACTCATAAAATTAGGCTTTTTGCATGAATTAGGTGTTTATGGTTTATTAAGCCTTGGTTGATCTTTAATGGCAAAATGTAGATTTGGTGTTTTTAAGGCTTAAAATTGGTAGAAACTCACTTAATAAATTCACAATAAATTGTAGGTTCAATTTGAGGCTTAACCATAGGGGTCAAGGGGTTGAATGTTGAACTTTCAAACTCCATGTTTCGAAATCTGAGTTTGAGTACCGGTACCGGGTGGGTGCGTATCGGTACGCCCTTGTAAACAAGGGGACGGGTTATGAGGGGAGTACCGGTATGACTTCCCGTGTATTGGTACTCCATGTTTGTAAGAATTCCAGTGGTGAATTTGCGTACCGGTATGCTCGAGGTGTATCGGTACCCACGGTTACATTGCCTGGAAAAGCTTTATGTACCGGCACGCTAAGGTAGGCGTATCGGTACGGGTAAGGATCGGTACGAGGTGATCCAAGTACCGATATAGAGTATCGATACGGCACGGAGTGTATCGGTACAACTTGAGGGTTCAATTCTTTTGAACCTAATTGGGGTATCGGTACTCACGGGGAGTATCGATACCTAGAGGGAATACCGATACCCATTTTGGGGTATCGATACTCGCTGGGCAATCTGCCCAAGTTTATATGTTTTGAGTTTGGGGGTTATATAATTCGTGGCTAAGGCTCTAATGGGTCTCTCATGATGCAAAAAAAATGGTAAAACTAAGAATGTGTGTTTCTAATTGCTCACGTGGATTGATTGAAATAATTGTTGAGAATAAACTGTACACTCTTCTATAAAACGTAACAACTTGGTAATGCTTGTTTGGTTGTTATAGAAACAATAGGGACCCATGGTGGGTCGTATGATAATTGTGTGCCAGGTAGGGCTCTTGTATGGATCCATGGTGGATCATGTATGGTTACGTTCCAGGTAGGGCACCTGTTTGGTTATGAGTCTTTGTTTGGTGGGATCCGGATACCCAGTGAGTGAGTGTTGCAACACATGAAGGCCATCCGATGTGAGATTTCGGGTGATGAATGAAGGCCATCCGATGTGAGATTCGGGTGATGACATTTGCTCGATGCGAGATTTCAGCCCCCATTTGCGATCGATCGAGATTTTGAGCCCCGACTCGATGCAAGATTTCGAGTATACCACTCGATTTCGAGATACCACTCGATGCGAGATTCCGAGCAGCTCGATGTGAGATTCCGAGCATGGGTGGGTTTCCCAAGTGTCGGGTGACATTGGGCCTCACTCCTGGTTTGTTTATCTATATGTTTTTGTTGTTGAGATGTTGTTTGTTCTTAGCATGTGTTTAGGCGGTTATGGTAGCGCCATTGCTTTATCTTATCTTGATATCATTCATGTTGCATTGCTTTTTTTATGAATTGTATGAAGCATGGTCGAGTGGCGGTGTATCCACTGAGCTTTGTTAGCTCAACGTTCGGAATCGTTGTTTTCGTTCACAGGTTAGTAGGTTTGGCATGTTCGTGGAGAAGCACCATCATGGAAGGATTCCAACTCGTCTCTTCCGAGTACAATACTTAGGTCATTGGGCTATGTATTCGTAAGAACCTATTGTACCTTGTAAATTGTATTTTAATTTCCAAATGGTCGAGTCAAGGTTTATAATGTAATTTTAAAAAGAGCTCTATTGTATAAATATTTCAAATAATACTTATATTTTAATGGATTAAATAAAACATATTTTGAAAATTTGTGTGGTTTTGGCTAAACTAGGTTGGAAATTTGATGGTTGGGTTTTATGCTTGAGGCCCAAATATGACATCGGGGTTGTGGGTGATACATTTTACTAAGTTAAAATTCTAACAGGTCCACTATAAAGCCCATTTAGACATGCACGCCTTAAACCCCAACAAAATAGAAGAAAAATAAGATTAAATAAATTTTATGAATTAAAATATTTAATTATGGGCTTCTGAACATGATTATATAGCTTAACCTCATTTTCAGAACTTTTTACTCTATTAAAATTCCAACGGGTCCACTCTAAAGCCCATTTAGACATGCACGCCTAAAACCCCAACAAAATGGTCGCATAATAATATTAAATCAAATTTTATGACTTAAAATATTTAATTATGGGATTTTGAAAATTATTATACATATTAACCTCAATTTTAGAACTTTTTACTCAATTAGAATTCCAACGAATCCACTGTAAAGCCCATTTAGACATGCAAGCCTTAAACTCCATCAAAACGAACGAAAAAAAAGATTACATCATACTTTATGACTTAAAATATTTATTTATGTGCTTTTGAAAATGATTCTTTAGCTTAACCTCTTTTTTAGAAATTTTTACTCGGTTAAAATTCCTACGGGTCCACTTAGAGCCCATTTAGACATGCACGCATTAAAACCCAACAATACGAAAGAAAAATAAGATTAAATATAATTTTATGACTTAAAATATTTATTTATGGGCTTTTGAACATGATTATATACCTTAACCTCTTTTTAAGAACTTTTTACTTGGATAAAATTCCAACGGGTCCACTGTAAAGCCCATTTAGACATGCACACTTTAAACCCCAACAAAATGGCCATAAAATAAGACTAAATCAAATTTTATGACTTAAAATATTTAGTAATGGGCTTTTGAACATGATTACATAGTTTAACCTCAATTTTAGAACTTTTTACTCAATTAAAATTCCGACGGGTCCACAGTAAAGCCCATTTTGACAAGCACGCCTTAAACCCCAACAAAATAGACGAAAAACAAGATTAGATCACATTTTATAACTTAAAATATTTATTTATAGGCTTTTGAAAAAATATTATATAGCTTAACCTCTTTTTCAAAAAAAATTACTTGGTTAAAATTCCAACGGGTCTACTGTAAATCCCATTTAGACTTGCACGCCTTAAACTCCAGCAAAATAAAAAATAAGATTAAATCAGATTTTATGACTTAAAGTATTTAGTTATGTGATTTTGAACATGATTGTATCGCTTAACATCTATTTCAAAAAAATTTACTCGGTTAAAATTCCAACAACTCTATTGTAAAGCTCATTTAGACATGCACGCCTTAAACCTCCAACAAAATGGCCAAAAAAATAAGATTAAATCAAATTTTATGAGTTAAAATATTTGATTATGGGCTTTTGAATATGACTATATAGCTTAACCTCATTTTAGAAACTTTCTTCTCGGTTAAAAATTCTAACGGGTCCAATGTAAAGCCCATTTTGACATGCACGCATTAAAACCCAACAAAACGACCAAAAATAAGATTAAATCAAATTTTATATGTTAAAAATATTTGATAATGGGCTTTTAAAATATGATTATATAGCTTAAACTCAATTTTAGAAACTTTTTACTTGTTAAAATTCCAACGGGTCCACTATAAAAACCATTTAGACATGCACACTTTAAACCCCAAAAAAATGGTCGCAAATAAGATTAAATCAAATTTTATGAATTAAAATATTTAGTTATGGGCTTTTGAACATGATTATACAACAAACCTCAATTTTAGAACTTTTTACTCATTTAAAATTCCAACGGGTCCACTTTAAAAGCCCATTTAGACATGCACACCTTAAACCCCAACAAAATGGAAGAAAATATAAGATTAAATCAAATTTTATGAATTAAAATATTTTATTATGGGCTTTTGAATATGATTATATTGCAAACCTCAATTTTAAAACTTTTTAATCTCCAAAATTCCAACGGGTCCACTATAAAGCCCATTTAGACATGCACGCATTAAAACCCAACAAACGACCACAAAAAAAGATTAAATAAAATTTTATAACTTAAAATATTTATTTATGGGCTTTTAAATATGATTATATAGCTTAAACTCATTTTAGAACTTTTTACTCGGTTAAAATTCCAACGGGTCCACTATAAAAACCATTTAGACATGCACGCCTTAAACCCCAACAAAATCATGGTAAAAAATAAGATTAAATCAAATTTTATGATTTAAAATATTTATTTATGGGCTTTTGAATGTGATTATATAGCTTAAACTCAATTTTAGAACTTTTTTACTTGGTTAAAATTCCAACGGGTCCACTTTAAAGCCCATTTAGACATGCACACCTTAAACCCCAACAAAATGGAAGAAAAATAAGATTAAATCAAATTTTATGAATTAAAATATTTTATTATGGGCTTTTGAATATGATTATATAGTTTAACCTCAAATTTAGAACTTTTTAATTGTTTAAAATTCCAACAGGTCCACTTAAAGCCCATTTAGACATGCAAGCCTTAAACCCCAACAAAATGACCAAAAAATAAGATTAAATAAAATTTTATAACTTAAAATATTTATTTATGGGATTTTGAACATGATTATATAGCTTAACCTCATTTTTGAAATTTTACTACTGGTTAAAATTCCAACGGTCCATTTTGTAAAAAGCCATTTAGACATGCACACCTTAAAACCCCAACAAAACAACCCACAAAATAAGATTAAATCAAATTTTATGATTTAAAATATTTTATTATGGGCTTTTAAAATGTGATTATATAGTTAAACTCAATTTTAGAACTTTTTTTACTTGGTTAAAATTCCAACGGGTCCACTATAAAAAGCCATTTAGACATGCATGCCTTAAACCCCAACAAAATGGTTGCAAAATAAGATTAAATCAAATTTTATGAATTAAAATATTTATTATGGGATTTTGACAAGATTATATAGTTTAACCTCAAATTTAGAACTTTTTACTTGTTTAAAATTTCAACGGGTCCACTTTAAAGCCCATTTAGACATGCACGCCTTAAACCCCAACAAAATGAAAAAAAAATAAGATTAAATCAAATTTTATGACTTAAAATATTTATTTATGGGATTTTGAACATGATTATATAGCTTAACCTCATTTTTTAACTTTTTACTATGTTAAAAATTCCAACGGTCCACTCTAAAGCCCATTTAGACATGCATGCCTTAAACCCAACAAAATGAACACAAAATAAGATTAAATCAAATTTTATGATTTAAAATATTTTATTATGGGATTTTGAATATGATTATATAGTTAAACCTCAATTTTAGAACTTTTTACTTGGTTAAAATTCAACGGGTCCACTGTAAAGCCCATTTAGACATGCACACCTTAAAAACCCAAAAAAACGGTTTGCAAAAAATAAGATTAAATCAAATTTTATGACTTAAAATATTTATTTATGGGCTTTTGAACATGATTATATAGCTTAACCTCATTTTTAGAAATTTTTACTCGTTTAAAATTCCAACGGGTCCACTTTTTAAAGCCCATTTAGACATGCAAGCCTTAAAACCCAAAAAAATGAAAAAAAAAAGATTAAATCACATTTTATTACTAAAAATATTTATGATTATATAGCTAAACCTCATTTTTGAACTTTTTACTCGATTAAAATCCCAACGGATCCACTTTAAAGCCCATTGAGACATGCACACCTTAAACCCAACAAAAACGACCACAAAATAAGATTAAATAAAATTTTATGAGTTAAAATATTTGATTATGGGCATCTAAATATGATTATATAGCTTAAACTCAATATTAGAACTTTTTACTCGGTTACAATTCTACTTGGGTCCACTTGTAAAGCCCGTTTAGACATGCACACCTTAAACCCCAATAAAATGGTTGCAAAATAAGATTAAATCAAATTTTATGAATTAAAATATTTAGTTATGGGCTTTTGAATAAGATTATACATCTTAACCTCAGTTTAAGAACTTTTTACTCGTTTAAAATTCCAGCGGGTCCACTGTAAAGCCCATTTAGACGTTACACGCCCCTAAACCCCAACAAAAAACAAAAAGAAAAAATAAGATTAAATCAAATTTTATGTATTAAAATATTTATTTATGGGCTTTTGAACATGATTATATAGCTTAACCTCATTTTCAAAATGTTTTACTCGGTTAAAATTCCTACGGGTCACTGTAAAGCCTTTTTCGACATGCACGCCTTAAACCCCAACAAAATGGCCGCAAAATAATATTAAAACAAATTTTATGACTTAAAATATTTAATTATGAGCTTTTGAACATGATTATACAGTTTAACCTCAATTTTAGAACATTTTACTCTGTTAAAATTCCAACGGCTCCACTATAAAGCCCATTTAGACCTGAACTCCTTAAACCCCAACAAAACGACCAAAAAATAAAATTAAATCAAATTTTATGAGTTAAAATATTTGATTATGGGCTTTTAAATATGATTATATAGCTTAAACTCAATATTAGAACTTTTTACTAGGTTAAAATTCCAACGGGTCCACTATAAAGCCCATTTAGACATGCACGCCTTAAACCCCAACAAAATGGTTGCAAAATAAGATTAGATCAAATTTTATGAATGAAAACATTTAGTTATGGGCTTTTGACATGATTATACATCTTAACCTCATTTTAAGAACTTTTTACTTGTTTAAAATTCCGAACAGGTCCGCTACAAAGGGCATTTAGACTTGCACGCCTTAAACCCCATCAAAATGGCCGCAATATAATATTAAATCAAATTTTGTGACTTAAAATATTTAATTATGGGCTTTTGAAAATTATTATACATAATAAACTCAATTTTAGAACTTTTTACTCAGTTAAAATTCCAACGGGTCCACTATAAAGCCCATTGAGACATGCACACCTTAAACCCAACAAAATGACTATAAAATAAGATTAAATGAAATTTTATGAGTTAAAATATTTTATTTTGGGATTTTAAATATGATTATATAGCTTAAAGTCAATTTTAGAACTTTTTAATCGGTTAAAATTCCAATGGGTCCACTATAAAGCTCATTTAGACAAGACGCCTTAAACCCCAACAAAATGGTTGCAAAATACGATAAAATCAAATTTTATGAATTAAAATATTTAGATATGGGCTTTTGAATATGATTATACAGCTTAACCTCAGTTTAAGAACTTTTTACTCATTTAAAATTCCAACGGGTCCAGTGTAAAGCAGATTTAGACAAGACGCCTTAAACCCCAACAAAACGGAAGAAAAATAAGATTAAATCAAAATTTATGTATTAAAATATTTAGTTATGGGCTTTTGAACATGATTATATAGCTTAACCTCATTTTTAGAACTTTTTACTCGGTTAAAATTCCAACCGATCCACTATAAAGCCCGTTTAGACATGCACGCCTTAAACCCCAACAATATGGTCGCAAAATAATATTAAATCAAATTTTATGACTTAAAATATTTAATTATGAGCTTTTGAACATGATTATACAGTTTAACCTCAATTTTATAACTTTTTTCTCATTAAAATTCCAACGGGTCCACTGTAAAGCCCATTTAGACATGCACGCCTTAAACCCCAACAAAAAGTCCTAGAAATAAGATTAAATCAAATTTTATGAGTTAAAGTATTTGATTATGGGCTTTTAAATATGATTATATAGCTTAAACTCTATATTAGAACTTTTTACCCAGTTAAAATTCCAACGGGTCCACTGTAAAGCCCATTTAGACATGCACGCCTTCAACTCCAACAAAATGGTTGCAAAATAAGATTATATCAAATTTTATGAATTAAAATATTTTGTTATGGGCTTTTTACATGATTATACAGCTTAGCCTCAGTTTAAGAAGCTTTTACTCGTTTAAAATTCAAATGGGTCCACTGTAAAATCCATTTAGACATGCACGCCTTAAACCCCAACAAAACAGAAGAAAAATAAGATTAAATCAAATTTTATGAATTAAAATATTTAGTTATGTGCTTTTGAACATGATTATATAAATTTAAACCTCAATTTCAAAACTTTTTACTTACTTTAAAAAATTCCAACGGGTCCACTCTAAAGCCCATTTAGACTTGCACGCCTTAAAGCCCAACAAAATGGTCACAAAATAATATTAAATCAATTTTATGACTTAAAATACTTAATTATGGGCTTTTGAACATGATTATACATATTAAAATAAATTTTAGAACTTTTTACTCAGTTGAAATTCCAACGGGTCCACTGTAAAGACCATTTAGACATGCAAGCCTTAAACTCAAACAAAACGATCAAAAAAAGATTAAACCATATTTTATGATTTTAAAATATTTAGTTATGGGCTTTTTTGAACATGATTCTTTAGTTTAACCTCATTTTTAGAAATTTTTACTCGGTTAAAATTCCAACGGTCCACTATAAAGACCATTTAGACATGCAACACTTAAAACCCAAAGACATAAAAACCCAAAAAAAAAAAAAAAGATTAAATCTAATTTGATGACTTAAAATATTTAGTTATGGGCTTTTGAACATGATTTTATACCTTAACCTCATTTTCAGAACTTTTTACTTGGTTAAAATTCCAACGGTTCCACTATAAAGCCCATTTAGACATGCACTCCTTAAACCCCAACAAAATGGTTGTAAAATAAGATTAAATCAAATTTTATAACTTAAAATATTTAGTTATGGTCTTTTGAACATGATTATATAGTTTAACCTAAATTTTAGAACTTTATACTCAATTTAAATTCCAACGGGTCCACTGTAAAACCCCATTTAGACATGCACACCTTAAACCCCAAAAAAAAAAAAAAAAAAAAAAAGATTAAATCACATTTTATGACTTAAAATATTTAGTTATTTTTGACATGATTATATAGCTTAACCTCATTTTTTGAAATTTTTACTTGGTTAAAATTTCAACGGGTCCATTGTAAAGCCATTTAGACGTGCACGCCTTAAACCCAACAAAATAAAAAAATAAGATAAAATTAGATGTTATGACTTAATGTATTTAGTTATAGGATTTTGAACATGATTATATAGCTTAACCTCATTTTCAAAAAATTTTACTAGGTTAAAATTCCAACGGCTCCATTGTAAAGCCCATTTAGACATGCACGTCTTAAACCCCAACAAATTGGCCGAAAAATAAGATTAAATCAGGTTTCATAAGTTCAAATATTTGATTATATAGCTTAACCCTTTTATATAAACTTTCTTTTTCTCGTTAAAATTTTAACGTGTCCACTATAAAGCCCATTGAGACATGCACACCTTAAACCCAACAAAACGACCACAAAATAAGATTAAATCAAATTTCATGCGTTAAAATATTTGATTATAGGCTTTTAAATATGATTATTTAGCTTAAACTCAATTTTAGAACTTTTTACTCTGTTAAAATTCCAACGGGTCCACTATAAAGCCCATATAGACATGCACACCTTAAACCCCCAACAAAATGGTCACAAAATATGATTAAATCAAATTTTATGAATTAAAATATTTAGTTATGGGCTTTTGAACATGATTATATAGCTTAACCTCAATTTTAAAACTTTTTACTCGGTTAAAATTCCAACGGGTCTACTGTAAAAGCCCATTTAGACATGCACACTTTAAACCCCAACAAAATGGAAGAAAAATAAGATTAAATAAAATTTTATGAATTAAAATATTTTATTATGGGCTTTTGAATATGATTATATTGCATAACCTCAATTTTAGAACTTTTTAATCGGTTAAAATTCCAACGGGTCCACTATAAAGCCATTTAGACATGCCCGCTTTAAACCCCACAAAACGGCCTAAAAATAAGATTAAATTAAATTTTATGACTTAAAATATTTAGTTATGGGATTTTGAACATGATTATATAGCTTAACCTCATTTTCATAAATTTTTACTCAGTTAAAATTCCAATGGGTCCACTGTAAAGTCCATTTAGACATGCATGCACTTTTAAACCCCAACAAAAAAAAATAATAATAATAAGATTAAATCAAATTTTATGATTTAAAATATTTGACTATGGGATTTTGAATGTGATTATATAGCTTAACCTCAATTTTACAATTTTTTTTTTTACTTGGTTAAAATTCCAACGGGTCCACTGTAAAGCCAATTTAGACATGCACGCCTTAAACTCCAACAAAACGTACGCAAAATAAGATTAAATCAAATTTTATTACTTAAAATATTTATTTATGGGCTTTTAAACAAGATTATGCAGTTTAACCTCAATTTTAGAGCTTTTTACTCGTTTAAAATTCCAACAGGTCCACTTTAAAGCCCAATTAGACATCAAGCCTAAAACCCCAACAAAACAAAAAAATAAGATTAAATCACATTTTATGACTTAAAATATTTAGTTATGGGCTTTTGAACTTGATTATTAGCTTAACCTCATTTTTAAACTTTCTACTCGGTTAAAATTCCAACGGGTCCACTATAAAAAAGCCATTTGAGACATGCACGCCTTAAACCCAACAAAATGACCATAAAATAAGATTAAATGAAATTTTATGAGTTAAAACATTTTATTATGGGATTTTAAATATGATTATATAGCTTAAAGTCAATTTTAGAACTTTTTACTCGGTTAAAATTCCAACGGGTCCACAGTAAAGCCCGCTTAGACATGCACGCCTTAAACCCCAAAAGAATGGTTGCAAAATACGATTAAATCAAATTTGTGAACTAAAATATTTAGTTATGGGCTTTTGAACATGATTATACAGCTTAACCTCAGTTTAAGAACTTTTTACTCGTTTAAAATTCCAACGGGTCCACTGTAAAGCCCATTTAGACGTGCACGCCTTAAACCCCAACAAAACGGAAGAAAAATAAGATTAATCAAATTTTATGTATTAAAATATTTATTTATGGACTTTTGAACATGATTATATAGATTAACCTCATTTTCAGAACGTTTTACTCGGTTAAAATTCCAACGAGTCCACTATAAAGCCCATTTAGACATGCACGCCTTAAACACCAAGAAAATTGCCGCAAAATAATATTAAATCAAATTTTATGACTTAAAATATTTAATTATGAGCTTTTGAACATGATTATACAGTTTAAACTCAATTTTAGAACTTTTTACTAAGTTAAAATTCCAACGGGTCCACTATAATGCCCATTTAGACATGCACGCCTTAAACCCCAACAAAACGACCACAAAATAAGATAAAATCAAAATTTATGAGTTAAAATATTTGATTATAGGCTTTTAAATATAATTATATAGCTTAAAATAAATATTAAAACTTTTTACTCGGTTAAAATTCTAGTTGGTCCACTATAAAGCCCATTTAGACATGCACGCCTTAAATCACAACAAAATGGTTGCAAAATAAGATTAAATCAAATTTTATGAATTAAAATATTTATTTATGGGCTTTTGACATGACCATACATCTTAACCTCAGCTTAAGAAGTTTTTACTCGTTCAAAATTCTAACGAGTCCACTGTAAAGTCCATTTAGACATACACGCCTTAAACCCCAACAAAATAGAAGAAAAATAAGATTAAATCAAATTTTATGAATTAAAATATTTAGTAATGGGCTTTTGAACATGATTATATAGCTTAACCTCATTTTCAAAACTTTTTAGCCGGTTAAAATTCCAACGGGTCCACTCTAAAGCCCATTTAGACATGCACGCCTTAAACCCCAACAAAAGCACCGCAAAATAATATTAAATCAAATTTTATGACTTAAAATATTTAATTATGGGCTTTTGAACAAGATTATACATATTAACCTCAATTTTAGAACTTTTTACACAGTTAAAATTCCAACGGGTCCACTGTAAAGCCCATTTATACATGCAAGACTTAAACCCCAAAAAAACGACCAAAAAATAAGATTACATCATATTTTATGACTTAAAATATTTATTTATGGGCTTTTGAACATTATTCTTTAGCTTAACCTCATTTTTAGAAATTTTTACCCGGTTAAAATTCCAAAGGGTCCACTATAAAGCCCATTTAGACATGCACGCCTTAAACCCCACAAAACGGCCGAAAATAAGATTAAATAACTTTTTATGTCTTAAAATATTTATTTATGGATTTTGAACATGATTATATAGCTTAACCTCTTTTTCATAAATTTTTACTCGGTTAAAATTCCAACGGGTCCACTATAAAGCCCATTTAGACATGCACGCCTTAAACCCAAACAAAACTGCCACAAAATAAGATTAAATCAAATTTTATAATTTAAAATATTTGATTATGGGCTTTTGAATATGATTATATAGCTTAACCTCAATTTTAGGATTTTTTTTCTGTTAAAATTCAACGGGTCTATTGTAAAGCCCATTTAGACATGCACGCCTTAAACCCCAACAAAACGGGCGCAAAATAAGATTAAATCAAATTTTATGACTTAAATATTTAGTTATGGGCTTTTGAACAAGATTATACAGTTTAACCTCAATTATAGAACTTTTTGCTCGTTTAAAATTCCAACAGTCCACTTTAAAGCCCACTTAGACATGCAAGCCTTAAACCCCAACAAAACGACCAAAAAATAAGATTAAATCACATTTTATGACTTAAAATATTTAGTTATGGGCTTTTGAACATGATTATATAGCTTAACCTCATTATTAGAACTTTTACTCGGTTAAAATTCCAACGGGTCCACTGGAAAAGCCCATTGAGACATGCACACCTTTATCCCAACAAAACGACCAAAAAAATTAAATCAGCTTTTATGAGTTAATATATTTGATTATGGGCTTTTAAATATAATTATATACCTTAAACTCAATTTTAAAACTTTTTACTCGGTTAAAATTTCAACGGGTGTGTGAAAATGCTCTCTACTCTCTCTTCTCTCTCTCTTCCGCTTTTCCTTTCCCCTCCTTCCCCCTCCACCGTCAGCCTCCTCCCTCCACCTCCCTTAACACCATGCAACGCCACCGTCCCTTCCTTTCTTCCCTTTACCGATGTTTGGTTCTCTTTCTCGGATCATGGTGTTTGGAACGTTAATAAAACAGCTCTTTGTTGCTGTTTCTATCAACCAATACATCTACACTTCTTTATAACCAGGTATGTTTCTCCTCTTTTGAGATTGAGAAGAGAGCTTTTCCGAACGCACCCCTGTTTGTCTAACCAGCCAGGTATGTTTCTCCTCTCTTAGATTGCTGTTCCTTGGGCACTATTGTGTCCGTTATTCCTTGGTCATGGACTATTCCTCTGTTTCGAGAGTGCTTCTTCTGTTTTGAGAGGAGATTGCATTGCAACCTTTGTTCATTATCGAAGGAATTTGATTCTTATGCCTTTCATTTCCTTGTTTTTAATTTATTTTCTATCACACACCTGTAATTTTCATTCCCTCTTTTTGATCGGGATTGTATGGATGCAAAATCTTGATTGCTCCACCATTTGTCTGCGTATGAATTTGGTCCATATGTTTTTCACATTTACCTATACATGATTTTCCTTTAAATTTTGTTCTCTACATAATTCTAACTTTTACTCTATCAATTATTCTGATTTATTTTTTAATGTTTCAACTTTTTATGTTTCCATATGGACACCTTGTTTTGATTATCTTCTATATCTATTTACAAACTATATTATAGTTCCAGGAAATTTCAACTTAAATTCGTTCTCTTTACATGCCCATCTTTTTTCTTTAATGCTTAGCACTATTTGTCTATACGAAATTACTCTCTTTTCTTCCTGTTCCGCTCAGGGGAAAGGGTTTATTGCCTTTTTAAGGCTCATGTCCTGGTCTTCATGGCCTTGGTTGGTTTTCTCGAATATTATATGCCCAAATAAATGTACTATTTCAAATTTTCAATTCGATACTCTATCCATATCCTTATTATTCAAGTTTCCACTAACAAGTCCTTCGTCGGGATACGAAACTCGAAATTATCATTATATCAATATACTAATATTGTGTAAAATTAGTTACAGCATTACCACTCATGGCTTCACTTCTATTACGACTAAAATTGAAATACCACTACAGCCATTATCAACGCTAACTATATCACAATTTCCAATGTTTTTAAATCTAATATGCAAATGTTGTTTCTTTTTTCTTAATAACATTAGGTCCATTATCGATTACGCCATCTACAATAATAGATTAATTACACCCTTCCTCATCAATATTATTCCCTTAATTAGATCTATGGAATCTAATTTTCAATCCTCTATTTTTTTGCATTTTATCTCCATTACTAATAAATCAGACACACAATCAATTAGTAGTAAATCAAATAAACTAATAATTCCATTACATCTCTATTTCCTTTATAAATTTAATTTATTCATATTCTCAAGTATGTCTTTTACTATATTTCAAATGAATAATGACGGTACTCCCACTAAAATCCATCATTTACATCAATTTTCTATTCAATATCTCTATACCATTATGGGAAAGAATCTGCTGGATGCCCTATGGTGTCTGAAATTATTGCCTTTCAAAGGCACTTGTCCTGGCCTATATGGCCTTGGTTCTCGAACAACATATACAAACATTTGTATTACATTTCACGATATCTGTTTAATATTATAATCATAATTCTGTACATCACACTACTTCTGATATATTCATTGCGGAAACAAAATAAGTACGATCCCCAAATCACTTACGTATTACAAATGCACTTCACCTTTCCAAAATTAATTATTAACCCCAAACATGGAATTCCGTATAATATCATATGACTTATTATCAATCTGGAAACCAAATAAGTACGACAACCATACCAAATATGAATTACCTTTATATAATATTATTCCAAAGTTATGTTTCATTATAAACGTGAGATTCCATATAATATACTATGTAATATTATCATATTGGGAACAAAATACCCAAAACAAAAATCTTACCAAAAATCCGATAAACAATCATGAAATATTATCAATACTAATTAAATTCTCCTTTACCATTCTTAACTTTTGGAAATACAAATTAGTTATTAATTTCTGGGGTTACCATCTATTAATCAAAACTCCTTTCTTGGGAATATTCACCATTCCCATTTACTCAATTAAAACAAATTCCCCTTTTATTTCTATTTATCCGAATATTTCTCTCTTTAAATCAAATTCCATCTCCTTATTTATCTACACTATAACTTTTTGCCACTCTCCTAACCTTTATTTAGTAGAATTCCATAAGGGACTTAAATCTTTAACATATCTACTTCATCACAACCGAGCCAATAATTTCCACACCTATGGTAACTGCCTTTTCTTACAAGGAACGTGTACTATCACATATATAGTTTCTATCAACTACTCGTTTCAAAATTATATTAAGTATAAATCTTTCATAAATATAACCACTATTTCTTTCTATAATGAATATAAATATCTCTATAAAAATATATGTTACAATAAAATCAAACGGGATAACAACTATTACTTTTATTCTTTTCAAATCTCTTACCAAATCACACTTAATAATTTCCTATTATATTCAAACTACCTATTTAATTAGTATCATTATAATTATTTCCTTCCATATACATTCCACAACCATAGGATACTTCTTTTTTTCTTACCACATAGATTGGTTATTTTCCATAACTATGAAACTACTCCTAATTAAAAATTACTTCAATTTGGAAAATAAGATCTATTACCAATAATGAGATTACCATACGCCATCTCAAATTAATCATGAACTTAATTCCCTTTTTAATACAAATTTTAACACAAATTCGTCATACATACTATACTTATAACTCTTCTATCGTTATTCTCGACATTTTTGTCTCTTTTGAATTTGTTACTAATTTAAAATTTGCCAACGTTATTTTGGAAACAAAATTAACTATCCTTTCGAATATGTTCCATTGGCCTATTCGATTAAAATTGAACTTGTATGATCTTATAATTAAATTAACTTGGGTAACTGTTCCTAAACTTTATCTAATCAATTCACATCTTCCCATTTTTGCCTATTTTACAACGTATCCCTTTTGGCCAACTCTAAATTGTATCACAATAATATCTATTCCCATATTTATTTCCTTTTCAACTATTTACACTTTCCCCAATCTTAAATTAACCTCATTTCATTTAAATCTATATTTGGCAACTTTTCATCTTGTTTCTAATTTCCTTTCTGTCTTCCTTTGCCCCAAATTTCTTTCTAAATTAACTACTTACATTATGAAATTATCCCCGAGGAAAATTGGATTGGATTTAATTTTCTTTGGCATCTACTCACAATTGTGCTTCATTTATAAAGCTGGGATGAGCAGTGGAAAGAACTCTCCGGTGGTGGTTGACGTTCAACCCCGCCGAGGAAAATGATAATCCTATGTTGGAACTGCCAGGGTCTTGGTAAAGCCCAGGCAGTTCAAGATTTGAAACAAGATGTCACTAAGATAAATCCTGATGTTTTATTTCTTTTTAAAACTCGTCTAAATAAGTATCATTGTGAAAGACTTCGTATTACTCTAAATATGTTTGGTTGCTTGCCGGTTGAAAGTAGCCCATCTTGTTCTGGCCTTGTTTTATTTTGGAATAATAAAATGAATATAAATTCTTCATCGCATCTCCCTTGGCTAATAGGTGGAGATTTAAATGAAATTCTATCCGATAATGAAAAACAAGGTGATTGTCGTCGTGCACGCTCACAAATTAATAATTTTAGGGATTGTCTATCCCAAAATAATTTATTCGATTGCAAACCAAAAAATGGATGGTTCACTTGGACTAAATCAGGCCCAAACTCTCCAACTATACTTGAACACCTTGATCGTTTTGTCGCAAACACAGACTGGTTTAATTCATGCCCAATGCATCGTGCCACCTCTGAATTTCAAGCGAAATCTGACCATTGCTTCATTCTCATGGATATTGAATACAACAATACTCAACGTTTTCAACATCATGACAATCAATTCCGGCTTGAAAACTGTTGGGCAAATAATAAGGATTGTATCTCCATTGTTCAAGAAACTTGGTTAACCACCATTGGCTCTGCTATAGAAAAAATACAAGCAGTCGGTTCTTGCCTTAAAGACTGGCAATCGTACCAACAAATTACCTCTGCAGGCTATATTAATGACTTAAAAACCAAATTAACTTCTGTTTACGCCATCGCCTTTCAAATGCTAAGGAAGAATCTTATCTCGTAGCCAAATCTGAACTTAATCGACTTCTTGACACTCAAAAGCATATTGGGCACAACGGTCCCATACATCTTGGCTTGCCCACGGAGATAAAAACACATCAGTTTTCATGCTCAGGCAAATGAAAGACGTAAGAAAAATAAAATAAAATGCCTTTTTGTCAAAAACAATATTTGGCATGATAATGAGGAAAATATTATGGGAGTTGTAGTAGACTATTTCCAGAATCTTTTCTCAACTACCAATCCAGATATCTCAACCCAAATTCTTAATAACATTAACGCCACTATTACCCCTGATATGAACGAAGCCTTGACAAGGCCATTTACCCCGGAGGAAATAACCCAAGAAAAGCTCCTGGTATTGATAAGCTACCAAGTGGGTTCTACAGGCAACACTGGGATACAGTTGGACATGACGTAATTAATCTATGTCTGGATCTTCTCTCTGGGAAAGTAGACATGTCAGAAATTAATCGCACAGTTTTGGTCTTAATACCCAAAGTCAATGAACCAAATACCATGAGACAATTACGTCCTATTAATCTTTGTACGGTCATTTATAAGACTGTTGCCAAAGTGCTTGTAAATCGTATGAAAGACATCATCCCTTGTTGTATCAGTGATAACCAAGTTGCATTTGTTAGAGGAAGAAACATAACTGATAACATACTGATTGCCCATGAACTAATTCACTCCCTCAACACAGGAGTTTCAAACCTTTTTCAAGGCACAACCCTTAAATTAGATATGGAAAAGGCTTTCGATCAAGTGGAATGGTCTTTCCTTCGGCAAGTTATGCTTCGAATGGGTTTTAATACAAACTGGGTTTATATTATCATGCACTGTATTACAACCGTTTCCTTCACGGTTAGAGTGAATAACGCTCTTTCACCTATTTTCCAACCCAAACGTGGTCTACGATAGGGAGACCCTCTTTCACCTTTTTTATTCCTCTTTTGCACACAAGGTCTATCAGCATTTCTAAGCGTCGAACAACAGAATGGTCATCTCCCTAGACCATGTGCAAGTTGACATGGGCCCCAAGTAAATCATCTTCTTTTTGCGGATGATTGCATGGTCTTCATCAGAAACAATACTACAGAGGCAGAACATCTAAAATATGCTCTTCAAACTTATGCTCTATCTTCTGGGCAGACTGTCAATTTTGAAAAATCAACTATCTTTTTTTACCCATGATCATCTATTGAGCATAAATAGGCTATTAATGTTATCCTTCAAGTTAAGGAAGTGGCTGATCCTGGGATCTACCTTGGCGTACCTCTCTAATAATAAATATAAATAAAACTAGCGCTTGGGTTCACACGTGATAAGGTAAACTCACGTATGTCTCATTGGGACAAACACCTCCTCTCATTTAGTGGACAAGAGGTTTTCATCAAAGCCGTTATCCAATCTCTACCTCAATATGTGATGTCATGTTACCTTTTACCACAAAATATTATTGATGACATGACGACGTCCATACGACGTTACTGGCGGTCAGGAAGAAACAAAAAGCGAGGTTGGCATATGATACCATGGGACACTGTTTGTCAACCTAAATCTGCTGGAGGCATTGGCTTCGGGACTTGCATCTTTTCAACATTGCTTTGCTTGGAAAACAAATATGGCGTCTCATCTGTGAACCAAATAATCTGCTTGCTCAGATTTATAAGGCCAAATACTATCCCTCTGGGCATATTCTTGAATCTGAGACTAATCATCGAGCTTCCTTTGCTTGGAAAGGTCTTCACCAAGCCTTGCTGAAACTCTATAATAGTTTTCTCCAAAGGCCAGGGATTGACAGTAAAATCCAAATTCACCATGACAACTAAGGTAGTTCTTCTACAGTTCAGCTTTATGGCGAATACGAAATTAGTGGTGAACTACATACTCACTGTCGCGAATTTATGGTTCCAGGTCAACCTAGATAGGATGCCACAAAGGTTCGAAGCTATTTCGATCAGGAAGATGCAAACACTATTCTAGGTGTTCCTATCATCAACGACCCACAAGACACGATTTTATGGACTAACCATGACTCTGGCATCTACTCTGTCCGCTCTAGATATTCATTTTTACAAAAGCCTCTGGCACCTATTAATAGACAATCTCGTATCTAGAAAGTTATATCCAAAGTACCTGTTCTACCAAAAATACGATCATTTGGTTGGCAATTAGGCCATGGCGCTCTACCTACTGGCACTAAACTTCAATCGGCAAATCTGGGTACATGACTATGTCCACTGTGCAACGTGGCCCAGGAAATAACTCTTCATGCTCTACGTGATTGTCCAGGTGCAAAAGAGGTTCTACAGCTGGCTGGTCTGCCCAATTTCATCCTTTCTAGCACCACAGTTTTGTCTTTACAATGGATTGAGGATAGAGCTAGTAGTTTACCACTCCAGTCCTTCACTTTGTTTATGGTAGTTCTTTGGAACATATGGAACAGACGTAATGATTTGATCCATAATCACCACCTACAGCCACCTTGGCTTACGGTCCTTAATTCTCATGGTATTTTACGGGAATATGCAGCGGCTACCTCGACCGCACCCGCCCCTCAGCAGTCGAAAATGACTTCCCTAGCGCAACCATGTTGGCAACACCCTCGAGAAGGATCTCTAAAGCTTAACATGGATGGGGCATTTGACCCAATCACTAGAGCTGTTGCTGTAGGAGTTGTCGCGAGAAATTCCAACGGTGCTGTCCTTGGAGGCCTTTCTTATCCTTTGGGTAGCTGCTTGGATGATGCCTCGGCCGAAGCTCATGCGGTTCTTGCAGGCACCATTTTTGCACGTGATCGTGGCTGGTCCAATCTAATCATTGAAACGGATTCGGCTACAATTGCTAATAAGATCAACCGGCAGGGTCCTAATCTATCTACTTTGCGACCTCTGATTGACCATGCTCGCTCTCTTTTAGCTGATACTGTCAATTTTAGTATACGTTTTGTACCTAGAGGTATGAATGTTGTTGCTCATACCCTTGCCACTAGGGCTCTTCATTCCATGTCATATGTTTTATTTGGTACGGATTATCCTAAATATATTCAAACATTTGTAACTAATGAGATTTCTTCTCATCCAATTTAATATACATGGGTACTCTTTTTCCCCATAGGTGTTCACTCGGAGCCTTCGGGCAATGGGTGACTTTAGGGGTTTTTTAACGAGGCCCAATTTTCTTCACAAAAAATTCCAACGGGTCCACTATAAATCCCATTTAGACATGCGTGCCTTAAACCCCAACAAAATGATTGCAAAATAAGATTAAAGCAAATTTTATGAATTAAAATATTTATTTATGGGCTTTTGAACATGATTATACAACTTAACCTCAATTTTTGAACTTTTTACTAGGTTAAAATTCCAACGGGTCCACTGTAAAGCCCATTTAGACATGCACGCCTTAAAACCCAACAAAATGGAAGAAGAATAAGATTAAATTAAATTTATGAATTAAAATATTTAGTTATGGGCTTTTGAACATGATTACGTAGCTTAACCTCATTTTCAAAAGATTTTACTCGGTTAAAATTCCAACGGGTCCACTATAAAGCCCATTTAGACATGCACGCCTTAAACCCCAAAAAAATGGCCGTAAAATAATATTAAATCAAATTTTATGACTTAAAATATTTAATTATGGGCTTTTTAACTTGATTATACAGTTTAACCTCAATTTTAGAACTTTTAACTAAGTTAAAATTCCAACGGGCACACTATAAAACCCATTTAGACATGCACGCCTTAAACCCCAACCAAATAGACGAAAAATAAGATTAAATCACATTTTATGACATAAAATATTTACCTATGGGCTTTTGAACATGATTATATAACTTAACCTCATTTTCATAAATTTTTACTCAGTTAAAATTCTAACGGTCCACTATAAAGCCCATTTAGACATGTACGCCTTAAACCCAACAAAATGACCACAAAATAAGATTAAATCAAATTTTATGCGTTAAAATATTTGATTATGGGCTTTGGAATATGATTATATAGCTTAACCTCATTTTCCAAAATTTTGACTTTGTTTAAATTCCAACGAGACCACTAAAAGCCCATTTAGACATGCACGCCTTAAACCCAACAAAACTGCCACAAAATAAGATTAAATAAAATTTACGAGATAAAATATTCGATTAAGGGTTGTTGAATAAGATTATATTGCTTAACCTCAATTTTAGAACTTTTTAATCGGTTAAAATTCCAACGGGTCCACTATAAAGCCCATTTAGACATTGATGCCTTCAACCCCACAAAACGGTCAAAAAATAAGATTAAAATACATTTTATGTCTTAAAATATTTATTAATGGGATTTTGAACATGATTATATAGCTTAACCTTATTTTTATAAAGTTTTACTCGGTTAAAATTCCAACGGGTCCACTATAAAACCCATTTAGACATGCACGCCTTAAACCCAACAAAACGACCACAAAATAAGATGAAATCAAATTTTATGATTTAAAATATTTGATTACGTGCTTTTGAATATGATTATATAGCTTAACCTCAATTTTAGAATTTTTTACTCGGTTAAAATTCCAACGGGTCCACTATAAAGCCCATTTAGACATGCACGCCTTAAACCCCAACAAAACGGCCGCAAAATAAGATTAAATCAAATTTTATGACATAAAATACTTAGTTATGTGCTTTTGAACATGATTATTAAGTTTAACCTCAATTTTAGAACTTTTTACTCGTTTAAAATTCCAACGGGTCCACTTTCAAGCCCACTTAGACATGCACGCCTTAAACCCCAATAAAACGTCCAAAAAATAAGATTAAATCACATTTTATGAATTAAAATCTTTAGTTATGGGCTTTTGAGCATGATTATATAGCTTAACTTCATTTTTAGAACTTTCTACTCAGATAAAATTCCAACGGGTCCACTGTAAAAGCCCATTGAGACATGCACATCTTTATCCCAACAAAACGACCAAAAATTAAATTAAAACAAATTTTATGAGTTAAAATATTTGATTATGGGATTTTAAATACAATTATATAGCTTAAACTCAATTTTAGAACTTTTTACTCGATTAAAATTCCAACAGGTCCACTATAAAGCCCATTTAGACATGCACGTCTTAAACCCCAACAAAATAGTTGCAAAATAAGATTAAATCAAATTTTATGAATTAAAATATTTATTTATGGCTTTTGAACATGATTATACAGCTTAACCTCAATTTTTGAACTTTTTACTTGGTTAAAATTCCAACGGGTCCACTGTAAAGCCTATTTAGACATGCACGCCTTAAACCCTAACAAAACGGAAGAAAAATAAGATTAAATCAATTTTTTTGAATTAAAATATTTAGGTAGGGGCTTTTGAACATGATTATATAGCTTAACCTCATTTTCAGAACTTTTTACTCGATTAAAATTCCGAGTCTACTGGAAAGCCCATTTAGACAAGCACGCCTTAAACCCCACAAAACGATAGAAAAATAAGATTAAATAAAATTTTATAACTTAAAATATTTAGTTATAGAAATTTGAACATGATTATAAAGCTTAACCTCATATTCATAATTTTTTACTTGGTTAAAATTCCAACGGGTCCATTGTAAAGCCCATTTAGACATGCACGCCTTAAACCCCAACAATACGGAAAAAAAAGATTAAATCAAATTTTATGACTTAAAATATTTAGTTATGGGCTTTTGAACATGATTATATAGTTTAACCTCAATTTTACAACTTTTTACTCAATTTAAATTCCAACGCGTCCATTGTAAAGCCCATTTAGACATGCACGCCTTAAACCCCAACAATACGGAAAAATAAGATTAAATCAAATTTTATGACTTAAAATGTTTAGTTATGGGCTTTTGAACATGATTATATAGTTTAACCTCAATTTTAGTACTTTTTACTCAATTTAAATTCCAACGGGTCCACTGTAAAGCCCTTTTTAGACATGCACGCCTTAAACCCCAACAATACGGCCAAAAAATAAGATTAAATCAAATTTTATGAGTTAAAATCTTTGATTATGGGCTTTTAAATATGATTATGTAGCTTAAATTCAATATTAGAACTTTTTACCCAGTTAAAATTCCAACGGGTCCACTGTAAAGCCCATTTAGACATGCACGCCTTAAACGCCAGCAAAATGGTTGCAAAATAAGATTAAATTGAATTTTATGAATTGAAATATTTAGTTTTGGGCTTTTGAACATGATTATACAGCTTAACCTCAGTTTAAGAACTTTTTACTCGTTTAAAATTCCAATGGCTCCACAACCCATTTAGACGTGTACGCCTTAAACCCCAACAAAACGGAAGAGAAATAAGATTAAATCAAATTTTATGTATTAAAATATTTAGTTATGGGCTTTTGAACATGATTATATAGCTTAACCTCATTTTCAGAACGTTTTACTCCGTTAAAATTCCAACGGGTCCACTTTAAAGACCATTTAGACATGCACGCCTTAAACACCAACAAAATGGCCTCAAAATAATATTAAATCAAATTTAATGACTTAAAATATTTAATTATGAGCTTTTGAACATGATTATACAGTTTAACCTCAATTTTAGAACTTTTTACACAGTTAAAATTCCAACGGGTCCACTATAAAGCCCATTTAAACATGCACGCCTTAAACCCCCAACAAAACGACCACAAAATAAGATTAAATCAAATTTTATGACTTAAAATATTTAGTTATGGGCTTTTGAACAAGATTATACAGTTTAACCTCAATTTTAGAACTTTTTACTCGTTTAAAATTCCAACGGGTCTACATTAAAGCCCACTTAGGCATGCAAGCCTTAAACCCCAACAAAAAACGACCTAAAAAAAATAAGATTATATCACATTTTAGGACTTAAAATATTTATTTATGGGCTTTTGAACTTGATTATATAGCTTAACCTCATTTTGAATTTTTTACTCTGTTAAAATTCCAACGGATCCACTATATAGCCCATTAAGACATGCACACCTTAAACCCAACAAAACGACCACAAAATAAGATTAAATCAAATTTTATGAGTTAAAATATTTGATTATGGGCTTTTAAATATGATTATATAGCTTAAACTCAATATTAGAACTTTTTACTTGTTAAAATTCCAATAGGTCCATTGTAAAGCCCGTTTTAATACATGCACGCGCTTAAAACCCCAACAAAATGGTAGCAAAATAAGATTAAATCAAATTTTATGAATTAAAATATTTAGTTATGGGCTTTTGAACATGATTATACATCTTAACCTTAGTTTAAAAACTTTTTACTCGTTTAAAATTCCAACGGGTCCACTATAAAGCCCATTTAGACGTGCACGTCTTAACCCCCAACAAAACAAAATAAAAATAAGATTAAATCAAATTTTATGTGTTAAAATATTTAGTTATGGGATTTTGAACATGATTATATAGCTTAACCTCATTTTTATAAAGTTTTACTCGGTAAAAATTCCAACGGGTCCAATGTAAAGCCCATTTAGACATGCACGCCTTAAACCCAAACAAAATGGCCGCAAAATAATATTAAATAAAATTTTATGACTTAAAATATTTTATTATGAGCTTTTGAACATGATTATACAGTTTAACCTCAATTTTAGAAGTTTTTACTCAGTTAAAATTTCAACAGGTCTAGTGTAAAGCCCATTTTGACATGCACACCTTAAACCCCAACAAAATGGTTGCAAAATAAGATTAAATCAAATTTTATGAATTAAAATATTTAGTTATGGGCTTTTGAACATGATTATAAAACTTAACCTCAGTTTAAGAACTTTTTACTCGTTTAAAATTCTAACGGGTCCACTGTAAAGCCCATTTAGACGTGCACACCTTAAACCCCAACAAAACGGAAGAGAAATAAGATTAAATCAAATTTTATGTATTAAAATATTTAGTTGTGGGATTTTGAACATGATTATATAGCTTAGCCTCATTTTCAGAACGTTTTACTCGGATAAAATTTGAACGGGTCCACTGTAAAGCCCATTTAGAATTGCATGCCTTAAACCCAAACAAAATGGCCGCAAAATAATATTAAATCAAATTTTATGACTTAAAATATTTAATTATGAGCTTTTGAACATGATTATATAGTTTAACCTCAATTTTAGAACTTTTTACTCAGTTAAAATTCCAACGGTCCACTATAAAGCCCATTTAGACATGCACGCCTTAAACCCCAACAAAACGACCACAAAATAAGATTAAATAAAAATTTATGAGTTCAAATATTTGATTATGGGATTTTAAATATGATTATATAGCTTAAACTCAATATTAGAAATTTTTACTCGATTAAAATTCCAATGGGTCCACTGTAATGCCCATTTAGACATGCACGCCTTAAACCCCAACAAAATGGTTGCAAAATAAGATTAAATCAAATTTTATGAATTAAAATATTTAGTTATGGGCTTTTGACATGATTATACAACTTAACCTCAATTTAAGAGCTTTTACTAGTTTAAAATTCCAACGGGTCCACTGTAAAGTCCATTTAGACATGCACGCCTTAAACCCAGTAAAAGAGAAGAAAAATAAGATTAAATCAAATTTTAGGAATTAAAATATTTAGTTATGGGCTTTTGAACATGATTATATAGCTTAACCTCATTTTCAGAACTTTTTACTCTGTTAAAATTCCAACAGGTCCACTCTAAATCTCATTTAGACATGCACGCCTTAAACCCCAACAAAATGGTCGCAAAATAATATTAAATCAAATTTTATGACTTTTTTTGCTCGGTAAAATGTATGATTTTATTAAGCAACCATACAAAACCATCACTATCATAGGTCTCATTAAAAAACTCCCTAAACCTTAGATGGAGAAAAAGAGTACCTATGACAATGGACACATAGATAAAACAGAATAACACCAAGAACAACTTACAAAACAAAAGGAACACACACACTACTCCCAAACCAATATGTAACAAACCAACCAAGTACCACATGCACACTCACCCTTACTCCACCAACTGAAACCAAGTATGCCGTTCGACACCCCCTTAGCAAGAGCATCAGCTAGACTATTCGCCTTACAAAAAATATGATGGAAACACACACAACTGAGCATTTCACAAGCAATATCAATCCGAAGAAACTAATTCCACAAAGACCACGACCTCTTCTCATGGTTTAACACTCAAGATATTGCCACCATTGAATCCAACTCAATCACCACTGAATCCATGCCACACCATCTAGAATTACAAAAGATAGATAACTCAATCACTCATATTATTGTTAGACTTAGGCTCCATGCATAATTAGCCATTCATGCATTAATCCATCTTCCAGAATTACAAAAGATAACTCCAAGGAGGGCAAGAGGAGAGAATTTTCGACAAGCATCTAGGGCAAGGAGGATTTCGACAAGCCTCTTTCTTCATCTTTTCTTTCTTGTTCGATTGGGTTCATGCTAGGGATTATTTATCTTGTGTTTCTTTGGAACCTAGCCATGAACTAAATCTATTTGGCTATGGTTATTGTATTTTGTGGTTGTGAGAAACTATTGGTTTTTGTTTAGGTAATAAGAGTTTGCACTTTTCTATTCAAGGTTTATTCATTCTTGGTTCTTATTCTTGTTTGCGAGTGAATTGGGAGAGGATCTCGTGATTTCATCTATTTATCTAATATCGGGAGAGTTAGATTCAAGAAATGAATGAATATGATCTTTATTCAATCTATTGATGGTGAAGATTAATCCGGCTTAGGAATAAGTTAAGGATTTCAACGGCTAAGAAGAGCGTAAGATTGGTTGTTGTTCACCCTTGATTCACGCAGGGATGTATTATCAAGGCATGCACAAGTAGCTAGAGTTTCGACTTAGGGATAAGAAGAAACCATTGAAGAACACTCTGTCGAACCTTGAAGGTTGCTGCCCGACACACCCAAGTAGTTGCCCAAGTAGTTGCCCAGCAACCATCGATTAGTTGCCAAGGCAACCCGTTGTACAAGTTGCCACGGCAAATCGAGTTGCCCGTGCACTCTTTTACCAAGACGATCCAATCGGCTATCACACCTCAACTCACGATAACCTGGTCTATCTCTCTCTCATTTGATCTCATTTATTCTTTTACTTTATTGCCTTCTAGTTTAGTTATTAGATAAACTCCTATAATCTTCTATTTGTGTTTTTACTTTTTACAAAGGTAAGAGACTAGATTCTTGAAGTGGCACCAATCCTGTGGAGACGATATCTTTTATACTATAACTTGCAACGTGTATACTTGCACAATTTCGTAGCACTTATTACGCGCAACAAGTTTTTTGGCGCCGTTCGGGATTGGCAATAGCGACTTTGTTTTTATTTTATTGCACTTTCTTTTTACTTTTTTGTTTAAGATTCAAAGGGCTAACAAACTTTGGTTTTGCATTGGTATATGACCAGGCGAGACCGACTACACCAGAATATCCCTTTGATCCGTAAATCGAACGAACCTTACAAAGACTTAGACGAAGGATAAGAGTAGCAATGGCTAATCAAAACGGCGATATGAATCAAGATGTTCGAAAGCGAGGAGGAGTGATTCTTGCACGAAATGTAACTATTCAAGACTATCTTGAAGAAGATCTTGATGGACTTAATCCGGAGTTGTCGCACCTGAAATTGAAGTGACCACTTTGAGTTGAAACCGGTAATGTTTAATATGATCAACACAATTGGTCAATTTGGCGGCTCAAAGAATCAAGATGCACGACAACATCTGAAATCTTTCCTCGAGATTTGCAACTCGTTCAAAATACACGGAGTCACCCCGATGTCTTACGATTAAGATTATTCCCTATTCACCGAGGGATAGGGCAAAAGCATGGTTGAGTAGCATTCCTGCCGGATCAATAGCATCTTAGGCCGATCTTTGTCGTGATTTCCTTGCTCGATTTAATCCTACAAATTTGACTGATAAGCTTCGTAACGACATTACTTCTTTTCGGCAGGCAGATGATGAATCCATGTACGAGGCTTGGGAGCGATATAGAGAACTTCTACACAAATGCCCCCTACACGGATTCCCGGTGTGGACTCAAGTAACAATGTTTTACAACACCGTGAATACACCAACAAGGATGATGCTAGATGCCTCGGCAAACGGCATACTCCTAGATAAGTCGTCGGAGGAAGCAATGCAAATTTTAAACAGGCTGGCCAAGAATGATTATCAATTCCCATCTACTAGAAGAGGAGGGGTTAGACGCCAAGCCATAATACATGAACTAGGATCATCAGATTCAATTTCGGCACAATTGGCCACTTTAACCAAGATGGTCCAGAACATGCAAAAACCAAACAACACACATGAAGTCAAGGTAATGGATTCTTTTTGTGAGTTATGTGGTGATAACCATAATTCTTCTAAATGTCTGCAGAATCCGGAATCCAGCTTCTATGTGGGGAATTACAATCAGAACAACAATGTGATGTCCAATACATACAATCAAACTTGGAAGAAGCACCCAAATTTTTCATGGAGTAATCCCAACAATGCTCTAAACCAGAACAATCATAATGCACAAGCATCGGGATTCTAGCAGAATATGCCACGGCAACAGTTGCCGCAGCAACAACCGACAACATCTAGTTCTTTGGAAAATTCTCTAAATGCTTTTATGATGAAAACTGAATCTTATATGGCTTACCTTCATAAAAAGAACTGATTCTTTTATTAACAGGACCGAGATGAGATTGCAAAACCAAGAGGCAGCAATCAAATCATTGGAAAATCAAGTCGGACAGTTTGCTCAAAATCTGAATACTAGACCGCAAGGAGGTTTACCTAGCGATACTGAAGTCGCAAGAGAAACTGGACATGAGCAATGTAAGGCAATCACCACTAGAAGTGGCCAACAACTTAGAGAGGCTCAAACCCGCTCATCAAACAAATCTCCACAAAAAGATCAAGACGAACCTAGCAGCAAAGCCTCAGATGCTGAACCAGGAATTGCCGCGGCAACCGGCAATAAGCATGCCTCGGCAACCAACGATAAAGACGCCTCAGCAACTTGCGATAAGCATGCCTCGACAACCCTAGTTGATAATGCCTCGGCAACTCCAGTTGTCCCGACAATGCCGTCAATCAGGTTTCAAACCAATGAAAGGATCGAAGATATCTGACTTCGACCACCATTCCCACAAAGGTTGAAGCGACAAAAGCAAGAATACCAATTCAAGAAGTTTCTTGATATCCTAAAGTAAGTCCACATCAACTTGCCATTGGTGGAAGCAATTGAACAAATGCCAAACTATGCCAAGTTTCTTAAAGACATTGTGTCCAAGAGAACAAGGCCAGGAGAGTTTGAAACAGTTGCCACAACAGAGGGATGCATGGCAATGTTGAACAATCGTAGCCACCCAAGTTGAAGGATCCCGGAAGTTTCACAATACCCTGTTCCATTGGAAACCACTATGTCGGGAAAGCACTATGTGACCTTGGGGCTAGCATAAACTTGATGCCTAAATTAGTTTTCCAGAAACTAGGAATCGGGAAGGCAAGACCTACAACAGTTATGCTGCAGCTAGCCGACAGATCCTATGTGCATCCAGAGGGAAAAATCGAGGACATACTAGTAAAAGTTGATAAATTTATTTCTCCCGCTGACTTTACTGTTTTGGATTGTGAAGCAGATGAGCATGCACCCATCATTCTCGGGAGACCATTCTAGCAACAGGGAGAACCTTGATCGATGTTGAAAAGGGAGAACTCACAATGAGGGTAAATGACCAGCAAGTTAAACTAAATGTGTTCCAAACACTAAGGCATGCCGATGATCCAGAAGAATGCCAACTTCTTCACGCCACGGTAGAGTTTAACTTCGACAAGGAATTTAGTTGCCTCGGTAACTACATTACCGATCAAGAGGAACCTGAGGAGTATGAAGAACCGGTCAATGAGGAACAACAAGAAGAGGCAAATTGGCTAGTCAATCGACCAAGTACATACTTTGAACCACTGGATTACTCAGGTAAGGAAGGTAAGCTCGAAAAACCCTCTATTGAAAAACCACCGATAATACATTGCCTGTAATTATTTCTTCTAAGTTACAGCTTGAGCAGGAAAAGAAGCTGATCAAGATGTTGAGGCTACACAAAAAGGCAATAGGGTGGACAATTGCCGACTTGAAGGGAATTAGCCCGGCAGTGTGCATGCACAAGATTTTGTTGGAAGATGATCACAAACCTTCAATTGAGGCCCAGAAGAGACTGAATCATGCCATGAAAGGGGTAGTAATGAAAGAAATCATCAAGTGGCTTGACGCCGGCATTATATACCCTATCTCTGATAGTACGTGGGTAAGTCTGGTACAATGTGTACCGAAAAAGGGAGGTATAACAGTGGTAAGTAATGAAAATAATGAACTCATTCCAACCAGGACTATGACCGGTTGGAGGGTTTGTATGGATTATCGAAAGCTAAACAAAGCCACCAGGAAAGATCACTTCCCATTAACCTTTATTGATCAAATGCTTGACCGTCTTGCAGGTAAACCCTTTTATTGTTTTCTTGATGGTTATTCAGGTTACAATCAAATTGCCATAGCACTAGAAGATCAAGAAAAGACAACCTTCACATGCCCATACGGTACTTATGCCTTCCGAAAGATGCCGTTCGGATTGTGTAACGCCCCGACAACCTTCCATAGATGCATGATGGCACTCTTTTCAGACATGGTCGAAGACTTCCTTGAGATCTTCATGGATTATTTTTTTGTTTTTGGTGATGACTTCGACAGTTGCTTCAGCAATTTAGAGAAGGTGTTGGCAAGATGTGAAGAAACTAATATAGTCCTCAATTGGGAGAAATGCCATTTTATGGTAGATGAAGGAATAGTGCTCGGCCACAAGATTTCATCCAAGGGAATTGAAGTAGACAAAGCCAAGGTGGATGTGATCGAGAGATTACCCCCATCAAGTTCGGTTAAAGGAATTCGAAGCTTTCTTGGACATGCAGGTTTTTACAGGAGGTTCATTCATAAATTTTAGGACACCATCCGGCGGCGGCTCCCAACATGCGACCACCCGCCTAGTCGAAAGAGGGAACACAAAATTGCGGGCAATCCCACCAGGTTGCCTCACAAATCTCTCTTGGTGAGTACAAAGCTTGAACCCAAAACAATAAGCTTTCGCAAAACTAATTTCAGAATAACACCTCCTTCACTAAACTAAGACTTCTGTAAATAATAAATAGTTTTGTTTGCTAACAAAATGCCATCCAAAATTTGTCGATCTTGTACAAAACCAGATTACGCATCACTAATCAGGCACGACAAAATTCTTTCAAGACATTTTCCCAGGCATTTTGCCAAGATTTTATATAACGAATTCAATAGGAAAATTGGACGAAACTCACTTACAACCCGTGGAGAATCTTTCTTCGGAATGAGGGTCACAAAAGTAGCATTAAAACCCTTAGGCAACCTCCTTGAATCAATAAAAGTCATCAAAAAATTCATCACATCTTGCTTAAGAAAATTCCAGCCCTTCTTATAAAAGGCAAAAGTGAAACCATCCGATCCTGGGGCTTTCGGCCCCTCACAACCCACCAGCGCCTCCCATACTTCCTCCTCTGAAAATGCTACTTCTAAACTGGCCACTTGATGACCACACAATCTCTTAAACTGAACCACAGCATCTAGCGGCCCTGCTACCTTACCCGAGCAAAATGTTTCTTAAAATCCAGGTGAAACACACACTTCAACCTCTCCTGGTTCGACTCCTATTTACCATTGATTAATAAACCCACAATTTTATTCTGATTGGCTCTCAACTTTGCTGTCTTTTGGAAAATCGTGTTTCGATCACCATCTTTTAGCTACGTGACCCGTGACTTTTGCCTCTATAAGGATTCTTGAAACCTCGACAACTTCCACAATACCGAATGAAGATTTTGATGTTCCACAACCTCCCTATCCACAAGTACACCATCCACCATTCCCTTATCTAATTCCTCTAACCGTCTCAACACAACCTCCATTCTCCCATCAATATTACCAAAAGTGTGTCTATTCCATTGCTTCAAAAACTCTTTCAATCCACACAATATATGTACTAAATCTAATGAGCCTCCCTCACTCAAACGATTCCATTCCCTCTAAACATCTTGCGTGTAACCATGATGATCCAACCACACATTTAAAAAATGGAAAGGCTTTGGACCAGAATCACAATCTAAACTCCACAATATCAACGGTGTATGATCATATAGTCCCTGCCTCAAAGACGACACCATTAGATTTGGGAATTGGTCGAACCACACATATGATACCAGAAACCTATCGAGACGACTACAACTATTTCCTGAACCAAACCATGTAAAACCCAAACCCTGTAAAGGTACATCAACCAAAGCATTCAGCAAAACAAATTCATTAAATTCAAAAATACCTCTAGCTAAAGAAAATTCCCCTCTCCGTTCCAATAACTTTGGCACCATGTTAAAATCTCCCCCAAGACACCAAGGAACTTGTCGATCGCGAATTACCGCACCCAAATCCTCCCATAACAAGCACTGTTCGGAAACAACACAAGGACCATAGACCCCGATAATCCCACATCTCCAATTATTAACCAACCAACAACCTACTACAGAAGCAAAACGCTCCGCCACCCTCAACTCATCACAACAAAAGCTCGCCTTATCCCAAACCATCACCACCCCTCCCGATCGTCCTCTTGAGGGAACAAAAGTAAACCCAAAATTATCATCAAACCACAATCTACTTACCAAGTCACCTGATACATCTTCTACCTTCGTTTCTTGTAGCATGATCATCGTGCATTTATGTTGTCGCACCAAAGTTCGCACTGCCCGCTGTTTCGATGCTGCCCCAAGTTTGCACACATTCCACGATAACTTTTGCATCATTTGATGCTATTGCGCATGATCTCTTGCCCCTAGCAGACATGCGATATCTTTCATAATGTCCTCATCTTTTCCCACCGTTTCTGCCCCAATATACTTCCCTAAATCCAAAGTCTCTTGTGCTTCCTTCAACAAAGCGCACTTTCTGCTTAGAAAATCAGAATCTGAAAACGACCTATTTGCAAACTTCGATGAACGGGAGTTAGATTTCTTTGGTCTTTCTCGCCCTCGCCCCAATTTTTTTCTCTTCCTCTAAATGTTTTTCAGGCAAAAGAAAACTGAGCATAACTTCTGATACATTCCTCACCCGCTGAAGCTCGCCCTCATGCTCAATAAGTATAGCTTTACTAGCCCTAGGTAACTAGGACGGGACCCAACTAACTCCCTTGTATCATCACCCAATACAAGAGACTAATATAGCTCCAACTCATGTCCCTTCAACTTAGGCCGAGTAGTAGTCCCCTGACTCTCCAAAGTCATCACGTCGATGCTATTCTGATTATAAATTGTACGGGCAACAAGCCTGATCTCTTCCTCTGCCATCCAACTAGACGATGATCGTGCCCCACTACCCTCAGGTCCTCCCTCTTATTCCCTTCCCAAACCCGATCCAAACACTCAAAATTGGAAGTTAAGAATTTTGTTGAATTACCCACAATCGTAGTAGCCACGGAAGCTTCCTTAAACGTATCCGCCACAACTGCGTCCTTTTCCAAAACTAACACACCCCCTCATTAGCCCTGCTTTTTAGGTCACCAGATTCCTTTATACCTAACCTGCTATCCCCATCCGAATCTCCCAGCAACAATCACACTTTGGACCAATTGCTTCTTAGATTTCTACCACTCGAACTTGAAACAACTCCCCTCCAAGCTGTAAATTAACATGTTCATCAATTTGTTGTACCCAGTCCGTCTCAATTTGGAAACGACATCTTTCAAACGATGAAGGTGCAAGCGTTTTAGGATCAATTTTTACTAGGTCTCCCCAAATCGCGGCAATGTTCCTAAATGTGCCCTCGGACCAAGCACGTACTTGAACTCCACAAGAGGATAACCATGCCCTCCTATTAGGGATACACATCAATGGAAACCATTCCATAACATTCTCTAGCCATTTGTCCAATTGATGTTCCTCTAAAACCTTCTTTCTCACCGATGTATCAGCGAACATCAAAAGCACAAGAGACCCCGCAATTCTCATTACCGTGAAGCCTTCGCATTTAGCATCACTAAATTCTTTCGCAAGATCTCGCATACTAAACGACTGTCTGCAGAAACCCACTGCACAATTGTTGAGAATATCCAATTTATCTCCATCGACCACACCTTCAACCAATTTTACCTCCGTTTGAGTATCTGATTTACATTGCACTGGCAATTTTGGAGGCAATTTTTGATATTGCCTTTGGTCTGTTTGTGATTGAGATACCCTTTTCTCGACATCGTTCTTAGGATTGGATCATTTTTTCCTCCAGAACGTATCTCGTGTACCTCTCAATGCCATCTATACTCACACCCTTGAACCATATAACCAAAATCCATCAAATCTTTCAATCACCCTTTTCGCATTTGCCTTCAATTTCAATCGGATGAAACCAAATCGAGACTCATTTCTCACTCTTTTATGCGGAACAAAAACATTAACCACAACCCCATGTCGATCAAAAACTTGCCAGATCACTTTCCAATGCAATTGAAGTGGTAGATTCACCACAAATAATGTCCAACATTGTTGCGTTCTTGCCCTCAATGCGATTTCCCAACGTTCTTTCCTCAATTTTATGACGAAAATTTTAATTATGGGCTTTTGAACATGATTATACATAATGTCCAACACATTTTTCAATTTTAAATTTTATGACTTAAAAATATTTAATTATGGGCTTTTGAACATGATTTTAACATAAAATTTTTACCCAACTAAAATTCCAATGGGTCCATCGAACGACATCTTGTCTTAAATGTCTAAATAATTTTACATTTTTATAAAATATTTAGTTATGGTTTTTGGACATGATTCTTTAGTTTAACCACATTTTTAGAAATTTTTACTTGGTTAAAATTTCAATAGGTCCACTATAAAACCCATTTAGACATGCAAGCCTTAAAACCCAACAATACGAAAGAAAAATAAGATTAAATCTAATTTTATGACTTAAAATAGTTAGTTATGGGCTTTTGAACATGATTATATACCTTAACCTCATTTTCATAACTTTTTACATGGCAAAAATTCCAACGGGTCCACTGTAAAGCCCATTTAGACATGCACGCCTTTAACCCCAACAAAATAGCCATAAAATAAGATTAAATCAAAATTTATGACTTAAAATATTTAGTTATGTTCTTTTGAACATGATTATATAGTTTAAACTAAATTTTAGAAAGTTTTACTCAATTTAAATTCCAACGGGTCCACTGTAAAGCCCATTTAGACATGCACGCCTTAAACTCAAACAAAACGGCCGAAAAATAAGATTAAATCACATTTATGACTTAAAATATTTAGTTATATGCTTTTTAACATGATTATATAGCTTAACCTCATTTTCAGAAATTTTTACTTGGTTAAAATTCTAACAGGTCCACTATAAAGCCCGTTTAGACATGCACCCTTAAACCCCAACAAAATGGTTGCAAAATAAGATTAAATCAAATTTTATGAATTAAAATATTTAGTTATGGGCTTTTAAACATGATTATACAGCTTAACCTCAGTTTAAGAACTTTTTACTCGTTTAAAAGTCTAACGGGTCCACTATAAAGCCAATTTAGACATGCAAGCCTTAAACCCAAACAAAACGTCCAAAAAATAAGATTAAATTATATTTTATGAATTAAATATTTAGTTATGGGCTTTTGAACATGATTCTTTAGCTTAACCTCATTTTTAGAAATTTTTACTAGGTTAAAATTCCAACGGGTCCACTGTAAAGCCCATTTAGACATGCACGCCTTAAAACCCAACAATACGAAAGAAAAATAAGATTAAATCTAATTTTATGACCTAAAATATTTAGTTATGGGCTTTTGAACATGATTATATACATTAATCTCATTTTCAGAACTTTTTACTTGGCTAAAATTCTAACGGGTCCATTGTAAAGCCCATTTAGACATGCACGCCTTAAACCCCAACAAAATGGCAGTAAAATAAGATTAAATCAAATTTTATGACTTAAAATATTTAGTTATGGTCTTTTGAACATGATTATATAGTTTAACCTAAATTTTAGAACTTTTTACTTAATTTAAATTCGAACGGGTCCACTATAAAGCTCATTTAGACATGCACGCCTTAAACCCAAACAAAACGGACGAAAAATAAGATTAAATCACATTTTATGAATTAAAATATTTAGTTGTAGGCTTTTGAACATGATTATATAGCTTAACCTCATTTTTAGAAATTTTTACTCGGTTAAAATTCTAACGGGTCCACTGTAAAGCCCATTTAGAAGTGCACGCCTCAAACCCCAACAAAATAAAAAAAAACAAGGTTAAATCAGATTTTATGACTTAAAGTATTTAGCAATGGTATTTTGAACATGATTATGTAGCTTAACCTCATTTTCAAAAAAATTTACTCGGTTAAAATTCCAACGGCTCCATTGTAAAGCCCATTTAGACATGCACGCCTTAAACCCCAACAAAATGGCTTCAAAATAAGATTAAATCAAATTTCATAAGTTCAAATATTTGATTATGGGCTTTTGAATATGATTATATAGCTTAACCTCATTTGCAGAACTTTCTTCTCGGTTAAAATTCTAACGGGTCCACTGTATAGCCCATTGTGTAACACCCTAAATATATATATATATATATATATATACATATGTTGGTTGTTAAAGCTTAAAAAAGAGAAAAAAAATTGATGTTTGTAGGTCTCGAACCCACGACCTCACCCCCTCAAACCAACTACGCCTTGTGTTTAACCATCTGAGTTAAGGCTCTCTCATCTGAACAGATCCGAATGCATTATGATTTTAAACCTGCCTTGTGTAATTAAAGCAGTAAAATAAAAATATCTGAATTTGACCCTCTTTATTTGTGGGTGCCCTTTCATATCCCTTGAACAAAGAGATCCAGAGAGTTCTCTCAACCCCACCTCTGAACTGACCGGTGATCTACTCCACCGTTCAGCCGTGCCGGCCACCGCCACCCTTATCATGTTTGCCAGCGTACACCGACCTCAGGCCAGCCCTCCACTAACTATTACATCTATTCGTTCGTTGCAAAATTTTGGTTAAAGCTTCGTCGGGATTTTGAAGTTTTCATCCCTATTTCATCGTTCTGCCAGCGTCCATTCGTGACACCTTTTGCTCCGTCGAGCTTGCAATGTCGTGGTGAGAAAAACCCAGGCTGTAGCAACCCTCTCCGATGCTGATAAAGGGATTCATTGGAGCAACCCCATATCCGGTCATTTTTCCGCGTTCTGGGTAAGTTTAGGTAAATTTTCGGCTATTTAGATGTTTTAAATGGTCAGATCTAGTGATGTATTGCTTTTTGGGGCATTTTCAGCCGTAAATTACCGCGCATGGGCTTCACGCGCCATCTGAGGCGATTTCCAGCCACCCTGGATAGTAGCCTAAAATCAGTCGGTTCGAACCGGCCCTGAACCGCTCTAAACCGAGCTGGGCCCAAGCCACCTAAATCGGTTATAACAGACTGGCCTGCTAAGCCCAAATAAATGACCCGACTCTTTTAACCAAGCCCAAACCCAATTACATAACCTGAGCCCAAACTCGTGTCTGACCTATTCAACCCGAGTCCGATCCGCCCCGACCTGTTGACCCGACCCGTTTACCGAGTTAACTCAGTGAGTTGACCCAACCGAGTCAACTTACTTGAGTTAAATCCTTGACCGTTGATGTCAGGGTTGACTATCGAAGTCAGCATTGATCGTTGACCTGTTGCCGATGACGTCAGCACGACGTTGATTGCTGGCGTCAGCGTTGACTTTGACCAAAAAGTCAAATTTTTTTGAAAACTCTTATTTTATGCTTTTCGACGTTCATAGTTCATTTTTGAAGTCAGTTTTGTGAAATTTTAACCTGAAAGCCTCCAAATCTAATATTAGACCCGAACATGCTTTTGTACTTCATTACTCAGTTTAAAGGCAAATGTGATTAAGGACTGATTTTGTATTGTGGTTAATTGATGACATTCGTATATCTTTGGATCTGGGAGGCTGGGGGACGTCGAATTTAGGTTTGAGAGTGTTCGAATGTCGTGTCAAGGGTCAACCGATATAGTAAGGACTTAAGGTAAAACGTTACTACCTCTTGCATGCTTTATGATACATGTTGGTTCTAGGCCAAAGTTTGCATGAGTACGATTAAGTGTACTTTTAACTCTTCTTGAGTCAATTAAATTATGAGATACTAGACTAGTAAATTAGATAAGATCAAATTATTCGAAAGAGGAATTTAATAGACCAAAAAAAACCTTAGTTCAATAAGTGGTTAATAGAAATAACTAAAAATTTACCAAGAATTTAAATGAATGAATTGTTTGGAATTACTATCTTAATGATCGAGACACTTGGAATAAGAAACTAAAATGACTAAAAATACCTCTAACACTTGGAATAAGAAATACCAGTAAAGCCAAACAAATAGTCTAGCTTTGAAAGTCGTAATATACGATCGTGTTTGTTAGTCATTTTGGATACTAATGTGATATTGGAAGAATACCATATGAAGGCATGTCCGATTTATTTGGGGAAAGTACATAGTTAATAGTAAGAGTAACCTTTTCTTCAAGGTACTTTCGATGTTATGGATTGAGTTCAGGTGCAATGCACATGTTCGAATACTTGGAAAATACCGCTTGAATATATGTTCGATTTCTCGTAGTTCGTGTAGTGATTAATTAATGAAGGTGTGTCTATCTGATTGAATGGTTTGCTTTGTATCTTCTGATGTCATTACTTAATACTGATTATTATTGTTGTTACTATTATCACTACTTTGACTATTACTGGGGTACTTGGGTATAATGAGAAGTTCCTGAAGGTTCAGCCTTGATCCGGCTGGTAATTTTGCCCGTAAAGGTTCCTAGTTTCGGCTAAGGTAATTCCTTATGACTACTGTATCAGGTTCCTATGCTTCGGCTAGGGTAATTCCTTATGACTACTATATCAGGTTCCTATGCTTCGGCTAGGGTAATTCCTTATGACTACTGTATCAGGTTCCTATGCTTCGGCTAGGGTAATTCCTTATGACTACTGTATTAGGTTCCTAGTTTCGGCTAGGCTAATTCTTTATGACTACTGTATCAGGTTCCTATGCTTTGGCTAGGGTAATTCCTTATGACTACTGTATCAGGTTCTTATGCTTCAGCTAGGGTAATACATTATGCATTCAGGCTTTTATGCTTTAGTTAGGATGATTTTATTGGACCTAATACACCCCTTTAGGTCAGCACCTACGCCCAATGGGCCTGGGTAAATGCCTTATAGATGCAATCTTGGAAAATTGCCTATTGGAGTTCAGATGGAGGATATATAAGAATATAAAATGAACCATAATTGGGACATGTGGATACCTAGAACACCGTGATAGTTTTTCATTATACCATGTATTTGTTTTATCTTACATACATTTGTCCACAACATCATTTGGTAGTTTTGCATTACTGAGTTTTCCCAAACTCACTTTGTTTCACCATTGCATGTTAAAGAAATTCGATTATAGATTTATGACCGATACCATTTTGGAGTTCCCTTGGCGCTGCGCGTGGAGTATGGTATCTATGTATTAGTAGGCATGTATGTCACGATTTATTTTATGTTTGAGTCTGTATTTTGTGTTTTGAATTTCAATTTGTATACACGAAATTTTAATATAGTTTTAACAGAAATGTTGTTTTACACTTTTAAATGTATATCTAAGAGTTTTCTTCTAATTTTTTTGTGGGTCGCTCCGGTGACCCCAATGTGACCTCTTAGATTTAGGTGTGTCGCATAGCTGGGTCTTGGGGGTTACATTTAGTGGTATGAGAGCTTAGAGTTGTGTCATTCTGGGTAGATCGGCCGATCCTGTCTTAGGGTGTCTGGTAAACACATGCCCCTAGATTGTTATCGTACTCCATTGCGTCGGGTCTCTGATGTTAGATCATTTCTAAAATAAGTGTATCTAAGCCTTTTTGTCTGTCATGGTCATATTTGTTCTAGTAAAGGATGCTCATGATATTTGTCTGTGTTTCAGATTCACGTGATGAATCTAAATTTGGATAAGGATCTAAAATGATTAATGTCTAAAAATTCTGCTGAAGGTAAGTAATTTTCGTCCAAAACTTTGGTTATGTTCGATCGGCTTGAAGAAGTTTTTCTTGAAAATATGGTATGTTGTACCGTTATATATATATATAATCTCTGATTGCAATCCGATGCTTACATCCTGGTTCTAGAAGACCTTGTTGGAGGCCGTGAGCACTTGTCTGAATTGCGGTTACAGTTCATCGTCCACAAGCTGATGGTCAACCTAGCAAAGTAATTCAGATAATGGAGGAGATATTCTAGGGTCACATGATTAACTTCTGTGGTAGTTGGAAATGTGTTTTATTCCTTACTGAGTTGACTTATAATAACGGTTTGTGAGACCAGTGTTTAGATGGAACCATATGAAGTTCTGTATAGATTTACATACCATATTCTGATCAGTTGTCTAAGATGTATGATGGGATACTTTTGGGTCCAAAGTCAGTTTGAGTGACTGAGGATGTTGTTAGATGGATCTGTGACCGTCTATGAGTTATAAGAAGAAACAAGCATTATCGGATGGGTAAGTTTTAGTACATGAAGGGATTGAAGATGGGTTCATGTATTTCTCTGACTCATGTAAATTTTGAGGACGAAATTTCTTTTAAGGGGGAGGAGTTGTAACACCATAAATATATATATATATACATATGTTGGTTGTTAAAGATTAAAAAAAAAAAAAAAGAAATTGATGTTTGTAGGTCTCGAACCCACGACCTCACCCCCTCAAACCAACCATGCCTAGTGTTTAACCATCTGAGCTAAGGCTCTCATCTGAATAGATCCGAATGCATTATGATTTTAAACTTGCCTTGTGTAATTAAAGTAGTAAAATAAAAATATCTGAAGTTGACCCTCTTTATTTGGGGGTGCCCTTTTATCTCCCTTGATCAAAGAGTTCCAGAGAGTTCTCTCAACCCCACCTCTGAACCGACCGGCGATCTGCTCCACCGTCCAGCCATGCCGGCCATCGCCACCCTTATCGTGTTCGCCAGCGTACACCGACATCAGGCCAGCCCTCCACTCACTGTTACATCTCGCCGTTCATCGCGAAATTTTGGTTAAAGCTTCGTTGGGATTTTGAAGTTTTTATCCCTATTTCACTATTCGGCAGGCGTCCGTTTGTGACACTATTTGCTCCGTCGAGCTTGCGATTCCGAGGTGAGCAAAACCCAGGCTATAGCACCCCTCTCCGATGCCGATAAGGGCTTTATCGGAGCAAACCCAAATTCGGTCATTTTTCCACGTTCTGTGTAAGTTTAGGTAAATTTTCAACTATTTAGAAGTTTTAAATGGTTAGATCTAGTGATGTATTGCTTTTCGGGGTGTTTTCGGCCCTAAATTACCGCGCGTAGGCTTCACGCACTTTCCGGGGCAATTTCTGGCCACCATAGACGGTAGCCTAAAATTGGTCAGTCCGAACTGGCTCTGAACCGCTCTGAACTGAGCTGGGCTCAAGCCACCTAAACTGGTTATAACAGACCGGCCTGCTAAGCCCAAATAACCAACCTAACCCGTTTAACCAAGCCTAAACCCAGTTACATAACCCGAGCCTGAACCCGTGTCTGACCTGTTCAACCTGAGTTCTATCCGACCTGACACGTTGACCCGTTGACCGAGTTAACTCAGTGAGTTGAACCGACCGTGTCAACTCACTCTAGTTAAACCATTGACTGCTGCATCAGCGTTGACTGCTGATGTCAGCATTAACCGTTGACCTATTGCCTGATGATGTCAGCATAACGTCAGCGTTGACTGCTAACATCAGCATTGACTTTGATCAAAAAGTCAAAATTTTCTGAAAACTCTTATTTTATGTTTTTTGACATCCAGAGTTCATTTTTGAAGTCAGTTTTGTGAAATTTTAACCCAAAAGCCTCCAAATCTAATATTAGACCTGAACATGCTTTTGTACTTCATTACTTAGTTTAAAGGCAATGTGATTAAGGACTGATTTTGGATTGTGGTTAATTGAAGGCATTCGTTTATCTTTGGATCTAGGAGGCTGGGGGATGTCAAATTCGGGTTTGAGAGTGTTCGAATGTCGTTTCAAGGGTCGACCGATATAGCAAGGACTTAAGGTAATACATTACTACCTCTTGCATGCTTTATGATACATGTTGGTTCTAGGCTAAAGTTTGCATGAGTACGATTAAGTGTACTTTTAACTCTCCTTGAGTCAATTAAATTATGAGATAATAGACTGGTAAATTGGATAAGATCGAATTATTCAAAAGAGGAATTTAATAGACCGAAAGAATCCTTAGTTTAGTAAGTGGTTAATAAGACAAAATATCTCGATCTAATAAATAGAGTTAAATAATTTAATATTTGAAATATTTCTTTAAGAGATGACGATAATACACTCGAGAAATAAGAATGATTTAAATACCCCTTAACAAAGGAAATGTCCTAAAATTTTATACTCGGTTTGATAAATGATTACTTTATATGAAATCCTCATTCTATTGGGAAAGAATTCGGTATCAAGATTTCAAATATGTATGATAACAAAACACTTGGATTACCCAAACTCTGGACAAACACCCGAGGATAAACTTACTGGAAGATTCTACGTATTCCTGAACTAATCTAAATGACAGTAGTGAATGAATTGATTGGAATGATAGAAATGACTAAAATAACCTCAAGCACTGAAATTTATCAATTTAACTAAAATTATGGATAAACCCTCGAGAATTTAAATGAATGAATTGTTTGGAATTACCGGAAGTATCTTAATGACTGAGACACCCTTGGGCATCGAAGTGTCTATAATACCCTCGAATACTAAAATGACTGAAAATACCTCTAAGACTTGGAATAAGAAATACCAGTAAAGCCAAACAAATAGACTAGCTTTGAAAGTGGTAATATATGACCTTGTTTGTTAGTCATTTTGGATACTAATGTGATATTGGAAGAATACCATATGAAGGCATGTCCGATTTATTTGGGGAAAGTACATAGTTAATAGTAAGAGTAACCTATTCTTCAAGGTACTTTTGATGTTATGGATTGAGTTCGGGAGCAATGCACATGTTCAAATACTTGGAAAATACCGCTTGAATACATGTTCGATTTCTCATAGTTCGTGCAATGATTAATTAGTGAAGGTGTACCTATCTAATTGAATGGTTTGCGTTGTATCTTCTGTTGTCGTTACTTAATACTGATTATTACTGTTGTTACTATTATAATTGCTTTGATTCTTACTAGGGTACTTGGGTATAGTGAGAAGTGCCTGAAGGTTCAGCCTTGATCCGGCTGGTAATTCCGCCCATAAAGGTTCCTAGTTTCAGCTAGGGTAATTCCTTATGACTACTGTATCAGGTTCCTATGCTTCGGCTAGGGTAATTCCTTATGACTATTGTATCAGGTTCCTATGCTTCGGCTAGGGTAATTCCTTATGACTATTGTATCAGGTTCCTATACTTCGGCTAGGGTTTCCTTATGACTACTGTATCAGGTTCCTAGTTTTGACTATGGTATTTCCTTATGACTACTGTATCAGGTTCTTATGCTTCGGCTAGGGTAATTCTTTATAACTACTGTATCAGGTTCTTATGCTTCGGCTAGGGTAATTTGATACATGCATGAGTGGGGTTAAATTACTCATATTGGACAAGAAGCTGAATTTGTTCGATGCAAACAATAATGGCCAAAACAATGCATGCATAGGAGGTCAAAAACGATGCATCTTGGACAAGAAACTAAATCTGTTTGTGAAGTCTAGAAAGTCATCTAACTTTCGACGAATTTTTGGATGGGATCCAGGCATTTATGGGTCAACATGTCTTCTTAAAACCTGTCTGGCTGCAAATTAGCTTTCCAACGCATCTTGAAACGCCTCAATCGGACATCTGGATCTCAAGATACGTCTATTTTAGCGAAGACGGTGCATGCAGAAATTTCTATACGGGATTAATACGGGATTTTTGGATAATTTCGAATTTTCAAGATTTTATTTGATTATTTGTAATTTAAATCAATATAGGATTCTGCAATATCTATTAGGATCAGATTTATTTGACTAGGATTTTAATTTTAGCATTTATTTATTATATTTAATTCCTAAGTTTAGTATAATTAAAACTTCTCCTGGCCTATATAAAGGAGGCTTCATCCACATTGTAATTCAGATTTCATTGATTAGTAAAAAGTTCTCTTTGGAGATTTTAGCATTCTTTGAATTTGCAAGTGTTCGGTAAACTTTTCTAGAAGCCATCTTCAACATAAGATCATCGAGTTCTTGTGAGGGAGATCATCTTCACACTCTTGCTTGCCTAGGTAATTGCATCTAGGAGGGTGGGTTAGAGCCGCTTGAGGTTGCTTGCTTAGATAATTGCATCTAAGAGGGTGCCGAGGACAAAACAACATCAACAATTCACAAGCCATCTTCATCTTCAACCTTCACACCATCTTCCATAATTCCATAAACAAAGCTGGAATTTCCAGATTTGTTTTACCTATCTTCTTCTTAATCTTTTTTCATCTTTTTATTTATATTCTTATTTCTTATCATCTAATCCTTCATCTTGTCTTTCTTTCTTTAATTTTCCAGCCTCGAATCTGAAATTTTCAAGAAAAGCCCTTATATTTTCTCTTGAATTTTTAGATCTGCCCATACTTTCTTGATTGAGTCTAGAGCTCCTAGTTCTTGCAACAACTTGATTGAAGGCTTACAAATCCAAGATTGTACTACTCTATCATTTGGTATCAGAGTTGGGACGATTCTTAACAAGAATTTTGGCATTTTTGGGTGAAAAACTCGAAAATTAGGGAAAATTCGTCAAATTCAAACGAGCTAATTTTGAGCTGAAAGTTTCCAGATCAGATCTACACCTTTGGAGGAGTCACCACATAAAATTTCAAAATTTTTTGACATCGGGAACACCTCGAACGAAGTAGATCAAGTTGCTACAAAATTCTAGGGTTTTCGGGGGTTTTCTTATTTTCTTTCATTCTTAACCATTAGTTTTCGTTTTTTAGATTTTTATTGCTTCTTACACATCTTCTAACACCTTCTTGTTTCCTTGTGTTAGTACGACTAAAAGTTGCATACTCTTCTTTCTCCTTGCAACTATAATTCTATTGGTGTCTAACCTTTTCTTTGGATTCTTAAAGCAATTAGGATGTTTTATTCTCTTTTCAACACTCGTTATCGTATACCAATAAATATTTTTCGGTCACGATGTAAGCTACAAGGTAATCTATGTTCTTTAATTATTGATGGTGACAGTCGTGCAAACTTAGTGAGCAGCTTCATTGTTGATGCACTCGATCTACCATGCCAAGAACACCCTAAGCCGTATCATCTTCAAGGGTTTAATAGCGGACCGGATATGAAGGTAACCGAACGTTGTTTAATCTCTTTTACTCTTGGAAGCTATTGTGATGATGTATGGTGTGACGTGGTTCCTATGGAAGTCACCCACTTGCTTTTAGGAAGACCTTGGAAAAATGATAGTGGCGCTGTCCATCGAATCAATACAAATGGATACTCAGTTGTGCACCAAGGCCAGAAGCTCTCGTTTGCTACAATAGAGACGGAAAAAGTATATGAAGAAATAGAAAAAGCAAAAAAACAATGTGAGAGGATAAAACGAAAAAGATTGGAAACACAAAAGGTTGAATCAATTGACCGCACAAAGGCAACCAACCATGAAGACATCCCAAAACCAAAAGGTACACATGATTCTCTTCGTACTTCTACTTCTAGCATTTGTGCCAATGTTGATATTGGAGAAGAACCATCTCCCAAACAAAAGGATAGTGATAGTGAACACATTAGACAATATGACAATGCTTCTAATCCCTCATGTGAAGTAGTAGGTCCACTTGCTATACTCTCATCACCTCCCCACGAAGAAAGTAAGTGTAATTCTAACCCTTCATTTGATTCTTGTCCTATCATTCCGTTAGAAACACTTTCTCCTCTACAGAAATTGTACATTGATGATAAAATTTTATGAGAGGGATATGGGATGTGAGATACAAAAGACTGAGAGTAAAGAGGCCGAGAGTGAAAAAGTCAAATTAATGGCCCAAATTTGGTGAGTGAAAATACATATGAGGTAAAGTCACACAAAGCCCAAAAGAAAAAAACAAGAAAAAGTACGCGACGAGTGATTTTGTTTTCACTAGTCATTACAAATGTTCGAGTAGTGTTGTCTTATTTTTTCAGGATTTTGTTGAACCATTGAGAGGATCTCAATTAGATCACTCCACATACAACAAAGAAGCATTTTCAATTGAAGTTGATGATTGTTCTCTCATTTCTGATTTAGATTCGAGGACGAATTCTTTTGAGGAGTGGGGGAATGATACATGCATGAGTGGGGTTAAATTACTCATATTGGACAAGAAGCTGAATTTGTTCGATGCAAACAATAATGGCCAAAACAATGCACGCATAGGAGGTCAAAAATGATGCATCTTGGACAAGAAACTAAATCTGTTTGTGAAGTCTAGAAAGTCATCTAACTTTCGACGAATTTTTGGATGGGATCCAGGCATTTATGGGTCAACATGTCTTCTTAAAACCTGTCCGGCTGCAAATTATCTTTCCAACGCATCTTGAAACGCCTCAATCGGACATCTGGATCTCAAGATACATCAATTTTAGCGAAGACAGCGCATGCAGAAATTCCTATACGGGATTTTTGGATAATTACGAATTTTCAAGATTTTATTTGATTATTTATAATTTTAATCAATATAGGATTCTGCAATATCTATTAGGATCAGATTTATTTGACTAGGATTTTATTTTTAGCATTTATTTATTATTAGAAGTTACTTATCTAATTAGGATATTAGATTTTAGCATTTATTTATTATATTTAATTCCTATGTTTAGTAGGATTAAAACTTCTCCTGGCCTATATAAATGAGGCTTCATCCACATTGTAATTCAGATTTCATTGATTAGTAAAAAGTTCTCTTTGGAGATTTTAGTATTCTTTGAATTTGCAAGTGTTCGGTAAACTTGTCTAGAAGCCATCTTCAACATAAGATCATCGAGTTCTTGTGAGGGAGATCATCTTCACACTCTTGCTTGCCTACGTAATTGCATCTAGGAAGGTGGGTTAGAGCCGCTTGAGGTTGCTTGCTTAGATAATTGTGTCTAAGAGGGTGCCGAGGACAAAACAACATCAACAATTCACAAGCCATCTTCATCTTCAACCTTCACACCATCTTCTATAATTCCATAAACAAAGCTGGAATTTCCATATTGGTTTTACCTATCTTCTTTTTAATCTTTTTTCATATTTTTATTTATATTCTTATTTCTTATCATCTAATCCTTCATCTTGTCTTTCTTTCTTTAATTTTCCAGCCTCGAATCTGAAATTTTCAAGAAAAGCCCTTCTAGTTTCTCTTGAATTTTCAGATCTGCCCATACTTTCTTGATTGAGTCTAGAGCTCCTAGTTCTTGCAACAACTTGATTGAAGGCTTCCAAATCCAAGATTGTTCTACTCTATCATTTGGTATCAGAGTTGGGACGATTCTTGACAAGAATTTTGGCGTTTTGGGTGAAAAACTCGAAAATTAGGGAAAATTCGTCAAATTCAAACAAGCTAATTTTGAGCTGAAAGTTTCTAGATCAGATCTACACCTTTGGAGGAGTCACCACATAAAATTTCAGAATTTTTTGACATCAGGAACACCTCGAACGAAGTAGATCAAGTTGCTACAAAATTCTAGGGTTTTCGGGGGTTTTCTTATTTTCTTTCATTCTTAACCATTAGTTTTCGTTTTTTTAGCTTTTTATTGCTTCTTACAAATCTTCTAACACCTTCTTGTTTCCTTGTGTTAGTAGGACTAAAAGTTGCATACTCTTCTTTCTCCTTGCAACTATAATTATATTGGTGTCTAACCTTTTCTTTGGATTCTTAAAGCAATTAAGATGTTTTATTCTCTTTTCAACACTCGTTATCGTATACCAATAAATATTTTTCGGTCACGATGTAAGGTACAAGGTAATCTATGTTCTTTAATTATTGATGGTGACAGTCGTGTAAACTTAGTGAGCAGCTTCATTGTTGATGCACTCGATCTACCATGCCAAGAACACCCTAAGCCGTATCATCTTCAAGGGTTTAATAGCGGACCGGATATGAAGGTAACCGAACGTTGTTTAATCTCTTTTACTCTTGGAAGCTATTGTGATGATGTATGGTGTGACGTGGTTCCTATGGAAGTCAGCCACTTTCTTTTAGGAAGACCTTGGAAAAATGATAGTGGCGCTGTCCATCGAATCAATACAAATGGATACTCAGTTGTGCACCAAGGCCAGAAGCTCTCGTTTGCTACAATAGAGCCGGAAAAAGTAGATGAAGAAATAGAAAAAGCAAAAAAACAGTGTGAGGGGATAAAACGAAAAAGATTGGAAGCAGAAAAGGTTGAATCAATTGACCGCACAAAGGCAACCAACCATGAAGACATCCCAAAACCAAAAGGTACACATGATTCTCTTCGTACTTCTACTTCTAGCATTTGTGCCAATGTTGATATTGGAGAAGAACCATCTGCCAAACAAAAGGATAGTGATAGTGAACACATTAGACAAGATGACAATGCTTCTAATCCCTCATGTGAAGTAGTAGGTCCACTTGCTATACTCTCATCACCTCCCCACGAAGAAAGTAAGTGTAATTCTAACCCTTCATTTGATTCTTGTCCTATCATTCCATTAGAAACACTTTCTCCTCTACAGAAATTGTACATTGATGATAAATTTTATGCGAGGGATATGGGATGTGAGATACAAAAGACTGAGAGTAAGGAGGCCGAGAGTGAAGAAAGTCAAATTAATGGCCCAAATTTGGTGAGTGAAAATACATATGAGGTAAAAGTCACACAAAGCCCAAAAGAAAAAGACAGGAAAAAAACGTGACGAGTGATTTTGTTTTCACTAGTCATTACAAATGTTCGAGTAGTGTTGTCTTACTTTTTCAGGATTTTGTTGAAACATTGAGAGGAGCTCAATTAGATCACTCCACATACAACAAAGAAGCATTTTCAGTTGAAGTTGATGATTGTTCTCTCATTGCCGATTTAGATTCGAGGACGAATTCTTTTGAGGAGTGGGGGAATGATACATGCATGAGTGGGGTTAAATTACTCATATTGGACAAGAATTTGAATTTGTTCGATGCAAACAATAATGGCCTAAACAATGCACGCATAGGAGGTCAAAAACGATGCATCTTGGACAAGAAACTAAATCTGTTTGTGAAGTCTAGAAAGTCATCTAACTTTCGACGAATTTTTGGATGGGATCCATGCATTTATGGGTCAACATGTATTCTTAAAACCTGTCCGGCTGCAAATTAGCTTTCCAACGCATCTTGAAACGCCTCAATCGGACATCTGGATCTCAAGATACATCAATTTTAGCGAAGACAGCGCATGCAGAAATTCCTATACGGGATTTTTGGATAATTACGAATTTTCAAGATTTTATTTGATTATTTGTAATTTAAATCATTATAGGATTCTGCAATATCTATTAGGATAAGATTTATTTGACTAGGATTTTATTTTTAGCATTTATTTATTATTAGAAGTCACTTATCTAATTAGGAGATTAGATTTTAGCATTTATTTATTATATTTAATTCATAAGTTTGGTAGGATTAAAACTTCTCCTGGCCTATATAAAGGAGGCTTCATCCACATTATAATTCAGATTTCATTGATTAGTAAAAAGTTCTCTTTGGAGATTTTAATATTCTTTGAATTTGCAAGTGTTCGGTAAACTTGTCTAGAAGCCATCTTCAACATAAGATCATCGAGTTCTTGTGAGGGAGATCATCTTCACACTCTTGCTTGCCTAGGTAATTGCATCTAGGAGGGTGGGTTAGAGCCGCTTGAGGTTGCTTGCTTAGATAATTGTGTCTAAGAGGGTGCCGAGGACAAAACAACATCAACAATTCACAAGCCATCTTCATCTTCAACCTTCACACCATCTTCTATAATTCCATAAACAAAGCTGGAATTTCCAGATTGGTTTTACCTATCTTCTTTTTAATCTTTTTTCATATTTTTTATTTATATTCTTATTTCTTATCATCTAATCCTTCACCTTGTCTTTCTTTCTTTAATTTTCCAACCTCGAATCTGAAATTTTCAAGAAAAGCCCTTCTATTTTCTCTTGAATTTTCAGATCTGCCCATACTTTCTTGATTGAGTCTAGAGCTCCTAGTTCTTGCAACAACTTGATTGAAGGCTTCCAAATCCAAGATTGTTCTACTCTATCATTTGGTATCAGAGTTGGGACGATTCTTGACAAGAATTTTGGCGTTTTTGGGTGAAAAACTCGAAAATTAGGGAAAATTCGTCAAATTCAAACGAGCTAATTTTGAGCTGAAAGTTTCCAAATCAGATCTACACCTTTGGAGGAGTCACCACATAAAATTTCAGAATTTTTTTACATCGGGAACACCTCGAACGAAGTAGATCAAGTTGCTACAAAATTCTAGGGTTTTCGGGGGTTTTTTATTTTCTTTCATTCTTAACCATTAGTTTTCATTTTTTTAGCTTTTTATTGCTTCGTACACATCTTCTAACACCTTCTTGTTTCCTTGTGTTAGTAGGACTAAAAGTTGCATACTCTTCTTTCTCCTTGCAACTATAATTCTATTGGTGTCTAACCTTTTCTTTGGATTCTTAAAGCAATTAGGATGTTTTATTCTCTTTTCAACACTCGTTATCGTATACCAATAAATATTTTTCGGTCACGATGTAAGGTACAAGGTAATCTATGTTATTTAATTATTGATGGTGACAGTCGTGTAAACTTAGTGAGCAGCTTCATTGTTGATGCACTCGATCTACCATGCCAAGAACACCCTAAGCCGTATCATCTTCAAGGGTTTAATAGCGGACCGGATATGAAGGTATCCGAACGATGTTTAATCTATTTTACTCTTGGAAGCTATTGTGATGATGTATGGTGTGACGTGGTTCCTATGGAAGTCACCCACTTGCATTTAGGAAGACCTTGGAAAAATGATAGTGGCGCTGTCCATCGAATCAATACAAATGGATACTCAGTTGTGCACCAAGGCCAGAAGCTCTCGTTTGCTACAATAGAGCCGGAAAAAGTAGATGAAGAAATAGAAAAAGCAAAAAAACAATGTGAGAGGATAAAACGAAAAAGATTAGAAGCACAAAAGGTTGAATCAATTGACCACACAAAGGCAACCAACCATGAAGACATCCCAAAACCAAAAGGTACACATGATTCTCTTCGTACTTCTACTTCTAGCATTTGTGCCAATGTTGATATTGGAGAAGAACCATCTCCCAAACAAAAGGATAGTGATAGTGAACACATTAGACAAGATGACAATGCTTCTAATCCCTCATGTGAAGTAGTAGGTCCACTTGCTATACTCTCATCACCTCCCCACAAAGAAAGTAAGTGTAATTCTAACCCTTCATTTGATTCTTGTCCTATCATTCCGTTAGAAACACTTTCTCCTCTACAGAAATTGTACATTGATGATAAATTTTATGAGAGGGATATGGGATGTGAGATACAAAAGACTGAGAGTAAAGAGGCCGAGAGTGAAAAAAGTCAAATTAATGGCCCAAATTTGGTGAGTGAAAATACATATGAGGTAAAGTCACATAAAGCCCAAAAGAAAAAGACAAGAAAAAGTACGCGACCAGTGATTTTGTTTTCACTAGTCATTACAAATGTTCGAGTAGTGTTGTCTTATTTTTCAGGATTTTGTTGAACCATTGAGAGGAGCTCAATTAGATCACTCCACATACAACAAAGAAGCATTTTCAATTGAAGTTGATGATTGTTCTCTCATTTCCGATTTAGATTCGAGGACGAATTCTTTTGAGGAGTGGGGGAATGATACATGCATGAGTGGGGTTAAATTACTCATATTGGACAAGAAGCTGAATTTGTTCGATGCAAACAATAATGGCCAAAACAATGCACACATAAGAGGTCAAAAACGATGCATCTTGGACAAGAAACTAAATCTGTTTGTGAAGTCTAGAAAGTCATCTAACTTTCGACGAATTTTTGGATGGGATCCAGGCATTTATGGGTCAACATGTCTGCTTAAAACCTGTCCGGCTGCAAATTAGCTTTCCAACGCATCTTGAAATGCCTCAATCGGACATCTGGATCTCAAGATACATCAATTTTAGCGAAGACAGCGCATGCAGAAATTCCTATATGGGATTTTTGGATAATTACGAATTTTCAAGATTTTATTTGATTATTTGTAATTTAAATCAATATAGGATTCTACAATATCTATTAGGATCAGTTTTATTTGACTAGGATTTTATTTTTAGCATTTATTTATTATTAGAAGTTACTTATCTAATTAGGAGATTAGATTTTAGCATTTATTTATTATATTTAATTCCTAAGTTTAGTAGGATTAAAACTTCTCCTGGCCTATATAAAGGAGGCTTCATCCACATTGTAATTCAGATTTCATTGATTAGTAAAAATTTCTCTTTGGAGATTTTAGTATTCTTTGAATTTGCAGGTGTTCGGTAAACTTGTCTAGAAGCCATCTTCAACATAAGGTCATCGAGTTCTTGTGAGGGAGATCATCTTCACACTCTTGCTTGCCTAGGTAATTGCATCTAGGAGGGTGGGTTAGAGCCGCTTGAGGTTGCTTGCTTAGATAATTGCGTCTAAGAGGGTGCCGAGGACAAAACAACATCAACAATTCACAAGCCATCTTCATCTTCAACCTTCACACCATCTTCCATAATTCCATAAACAAAGCTAGAATTTCCAGATTTGTTTTACCTATCTTCTTCTTAATCTTTTTTCATCTTTTTATTTATATTCTTATTTTTTATCATCTTTGTTTGTCTTTCTTTCTTTAATTTTCCAGCCTTGCATCTGAAATTTTAAAGAAAAGCCCTTCTATTTTCTATAGATTTATCTACCCATACCATTTTGATTGAGTTAGAGCTCCTAGTTCTTGCTACAACTTGATTGAAGGCTTCCAAATCCAAGATTGCGCTATCTATCATAATTCCTTATAACTGTATTAGGTTCATATGCTTGGCTAGGGGTAATTTTATTTTATGATTGAGTACTAGGGAAATACATTTTAGTGTTATGCTTGATTTTATTCTATTTGTATACACCCCTTTAATTTTAATATAATTTTTAAATGACTTAAATGATGTTGTTTTACACTTTTAAATGTATATTAAAAGTTTTCTTCTAATTTTTTTATACCATGTATCTATTTTACCTTACATACATTTGTCCCAACAATTTGACCTTTGCATAGATTTTCCCAAACTAGGTTGTTTCACCATTGCAAGTTAAAGAAATCTTATAGATTTTACATACCATTTTGAGACATGCACACCTCAAACCCAACAAAACGACCTATGTAATAATATTAAATCAAATTTTATTTTATAAAATATTTTATTATGGGCTTTTAAATTTTAGTTTATATAGCTTAAACTTTAATTTTTTAAAACTTTTGTTTTCCGCTTTTAAATGTATAAAAGTTTTCTTCAATTTTTTTGGGTCCACTTTGACCCCAATGTGACCCCTAGATTTAGATGTGCACGCCTCTTAACCCCAACAAAAAACCTAACAAAACGACCAAAAATAATGTTAAATCAAATTTTATGAATTAAAATATTTAGTTATGGGATTTTGAACATGATTCTGCAGCTTAACCTCAATTTCAGAACATTTTACTCGGTTAAAATTCCAATGGGTCCACTGTAAAGCCCATTTAGACATGCACACCTTAAACCCCAACAAAACGGAAGAAAAATAAGATTAAATCAAATTTTATGAATTAAAATATTTTATTATGGGCTTTTAAATATGATTATATTGCATAACCTCAATTTTAGAACTTTTTAATCGGTTAAAATTCCTACGGGTCCACTATAAAGCCATTTAGACATGCACGCCTTAAACCCCACAAAACGGACGAAAAATAAGATAAATTAAATTTTAAAACTCAAAATATTTATTTATGGGATTTTGAACATGATTATATAACTTAACCTCATTTTCACAAATTTTTACTCGATTAAAATTCCAATGGGTACACTATAAAGTCCATTTAGACATGCACACCTTTAACCCAACAAATCGGCCACATAATAAGATTCAATCAAATTTTATGATTTAAAATATTTGATTACGTGAGTCCATTGTAAAGCCCATTTAGACATGCACGCCTTAAACCCCAACAAAAACGGCCGCAAAATAAGATTAAATCAAATTTTCTTACTTAAAATATTTATTTATGGGCTTTTGAACAAGATTAAGCAGTTTAACCTCAATTTTAGAACTTTTTATTCGTTTAAAATTCAAGCAGGCACACTTTAAAGCCCACTTAGACATGCAAGCCTTAAACCCCAACAAAAAGACAGAAAAATAATATTAAAACACATTTTATGACTTAAAATTTTTAGTTATGGGCCGTTGAACTTGATTATTAGCATAACCTTATTTTTGAACTTTCTACTCGGTTAAAATTCCAACGGGTCCACTGTAAAGCCCATTGAGACATGCACACCTTAAACCCAACAAAACGACCATAAAATAAGATTAAATCAAATTTTATGAGTTAAAATATTTGATTATGGGCTTTTAAATATGATTATATAGATTAAACTCAATTTTAGAACTTTTTACTCGGTTAAAATTCCAACGGGTCCACTGTAAAGCCCATATAGGCATCCACGCCTTAAACCCCAACAAAATGGTCGCAAAATATGATTAAATCAAATTTTATGAATTAAAATATTTAGTTATGGGCTTTAGAACATGATTCTGCAGCTTAACCTCACTTTTAGAATTTTTTACTCGGTTAAAATTCCAATGGGTTTACTATAAAGCCCATTGAGACATGCACACCTTAAACACCCAAAAAAACAGAAGAAAAATAAGATTAAATCGAATTTTACGTTTTAAAATATTTATTTATGGGCTTTTGAACATGATTATGTAGCTTAACCTCATTTTTAAAGATTTTTACTTGGTTAAAATTCCAACGGCTCCATTGTAAAGCCCATTTAGACATGCACGCCTTAAACCCAACAAAATGGCCGCAAAATAAGATTAAATCAAATTTCATAAGTTCAAATATTTGATTATGGGCTTTTGAATATGATTATACAGCTTAACCTCATTTGCAGAACTTTATTCTCAGTTAAAATTCTAACGGGTCCAGTGTAAAATCCATATAGACACGCACGCCTTAAACCCCAACAAAAATGGTCGTAAAATATGATTAAATCAAATTTTATGAATTAAAATATTTAGTTATGCGATTTTGAACATGATTATACATCATAACCTCAATTTTAGAACTTTTTACTCTGTTAAAATTCTAACGGGGTCCACTGTAAAACCCATTTAGACATGCACACCTTAAACCCCAACAAAATGGAAGAAAAATAAGATTAAATCAAATTTTACAAATTAAAATATTTTATTATGGGCTTTTGAATATGATTATATTGCATAACCTCAATTCCAGAACTTTTTAATCGGTTAAAATTCCAACGGGTCCACTAAAAAGCCCATTGAGACATGCACGCCTTAAACCACACAAAACGACCGAAAAATAAGATTAAATAAAATTTTATAACTTAAAATATTTAGTTATGGGATTTTGAACATGATTATATAGCTTAACCTCATTTTCATAAATTTTTACTCGGTTAAAATTCCAACGGGTCCACTGTAAAGCCCATTTAGACAAGCAAGCATTAAACCCAACAAATCGACCACATAATAAGATTAAATCAAATTTTATGATTTAAAATATTTGATTATGGGATTTTGAATGTGATCATATAGCTTAACCTCAATTTTACAATTTTTTACTTGGTTAAAATTCCAACCGGTGCACTGTAAAGCCCATTTAGACATGCACACCTTAAACCCCAACAAAACGGCCGCAAAAGAAGATTAAATCAAATATTTTATGAATTAAAATATTTAGTTATGGGCTTTTGATCTAGATTATACAGTTTAACCTCAAATTTAGATCTTTTTACACATTTAAAATTCCAACAGCTCCACTTTAAAGCCCACTTAGACATGCAAGCCTTAAACCCCAACCAAAAGACCAAAAAATAAGATTAAATCACATTTTATGACTTAAAATATTTAGTTATAGGCTTTTGAACTTGATTATTTAGCTTAACCTCAATTTTGAACATTCTACTCGGTTAAAATTCCAACGGGTCCACGGTAAAGCCCATTGAGACATGCACACCTTAAACCCAATAAAATGACCACAAAATAAGATTAAATCAAATTTTATGTGTTAAAATATTTTATTATGGGCTTTTAAATATGATTATATAGCTTAAATACAATTTTAGAACTTTTTACTCAATTAAAATTCTAACGGGTCCATTGTAAAGCCCGTTTAGACATGCACGTCTTAAACCCCAACAAAATGGTTGCAAAATTCTATTAAATCAAATTTTATGAATTAAAATATTTAGTTATGGGCTTTTGAACATGATTATACAGCTTAACCTCAGTTTAAGAACTTTTTACTCGTTTAAAATTCCAACGGGTTCACTGTAAAGCCCATTTAGACAACCACGCCTTGAACCCCAACAAAACGGAAGAAAAATAAGATTAAATCAAATTTTATGTATTAAAATATTTAATTATGGGCTTTTGAACATGATTATATAGCTTAACCTCATTTTTAGAACGATTTACTCGGTTAAAATTCCAACGGGTCCACTGTAAAGCCCATTTAGATATGCACGCCTTAAACCCCAACAAAACGACCACAAAATAAGATTAATTCAAATTTTATGAGTTAAAATATTTGATTATGGGATTTTAAAAATGATTATATAGCTTAAAATCAATATTAGAACTTTTTACTCGGTTAAAATTCTATCGGGTCCATTCTAAAGCCCATTTAGACATGCACGCATTAAACCCCAACAAAATGGTTGCAAAATAAAATTAAATAAAATTTTATGAATTAAAATATTTATTTATGGGCTTTTGACTTGATTATAAAAACCTCGCTTTTAGAACATGCACGCCTTAAACCCCAACAAAACAGAAGAAAAATAAGATTAAATCAAATTTTATGAATTAAAATATTTAATTATGAGCTTTTGAACATGATTATATAGCTTAACCTCATTTTCAAAACTTTTTACTCAGTTAAAATTCCAACGGGTCCACTTTAAAGCCCATTTAGACATACACACCTTAAACCCCAACAAAATGGCCGCAAAATAATATTGAATCAAATTTTATGACTTAAAATATTTAATTATGGGCTTTTGAAAATTATTATACATATTAAACTCAATTTTAGAACTTTTTACTCAGTTAAAATTCCAACGGATCCACTGTAAAGCCCATTTAGACATGCAAGCCTTAAACCCCAACAAAATGACCGAAAAATAAGATTACATCATATTTTATGAATTAAAATATTTAGTTATGGGCTTTTGAACATTATTCTTTAGCTTAACCTCATTTTTAGAAATTTTTACTCGTTTAAAATTCTAACAGTCCACTTGTAAAAAGCCTATTTAGACATGCATGCGCCTTAAAACCCAACAATACGAAAAAGAAAAATAAGATTAAATCTAATTTTATGACTTAAAAAATTTAGTTATGGGCTTTTAACATGATTATATACCTTAACCTCCTTTTTTAACTTTTTTTACTTGGTTAAAATTCCAACGGATCCACTAAAAAAGCCCAATTAGACTTGGACCTTAAACCCCAACAAAAAAAAGCCATAAAATAAGATTAAATCAAATTTTATGACTTGAAATATTTAGTTATGGGCTTTTAAACAATCATGTTCAAAAGACCATAACTAAATATTTTAAGTCATAAAATTTGATTTAATCTTAAACCCCAACAAAATGACCGAAAAATAAGATTACATCATATTTTATGAATTAAAATATTTAGTTATGGGCTTTTGAACATTATTCTTTAGCTTAACCTCATTTTTAGAAATTTTTACTAGTTTAAAATTCTAACAGGTCCAATGTAAAGCCTATTTAGACATGCACGCCTTAAAACCCAACAATACGAAAGAAAAATAAGATTAAATCTAATTTTATGACTTAAAAAATTTAGTTTTGGGCTTTTTAACATGATTATATACCTTAACCTCCTTTTCAGAACTTTTTACTTGGTTAAAATTCCAACGGATCCACTGAAAAGCCCAATTAGACTTGGACCTTAAACCCCAACAAAAAAAAAAAAATAAGATTAAATCAAATTTTATGACTTGAAATATTTAGTTATGGGCTTTTAAACAATCATTTTCAAAAGACCATAACTAAATATTTTAAGTCATAAAATTTGATTTAATCTTATTTTACAGCTAGTTTGTTGGGGTTTAAGGAGTTCATGTCTAAATGGGCTTTACAGTGGATCCGTTGGAATTTTTTTGAAGAAAGGCAGGCCTCATTAAAAATCCTCTAACCTCACTTTTTTGACCCAAAGGTCCCAAATGAGCACTTAAGGGGCAAAAGAGTACCCAAATGTATTAACTTGGATGAGAATGAATCTCATTAGTTACAATGTCATGTAGATACACGGGATAGTCCAAAGAGAAGGAAACATAGGACATAGTCCGTAAAGCCCTAAAAAAAGTAGGAGTATGGGCAGCAATGTTCATCGTCCTAGGTACAAAAATGGACACTAAACTCATCTGTGTGTCAAAAGCGTAAAGACGAGTGTGCTCAATAAGAGATCTCAAAGTATATATATTAGCACACTTGCCAATTGATTTTGTTAGCAACTATAGCGGAGTCATTCTCAATGACAATCTTGGACCAACCTCGATCACGACCCATACTATTGCCGGCAATAAATACCGCTTGCACTTTAGCCGAGGAAGCATCTGCAAATTGGACAAAGGTTGAACGAGACCGCCAACGACAGATCTTCGCTAGCATCGCGTACTATAACTCCCACTGCAGCAACTTTGGTCAGAGGGTCAAAAGTTAAGGAAACCTTCTCTAGGCGGCTGCCATCATGAGCAAGCAAGGGTCGGTTCTCCTGACATCCTCGGGGATGATTCAGTTAGTGTGGTCGCTGCATAGTCATGAAAAAGTCCCTACAAATTGATAACAATAATCCAAGGGGGTTGGAGTCTATGGTTATGAACCCAATCATTTCATCTATTCCAAATGTTCCAAAGTACAATAAGAAATAGCGTAAAAGATTGAATCGACAGACATGAAGCTCCTTCCTCAAGCCAAGTCAAAGTGGAGGTTGAAGTACTGTAAATGAGGGAGTTTGGAAAGAATGCCAAACGTAGTGCTTTCGATGCACCAGGGCAGTCACGTAGAGCATGGATTGTAGTTTCCAAACTCTAATGACACAACAGGTAGATTCCTATGCTGATACCTGCAGCCTACAGCTTGTGCCCAGATGAGAGAGCATCATGACCTAACTGCCATCCAAAAGAACGAATCTTTGGAAGGACCAGCAGTTTATAGATAACTTTCCAAAGACGAGAGGGCCTATTAACATAAATATAAATATCCAGATTTAACCGAGTATATGACAGAGTCGTGATTCTCCCAAAGGACAGTATCAGAGGCATCATTAATAATGGTAACATTGAGCACTGTGTCAGCATCAACCCTATCAAAGTAAAGACAGAATTTAGACTCATCCCATCGTGGTTGTCCTAATAACATAAAGTCACGGCATCTAACTGGACGCTCATCATTATCCTCATAATCATCATATAAGTTGATCGCGGCCACTCCCCCCAGTTGTTAGTGTGCACACAAATTTTACTGTTCACCCATGCCCGCTTAAAGAAACCATGACGCAGTTGCATCATTACCTGAGTAAGTCATTTTTATGCAAATGAGTCCTTTTTATTTGGCTCACCAAAAAAAATTCCCAGAGGGAAAGTATTTTGCCTTGTAAATTTGAGCAAGAAGAGAGTTTAGGTCAGTAATGAGTCGCCAAATTTGCTTTCCAAGTAAGGCTATGTTAAAGAGATACAAGTCTCGAAACCCAACACCCCCTACAGACTTTGGTGAGCAAATAATGTCCCAATGGATCATAGGCCAACCCCGTTTATTCTTTTTTCCATACCACCAATAACGTCGGACAGACTTGGTCATGTCATCAATTATGTTTTGTGGGAGAAGGTAGCAAGACATCACGTATTGTGGCAAAGATTGAATCACGAACTTGATAAAAACCTATCGACCACTGTACAAGAGAAGGTTTTTGTCCCAATTAGACATACGCGAATTAACCTTATCCCTAGCAAAACCAAGCGATGTAGTTTTATTTTCTGAATAAGAAGTGGAACTCCAAGGTAGATCGATGGGTCCTCCACTTCTCGGACCCGAAGTATATCATGAATTGCCTGCTTAAGGTCGGGATGAGTTTTTAGGCTAAAAAAGATCGTTGATTTGGCAAAGTTTATTGCTTGATAAGAGGAAGAGGCGTATAGATGTAAGATATCTTTTAAATGGGAAGCCTCTATAATGTCATTACGAATAAAGATCATGCTATCATCGGCAAATAGCCGGTGATTCACATGAGGCCCATGACGACTAGCGCAAAGGCCCAAATAATCTTATTTTATAGCCATTTTGTTGGGGTTTAAGGCGTACACGTCTAAATGGGCTTTATAGTAGACCCATTAGAATTTTAACCAAGTAAAAAGTTCTTAAAATGAGGTTAAGGTATATAATCATGTTCAAAAGCCCATATCTAAATATTTTAAGTCATAAAATTAGATTTAATCTTATTTTTCTTTCATATTTTTGGGTTTTAATGGGTGCATGTCTAAATGGGCTTTAAGTGGACCCGTTGGAATTTTAACCGAATAAAAAATTCTAAAAATGAGGTTAAGCTAAAGAATCATGTTCAAAAGCCCATAACTAAATATTTTAAGTCATAAAATATGATGTAATCTTATTTTTCGTTCGTTTTGTTGGGGTTTAAGGCTTGCATGTCTCAATGGGCTTTATAGTGGATCCGTTGAAATTCGAACTGAGTAAAAAGTTCTAAAATTGAGGTTAATATGTATAATAATTTTCAAAAGACCATAATTAAATATTTAAGTCATAAAATTTGATTTAATATTATTATGCGGCCATTTGTTGAGGTTTAAGGCATGCATGTCTAAATGGGCTTTAGAGTGGTCCCGTTGGAATTTTAACATAGTAAAAAGTTCTGAAAATGAGGTTAATCTATATAATCATGTTCAGAAGCCCATAATTAAATATTTTAATTCATAAAATTTGATTTAATCTTATTTTTCTTCTGTTTTGTTGGGGTTTAAGGCGTGTTTATCTAAATGGACTTTACAGTGGACCCGTTTGAATTTTAAACGCGTAAGAAGTTCTTAATCTGAGGTTAAGCTTTATAATAAAGTCAAAAGTCCATAAATAAATATTTTAATTCATAAAATTTGATTTAATCTTATTTTGCAACCATTTTGTTGGGTTTTAAGGCGTGCATGTCTAAATGGGCTTTACAGCGGACCCATTGGAATTTTAACCGAGTAAAAAGTTCTAATATCGAGTTTAACTATATAATCATATTTAAAAGCCCATAATAAAATATTTTAACTCATAAAATTTGATTTAATCTTATTTTGTGGTCGTTTTGTTGGGTTTAAGGTGTACATGTCTCAATGGGCCTTACAGTGGACTCGTTGGAAATTTAACCGAGTAGAAAGTTCAAAAATGAGGTTAAGCTATATAATCAAGTTCAAAATCCCATAAATAAATATTTTAAGTTACAAAATGTGATTTAATCTTATTTTTTTATTTTCATTTTGTTGGGGTTTAAGGCTTGCATATCTCAATGGGCTTTAAAGTGGACTGTTGAAATTTTAAACGAGTAAAAAGATCTAAATTTGATGTTAAACTATATAATCTTGATCAAAAGCCCATAACTAAATATTTTAATTCATAAAATTTGATTTAATCTTATTTTATGGCCATTTTGTTGGGGTTTAAGGCGGGCATGTGTAAATGTGCTTTATAGTGCACCAGTTGGAATTTTAACCAAGTAAAACAATTGTAAAATTGAGTTTATGCTATATAATCACATTCAAATCCCATAATCAAATATTTTAAATCATAAAATTTTATTTAATCTTACTACATGGCCGATTTGTTGGGTTTAAGGCGTGCATGTCTAAATGGGCTTTACAGTGGACCCGTTGGAATTTTAACCGAGTAAAAATTTACGAAAATGAGGTTAAGCTATATAATCATGTACAAAATCTCATAACTAAATATTTTAAGTTATAAAATCTTATTTAATCTTATTTTTCGGTAGTTTTGTGGGGTTTAAGGCGTGAATGTCTAAATGGGCTTTATAGTGGACCCGCTGGAATTTTAACCAATTAAAAAGTTCTGAAATTGAGGTTATGCAATATAATCATATTCAAAAGCCCATAATAAAATATTTTAATTCATAAAATTTGATTTAATCTTATTTTTATTCCGTTTTGTTGGGGTTTAAGTTGTGCATGTCTAAATGGGCTTTAAAGTGGACCTGTTGGAATTTTAACCGAGTAAAAAGTTCTAAAATTGAGGTTAAGCTGTATAATCATGTTCAAAATCCCATAAATAAATATTTTAATTCATAAAATTTGATTTAATCTTATTTTGCAACCATTTTGTTGGGTTTTAAGGCGTGCATGTCTAAATGGGCTTTACAGCGGACCCGTTGGAATTTTAACCGAGTAAAAAGTTCTAATATCGAGTTTAACTATATAATCATATTTAAAAGCCCATAATAAAATATTTTAACTCATAAAATTTGATTTAATCTTATTTTGTGGTCGTTTTGTTGGGTTTAAGGTGTACATGTCTCAATGGGCCTTACAGTGGACTCGTTGGAATTTTAACCGAGTAGAAAGTTCAAAAATGAGGTTAAGCTATATAATCAAGTTCAAAATCCCATAAATAAATATTTTAAGTTACAAAATGTGATTTAATCTTATTTTTCGGTCATTTTGTTGGGGTTTAAGGCTTGCATATCTCAGTGGGCTTTAAAGTGGACCTGTTGAAATTTTAAACGAGTAAAAAGATCTAAATTTGATGTTAAACTATATAATCTTGATCAAAAGCCCATAACTAAATATTTTAATTCATAAAATTTGATTTAATCTTATTTTATGGCCATTTTGTTGGGGTTTAAGGCGGGCATATGTAAATGTGCTTTATAGTGCACCAGTTGGAATTTTAACCAAGTAAAACAATTGTAAAATTGACTTTAAGCTATATAATCACATTCAAATCCCATAATCAAATATTTTAAATCATAAAATTTTATTTAATCTTACTACATGGCCGATTTGTTGGGTTTAAGGCGTGCATGTTTAAATGGGCTTTACAGCGGACCCGTTGGAATTTTAACCGAGTAAAAATTTACGAAAATGAGGTTAAGCTATATAATCATGTACAAAATCTCATAACTAAATATTTTAAGTTATAAAATCTTATTTAATCTTATTTTTCGGTAGTTTTGTGGGGTTTAAGGCGTGAATGTCTAAATGGGCTTTATAGTGGACCCGCTGGAATTTTAACCAATTAAAAAGTTCTGAAATTGAGGTTATGCAATATAATCATATTCAAAAGCTCATAATAAAATATTTTAATTCATAAAATTTGATTTAATCTTATTTTTCTTCCGTTTTGTTGGGGTTTAAGTTGTGCATGTCTAAATGGGCTTTAAAGTGGACCTGTTGGAATTTTAACCGAGTAAAAAGTTCTAAAATTGAGGTTAAGCTGTATAATCATGTTCAAAATCCCATAACTAAATATTTTAATTCATAAAATTTGAGTTAATCATATTTTGCGACCATTTTGTTGGGGTTTAAGGCGTGCATGTCTAAATAGTTTTACAGTGTACCCGTTGGAATTTTAACTGAGTAAAAAGATCTAAAATTGAGTTTAAGCTATATAATCATATTTAAAAGCCCATTATCAAATATTTTAACACATAAAATTTGATTTAATCTTATTTTGTGGTCGTTTTGTTGGGTTTTAATGCGTTCATGTCTCAAAGGGCTTTACATTGAACCCGTTAGATTTTTAACCAAGAAGAAAGTTTTGCAAATGAGGTTAAGCTATATAGTCATATTCAAAAGCCCATAATCAAATATTTGAACTTATGAAATTTGATTTAATCTTATTTTGCGGCCATTTTGTTGGAGGTTTAAGGCGTGCATGTCTAAATGGGCTTTACAATAGAACCGTTGGAATTTTAACCGAGTAAATTTTTTTGAAAAAGATGTTAAGCTATATAATCATGTTCAAAATCCCATAACTAAATACTTTAAGTCATAAAATCTGATTTAATATTATTTTTTATTTTGCTGGAGTTTAAGGCGTGCACGTCTAAATGAGCTTTACAGTAGACCCGTTGGAATTTTAACCAAGTACAAATTTATGAAAAAGATGTTAAGCTATATAATCATGTTCAAAAGCCTATAAATAAATATTTTAAGTTATAAAATGTGATCTAATCTTATTTTTCGTCTATTTTGTTGGGGTTTAAGGCATGCTTGTCAAAATGGGCTTTACTGTGGACCCGTCAAAATTTTAACTGAGTAAAAAGTTATAAAATTGAGGTTAAACTATGTAATCATGTTCAAAAGCCCATTACTAAATATTTTAAGTCATAAAATTTGATTTAGTCTTATTTTATGGCCATTTTGTTGGGGTTTAAAGTGTGCATGTCTAAATGGGCTTTACAGTGGACCCGTTGGAATTTTATCCAAGTAAAAAGTTCTTAAAAAGAGGTTAAGGTATAGAATCATGTTCAAAAGCCCATAAATAAATATTTTAAGTCATAAAATTAGATTTAATCTTATTTTTCTTTCGTATTGTTGGGTTTTAATGCGTGCATGTCTAAATGGGCTTTAAGTAGACCCGTAGGAATTTTAACCGAGTAAAAATTTCTAAAAATGAGGTTAAGTTAAAGAATCATGTTCAAAAGCACATAACTAAATATTTTAAGTCATAAAATATGATGTAATCTTATTTTTCGTTCATTTTGTTGGGGTTTAAGGCGTGCATGTCTAAATAGGCTTTACAATGGAGCCGTTGGAATTTTAACCGAGTAAATTTTTTTGAAAAAGAGGTTAAGCTATATAATCATGTTAAAAATCCCATAACTAAATACTTTAAGTCATAAAATCTGATTTAATCTTTTTTTTATTTTGCTGGAAGGCGTGCACGTCTAAATGGGCTTTATAGTGGACCCGTTTGAATTTTAACCAAGTAAAAATTTCTGAAAATGAGGTTAAGCTATATAATCATGTTCAAAAGCGTATAAATAAATATTTTAAATTATAAAATGTGATTTAATTTATTTTTCGGCCGTTTTATTGGGGTTTAAGGCGTGCTTGTCAAAATGGGCTTTACAGTGGACCCGTCGGAATTTTAACTGAGTAAAAAGTTCCAAAATTGAGGTTAAACTACGTAATCATGTTCAAAAGCCCATAACTAAATATTTTAATTCATAAAATTTGATTTAGTCTTATTTTATGGCCATTTTGTTGGGGTTTAAAGCGTGCAAGTCTAAATGGGCTTTACAGTGGACCCATTGGAATTTTAACCAAGTAAAAAGTTCTTAAAATGAGGTTAAGGTATATAATCATGTTCAAAAGCCCATAAATAAACATTTTAAGTCATAAAATTAGATTTAATCTTATTTTTCTTTCGTATTGTTCGGTTTTAATGCGTGCATGTCTAAATGGGCTTTAAGTGGACCCGTAGGAATTTTAACCGAGTAAAAATTTCTAAAAATGAGGTTAAGTTAAAGAATCATGTTCAAAAGCACATAACTAAATATTTTATGTCATAAAATATGATGTAATCTTATTTTTCGTTCATTTTGTTGGGGTTTAAGGCGTGCATGTCTAAATAGGCTTTACAATGGAGCCGTTGGAATTTTAACCGAGTAATTTTTTTTGAAAAAGAGGTTAAGCTATATAATCATGTTAAAAATCCCATAACTAAATACTTTAAGTCATAAAATCTGATTTAATCTTTTTTTTTTTTTTTGCTGGAAGGCGTTCACGTCTAAATGGGCTTTATAGTGGACCCGTTTGAATTTTAACCAAGTAAAAATTTCTGAAAATGAGGTTAAGCTATATAATCATGTTCAAAAGCGTATAAATAAATATTTTAAATTATAAAATGTGATTTAATTTATTTTTCGGCCGTTTTATTGGGGTTTAAGGCGTGCTTGTCAAAATGGGCTTTACTGATTGGACCCGTCGAATTTTAACGAGTAAAAAGTTCCAAAATTGAGGTTAAACTACGTAATCATGTTCAAAAGCCCATAACTAAATATTTTAATTCATAAAATTTGATTTAGTCTTATTTTATGGTCATTTTGTTGGGGTTTAAAGCGTGCAAGTCTAAATGGGCTTTACAAAGGACCCATTGGAATTTTAACCAAGTAAAAAGTTCTTAAAATGAGGTTAAGGTATATAATCATGTTCAAAAGCCCATAAATAAACATTTTAAGTCATAAAATTAGATTTAATCTTATTTTTCTTTCGTATTGTTCGGTTTTAATGCGTGCATGTCTAAATGGGCTTTAAGTGGACCCGTAGGAATTTTAACCGAGTAAAAATTTCTAAAAATGAGGTTAAGTTAAAGAATCATGTTCAAAAGCACATAACTAAATATTTTAAGTCGTAAAAGTTCTAAAATTGAGGTTAATATGTATAATAATTTTGAAAAGCCCATAATTAAATATTTTAAGTCATAAAATATGATTTAATAT